>OZ018324.1:131920365-132301816 GCA_963969495.1 Ceratothoa steindachneri | reverse complement strand
CCCGGGAAAAAAACCTGTGCATACAATCCTGTACTTATTGTAATTACTGCATATGAATAAACTAGTGTTGGTACCCATTAATTGAAAGTGCCACTTATGGAATTCTGTAGACTAATACCAATCCCAATATCAACAGAAACATGAAAAGATGCAGCAGGTATGTAGTGTGAATGGATGTGTTGTAAGAAGAAGGCCTTCAACTCCACCCCATCAAGAATCGTTGTATAGTATGTGGAAAACTTTGCGGTGAATATCTGTGGAATAGGTTAAGAGTCTCCTTCGGCACGATCATTTTACCATAAAGGGTACTATGACAGGTTTAATTTCAGGAAGATGTGTACTTTTTGTTTTCTTTGGATACTAGGTATTATTATTCATTAGATGATGGATATTATCAATAAACTCTAAAGAGCCATATCGATTGGTTATACCTCATAATAAAAGCTTAAGACTGTCAGATCCAATTCAAGAATACATTGAAATATCTATGTTAAAATATTCGATCCTCATAGTCCTAATTGATCTGAGAATATAAAAATATGATCAAGAAATCCCCACCAGTCAGATTCTGCTTGAACCACCATTTTGCATACCATGGGACGATATTCGGCCAGTATTCAAATCGATATATCTTAATTTTGTAAACTAGAACTTAAATACTGGAGATGATTCAAACTTCCTAAACCTTTAAATAATGATAAATACATATTAAGGTCGATTAGGTACTAATATCATCTACATACAACACTCTCAGGATAGAGAATAATATACATTACCGTGTATTTCGGTGGTGGAGGAAAATGAATGATTGGAGGTTTTTCATCGGAGTAAACAATGGGTCCCGCATATTGAACTTGAGGAGCGTAACCACCACCGCCCCCTCCGCCTTTTCCTTTTCCTTTACCGCCTCCCCCTATCACAGGAGAAGGCCCTGAAGGATAATCGGCGACTATGCAATTCAAGCCTGCCGCTAGCAATAGTAATAGTACCTGCAAAAAAAAGTTACCATTATAATTTGACTTAGAAATCTCTTGAACTATCACTATTGACATCGATCGAGTAATTGAGGCATTTTAAACCTTTGCATTTATTTACAAAGATTTTTTCTGCACCAGTAAAGAGGTGTTGCCGTACGCAATCAACGTTGGTCAGTATCGGGAAATCCGAACCACGATCACCATCTATCTTTGTATCTGATGTTAATAAAAGCAAAAATACAAGGGAGAGAAGGTGTGAACATTCATTATCTCGATTGATTATTTACGTCCATAAATCGTTTCCCACCCACAAAGTATATATATTCCTTACAATTAAGAATTTTTTTTTATTTATTTCCTCACTTAAAAATTAATATTGATAAAAATGGACATTTTGAAACTTTGTTGACAGGATTTAGGCTTTGCTTCCAACAGTTGAGTTCCAGAGTGAGTAACTGCAGCGAAATGACTACGAATAGTTCACAACGAGTCTGATGGAATTTGGGACAGAGACATCTCGAATGTTGTCAGGAATCATGGTAAACGAGGAGGTTAACGGAACTACGGCGAGGAGCCTCAAAGACAGGTGAGCCATATAGACGGAACGTCATAGCGATGGTTGCAGCAAATGATCTATCTATTTTGATCTTCATGAATTCCTATGCCAACGGATAAATAATACATTTTACTAAGAGTGGACAGATGATGTGCAACATCTTTCTTACTTTAAAATTCCAGAATTCTTCTCGACGAATGAACATTCTCTTCGATTACGAAGGATTGCCGACGACGACATCCAGATTTACGCAGTTATGACCCTACATACATCAAACTTTGGTTTAAATAAAAGAATAAATGGATGTTTAAAAATGTCTACCTTCAAATCATTAAGTTTAATAGAAATAAGACATAAGAAGCATTTGAAAGAAACACTGATGGTTTATTCAACTAGATTCCACTTTACTGAAATTTTCAAAATATCAACGTGGATGAAAACGATAGTACTCGAACTGCGATTACAAATTGTAATTCCATGTAATTCAATCCAAAATTGTAATTACATGTAATTTAATCCAAAATTGTAATTACATGTAATTCGCTTTAAAAAAAGTTTATTTCTCTCAAACCGTTCAAAATCTCCCCTTGCGAATAGTTCCATGATATTGCCCTCTAGCCGCTACAGGGAAATGCGACTTAATTGTGGACGATGGGAAAGTGTAGGAGAGTTGCGCACCCACTCTTACCGAAGCCCAATTTGTAGTCTCTTCTTTAGATCGATACTCGTCCGATGTACCTTTCTCACATTTCACTTCCGCCAATCTCACCGCTGTCTTTATAAACCTATATAGTCTAAACAACCTTCCTGGACGGGACGGACCCATTCCTGTTCGCATTAAGTCAATAATAATAAAAAATAATCACGATTCCAGGTTTATTCACAAGTAGTTTTTGTTTACTGCCTACCTAATTAATAATTCCCAAATTATTATTATTATCACGTCGAGAGATTATTGGCTACGATCTTAATTATCATTATTGATAAGTATCGTGAATGGAAAGGAGGGGGTCCACAAGAGGTTTCAAGGAAGGAAGAAACCCCCTCGTGCTTGAAGCTTCCACTTCGGCCGTGAGCGTAGCTTGTTATACATCGCGTAGTAGTTTCAAGATGGCGGATACAGGCGCGAGAAAGTTAAGTTTGCGAAAGCGAGTTTCTCTTGGCCCAAATACCATTTAATTAGCGAGAGGAATGAAACAAGCTTACCCACACCAGGACTGCGGTGGGGGAAGGAGGCCCCTTTTCTGTGTAGTTTATTTAAGCTCGTTTTATGACAGATTGCGCATACGCCGCTAATTGACGTTGACCTAAGTTTGATGGACTTGTGATGCTTGTATCTTTTTTTCTTTTCAAAGGGTTATATATGGTCGTTCTCCCATACTCGGTCTACCCATGCGTGGGAATGAGAGAGGAAGATGAAGAAAATTTCCAAAAAGAGACCCGGAAGATTTGTAGCGTCCAGGATTTATTACATCTGTTTTCCTCATACTAGGAATCAATTTTATTTTCAAATTTCCGATACGTCGTTGTATTTTAGAGTTAATTGAATCCAGACCACTTTTGTTCCCATTCAGATTAATCGACGTTTGCTATACTAATAAGTTTTAAAAATGTCACTTTCAGGAATTCACTATTAAAATTAGGAAAAAAGAAAGATGAACTACTTATCTATACTTTTTCTGATCAGCCTTAGGTGTAATTTTGGTAATGATTCTTGTTATTACTATTTTTATCGTTTAATACTAATGCGGCCTACATATGCCCTTCATCATATAATTACCGTTTGGGAATTAGAGGTTTTCTCGAGAGGAAGCTCGAAGATTATGGTAATTTATAAGTAATGGATCATTTTCATTGGAGATTGAACTGATAAACTAAGACTCAGAGCGGCTAAGGAAACAATATAGAAAATTGCTAAAGAAAATACCCTCAAACCTTTGGAGAAAGTTGTCCTACTCTTAGGGTAAAAAATATAGGCCATTCCATTGCCTACTCTCTCTCTATATCTCTCCTGTGCGTTGTGTAATTGTGTATACACGTGTAGCGATTAATGTATATATGTATATCGTTTTTATCATTTGGTGTCATTAAAAAACTTTAAATGCCTTTACCCGACAAGATTCTTCCCCAATTTACTATTTTAGCAGGAGACGCGCTATCAAAGAACTTTGTTTAGTTTTCCGCCATTTGGTTTTGTCCCCAGATTAAAAAGATGGTTAGAAATTAGAAATCACAGATTCAACTGCGTGATCACTAGAAGACAAACGAAAATATTAATTTGCCTGGTGTCATTAAGGGGAAATGTGAAATTTGTTTGTGTAATCCACGCTATAGGAGTTAGCATAACAGCAATCTGGACATTCCACATTGGCCTAAGT
Source organism: Ceratothoa steindachneri (assembly GCA_963969495.1). Classification (NCBI taxonomy): domain Eukaryota; kingdom Metazoa; phylum Arthropoda; class Malacostraca; order Isopoda; family Cymothoidae; genus Ceratothoa; species Ceratothoa steindachneri. The sequence goes on along the minus strand of OZ018324.1, from coordinate 132,297,905 downwards.
ATGTGCAAATCCTCAAGGCATACAAAAGATATGTTTATCCTTACGACTTGGTTTGTTCAGTACTTCTGCTCACATTGGTGAATACTGGTCTTTACTTTTAAATAAAAAAATGATCGACGAAACGGTTTTAATCAATCAAAATTCTCACCAATTTTGAGATTACTTTGAAAAGCTAGGTTTTTCTCTTAGACGTTAACTTAGCTGTTGCATCAGCCCGCGTTAATTATTAGGACTGGATCAGTTTCTGCTGTTCAACTAACACACATTTTGATATACGAATACATTTGAAACGTGGTACTGTAGGAACAAGCAAATCACGAGTGGTTATCGGCTCGATATGCAACAGAAAAAGATACAGGAACTCACCGAATCTATGGAAATAAAGTCAAAGGAGAATTGGGAGCAAATTGAATAAAGAATATATAGAAAATGTGTAACAAGAATGACGTACTTGCTTATGCATAGTAAGACCTACAGATTTAGACGTCAAAATCAGCGATTTTAACTGGATTCTGACACTAGGTGAATTTAGTGCTTGAGAAATTGAGGACGCAGCAGGTCGACAATGGAAATAATTTCCTTGTGAAAGGTAAACTCAAATACTTGAGCGTACCTTCATAACTGTATAAATAGTTTTGAAGACTCATTTAAATGTGGATTTAAGGTTTCAAGATGGAGCTAGCGAGCTAGATTCTTTCGTCTGAATTTCAGTATTCGCCTCATTTCGTTTCTATTCGAGCCATTTCTACATGTACACGTTCATAGAATACATTCATAACTTATGCTGACTCATACCAGACCGCATTTATACTTTCGCTTTCAAAGTACGAGGACCCCGGATTCATACCTTCACGATTTGGTCTAATTCTAATGCCAAGCAAGCGCTTCTTTGGTTCAAAGTGTCAGCCGAGCGGCAAATCGACAAGAGTAGTTCTCTTTATGGCCTTTCGCTAGCTAAATTAACAGGTTTTGTAGGATCAAGCAGAATGAACCACAAACTACCGGTTAATGTATATTGATTCTACTAACCATTCGCCTAGTTCATCCCAATTTATATAATTGCAAGTTGAAAGAAAGTGGACACATTCGTACCAATTAGAAGTGTCGTTTACAAATTGTCTCGTTTCCGATAAAGCAATTCTCACATTTGAACTTCTCTTTTGAAAACTAACAAATAAGTTAGTTTGTTGGGAATGTCAGTTAAATATGCATTGCTCTCATTAGGAGCAAGTTTTAGCGATTGACGTAAATCAGGATAGTAATGCAACTTGCATTTGTTTACGATGTTTGCTAGGGAATCTCTTCAAAAGGTGAATTTGGAGGAAATAATGTCAGAGTTCATATTTATTGTTTAGGATCATCTGTTAAGGAAAGAGAGAGAGAGTGTGCGTAAATAATTATTTTTATTATGCTAGAAATAATTTTTCCTTTTAAAATATATTTGAATGTAAAAATGACAAATAAATTTGAATGATAATTGAAAATGAATAAATATATTTTATTACCAATTAGTGGTCTTTGAATAGTAGGATTGGGCAAGTTGTTTGTTATTTATTATATCTGTCAATACAGAACTTTAGCTAAAGAACCGAAACTCGCATTATCATCGCTCCTCGCTGGTAGCACTTGATCTAAATTTCGTATAAACTGTGTATTTGTAATTGTGTAACAGTGACAGCTTTTGTGTCCCTGGTAGGATTCACACCAGGTATCGCAAGGCATCGTTTTCCACTGTTATGGCCACCTAGAGAATGTCGGGTGTAGCATTGCATGGGACACCTCGCTGCGGCTAACATCTGGAGGCTAATGTGCCCCCTCCCCAGCCTCAATGACCGCGGGAAGATTTGCAGCTATACGTCTTCCACACATTTTAATTTCATATCTTCACTCCTTTCTACACATCTTACAAACGTTCTGCGTGATACGGCCTCGTTGCTATTGCACTTAAAATTCAAGTGGGAATAAAATTGCATTTCTTCTTCTTGTTAAAGCGACATTTCTTGGTAAACTCCATGCGCAGTCTTCATCCGGTCAACTGAAACGAGTCAGTTGCTGCTTCTCTTCCCTTAGAAACGGAGCTTTCATCACCCCGTGACGCCTCGTTGGATCGAAGATTGCTAATACGCGCCACGGCAGATTCCTCCTTCCTTCACAGAGAAAACGGCGGTGATCAATAATTGACAAGAGCATATTTAAATTCTTTCAGTTCTCAGAATTCGCCTCAAGAAGTTGAAAATTTGTGCGTTCGAATGTCTGTAGAAATTTGTCCCTGTTCTATCTGCCCCTCCCCCCTGCCCGCTTGACTAAACATGTCTCATTGGATTAACGCAATCTTTGACCATCCACACATTTCTATTTAACTATTTTCTACAGGAATTTCTATTTTAAAACGTTATGGCGGAGACACCTTCCATAATTTCTCTTTTTAATTAAAACATAAAATTAGGAAGTTGTCTCTTATATAACACACACACAACTGCACATCTACTCATCCCACCCAAAGTCAAAGGGAAAGACAATCTGTCTTGCAAGGAGAATAACTGTGGGAGAGTTGCGTTGCACCACAAAAGTCTCCATTATTGCGTTCGAATAGTCTCCTCCATCAATTTACAAAACCCGTTTTTGTGGGTCTAAAGAAACATAAAATATGAACAGTTCTTTTGGGCGAGTCTCGAACAAGTCTTAAATAGGAAGAGTTTTTTTTTGTGCGGGCCTGGAAGAAGTGTTAAATATGAAGGTTCTTTTTGATTAATCTTGAATATTTGTTCTTAAACTTTGATGAGTTCTCTTTGGTAGTTCTCAAATAAGAAGGATTCTTTATGGCGGGACTTGAAGAAGTCTCAAATGGGAAGTCCTTTTAAAGGATATTATGCTTTTCATTTTTTCGAAACAAATACTTTCATTAATCAGGAATTAATAAGGATTCTAAATTTGAATAATTAATAAGAGAAAACTGAACTTAGGATGATGGGATGAACAAAAACAGAAACTGAGGATGGCGAGGACTGTCCAGCAACCACAATCGCTAATCCTAAGAAATGATGACTCCTTTAATATTTTATAAATGTATCCTATTTGAGGATTCTTACTGCCTCCTTCCCCTCAAAAGAAAAAATCTATCTGAGAGTTTTTTTCTGAGGGGCCAAAATAAACCCCACCAAAAAAACCTCTCCTATCTGAGACTTCTTGACCTACAAATAGAAACATCTCTCACCTACATTTCTTCTTGACCCGCTCCCCAAAACTTCCTATTTGAGACTTCTCTAGACCAGTAAAAAAATTTAAATTCACATTGGGTGGGCACTTCTTCCAGACCCGCTAAATTGACCCCTCTATTTGAGACTTCTTCACTTCCTGCCAAAAAGAGCCTTTCACATTCAAGACTTCTTCACAAACAGCTATAAAGAATCCTTCCTGTTTGAAACTTGACGATCCACCCACCCCTCTATTTTTATTTGATACTTAGTCAAGACCAGCCACAATGAACCCTTTCTCTTTGATACCTCTAAAACTGCCAAATGAAACCTTCATATTTGTAACCTTTTCGAGATCCAGCAAAATGAACCCCTCATATTTAACACTTCCTTAAGAGCTATCAAAATGAACCCTACTCTACCCGCAAAGGAGAACGGCCGCCTTCTACTAGCGGGCAACAGCTCTTAAGAAAAATAATAATAAATAACTACAGATTAGAAAGCTACTCAGAGGCTAAAAAAGAAAAGGAAAAAGGATCCATCCATTAATTTTCCACGTTATGCGATGCCACTCTGGAATTCTCGAGTTAGGCCTATATTCACCCGGTTCAAGTTACACGGGATATTACGATATAGGTTATATATATATATATATATATATATATATATATATATATATATATATATATATATATATATATATATATATATATATATATATATATATATATATATATATATATATATATATATATATATATATATATATATATATATATATATATATATATATATATATATATATATATATATATATATATATATATATATATATATATATATATATATATATATATATATATATATATATATATATATATATATATATATATATATATATATATATATATATATATATATATATATATAAATATATATATATATATATATATATATATATATATATATATATATATATATATATATATATATATATATATATATATATATATATATATATATATATATATATATATATATATATATATATATATATATATATATATATATATATATATATATATATATATATATATATACTAGCGTAGCGGCCATACTATAAGGGACAGTAAGAACAAATGTATTTAAATATTCATTATAGAATTTAACAAAACGGTGAGAGTATATACATAAGCGTCATGCTAATATAAACTGAGGAAGCACGTGCCCACTCACATTTTTTGTATCTGAACTTTGTAATATATATATATATATATATATATATATATATATATATATATATATATATATATATATATATATATATATATATATATATATATATTACTATTATTTTTAATACTATACATTGGAGTTATGATCATTTTATAGTAAAAGAAAAGAATGTGTTCTTCGAATTTGTAATTTATCATATCACAAAAAGTCACTACACTTTCTCTTCTTCCAAAGCAATCATTTCGTTGGTGATTGAATTTGCTCAGAGACAGAGCGGTTCGGAGTTTAGCAGACGGATGACCTTAGGGAAGAAACTCCTCTTCATCCTTTCAATCATTATATCCAATCATTTGTGACTTTATTATGTGCCATTATTAATTTTATTCTTTGAATGGATTAGCATTTAATCTGTGAATTTAAACACAGAGATTTTTTTAAATATTTTAATTGTGCCCTCTTACTCTATATTATACACATATATAGATATTTCTAATATCATCTATCTCTCTTGAAAATTTCAAGTGAATGGAAGAGATATTTCGTAAGTTATGAGGAAATAACAAACTATCTTCCAAATTGCAGCCGCCAAAATTTAAGGGTCACTTAGAAAAACCGGGGAATTTGTGTTTAGGAGACCAATGATAGGCTAACAGTTACTTCTCATGATCATACATTATTGGAACATTCAACTGTCAACAAGGCGGCTTGTGAGAGACGTCCGGTGTCCTGTAGTGAAAAACAAAGGATTGTGTGCCTTCACCAAGAGGGCGAATCAAATTCTGTGATAGCAACTACTGTAGGAAGGTCTAGAAATGTTGTGCAGCTCGTTTTAAGTCATCAGGATCGACAGATGCTAAACCCAAAACCGGTAGACCTCGTAAAATGTCACCAATACAGGATCGTATTATGGCTAGAATGTAACTGAATGATAGGTTTAAGAGTGCTGCTGAGATATTCCGCGAGTCAGCTCTACCTCCGATGTCAATGTATTGTGCAAAAGTTTCCCGGAGGTTACGAGGTTCTGGGTTACTTGCTCGGGCACCAGCAAAGAAACCTCCGATCTCCAAGAAGAATCAAACAGCGCATCTTCGTTGCGCTTACGAACATGTTTGGGCAGAAAAACAGTGAGCGAAGGTTCATTTTAGCGATTAATCGAAGTTTAGTGTGATTGGTTCCGATGGCGAGATGTACGTCGGCCAAGGATGTGGCGACAGGTTATCTCGTGCATGTGTGAAGAAAATATTGAAATATGGAGGAGGCAGTGTAATGGTATGAGGAGTGATCTTTATTTCGAACTCGAACTAAAGTTCGAAAGTAGTTGGAATCCTCGTATTAATTTTCCTTGTGGGCCTTGTTGCATATATATATATATATATATATGGTGTGATTATTAGCATTAATTCGAAGGATTATGATGCTACCAAACAATCATCAACTGCTGTTATTAGTAACAATATTAATACTAACGGATAAAAATAAAATCTTTGTCATAAAATATTTCGTTCTCTTTTCTTTGTCAGTTATGCCCTTCATATGTGTCCATGCCCGTGCGTATGCGCGCATCTCAACCTATAATCCACTAGTTGAACTCCCGTTTCTATTATTAACGTGGTGAACATCGCTTGCCTTCCTCCAGACCACTCAACCCCATAAACAACAGCTAGAGCAGAAGCTCGTCAAATGGGCCACACCTTGTGGTAAAATGCGCCGCCAAAACTGGCTTCTATTTGTTGTTGCCATTTGTGTGGTTTCGAATGAGGGCACACAGTGCAATCTTCCATCGATGAATGTGGGACGGCGAAATTCCCATTCTCAGCCTAAATAGTTGGGGTGAAAGAAAGTTGGGCTGGTGGTGGGGTGGTTGAAGTAGGAAGAACACGGGGGACGGCAAGAGGGATGGGGTGTCACATATTACTTACTCCTCCCATTAGCCGAAGCCCGGCCTACCTTTACGAATAAGCTGGTAGAGGGAGGAAGGGGTTGATGCTGTCTCATTTTATGACTCTTTCCATTATGCGTCGTCTACTCGAGGATCTTTTCGCATAGAAAGGACTTCGGCTCACTTAGAGAGTTTTTGCCTGAAGTAATACTTTCAAGGATAAGGAAAGACAGTCTTGTATTAGTGGATGCTAAGGGAGGGGGGGAAGAACAAATTATCCGGGTTTGGCAAAAAAAAGGAAAGTGAAATTTCACTTAATGGCATAGCATCCATAAACAAGAATTAAGTTAACTTAAATTCAAGCATCTTACAAAAGTATGAATCGGGGAAAAGATTTATTATTTGTTTATTTTACTTGGAAAGATTTATCAACAAATATCATTGTAGTAAAAATAATGATTGCGTTGATTTTAGTTAAAATATACAGAATTACCTAATTGAGGGAACAGATAGACAAACATTTGTCTTTAGGTAAAGAATAGATAAGAGACCTAGACACGAACAACAGTAGTCATAAAGTGAAATTATGATTTGGAATGACGTGAGAAATTACGACCCAGTACGAAAATGATAAATGGACTGTATCAAAGAAGCCAAGGATGGACTGCTACATAACTGAATCACATGGCTTGGTTTAGGGACCTCTATTCATTAAAGAATCAGACAGAAAAATAATACTGCACTTCAACTCTTAGCATTGGTTGAATACGAACGAGTATGGCATTCCTAGAAATAATTGTGCGAAATAAATCTGGACAAAGCTAAAATTAAAATATTCACAGCAAAATTAGGAAAATGACTTTTAATTTGAGGTTGAATCTCCAAGTTTCTAGTGAATTACACTTCTCATGTTATGATTTAGTACTTGGCACGAGACTAAAAAGGTTGGTTTTGAGTTAGAAGGCGCTACACTATTTATAAGAAATAAATAAAAAATATTCAGAATATATAAATCACACTCTTTCCAACATACTCCTCCATTCATTTGTTACTTGCAAAATCAAACAGCATTCGATCTGTAATAGCCGATGTGTCTCAGTAATGATTCAGCACTTTATCGGATAGCCCTTGAAGAAAGACAAGATTCATCAACCTTCTAACCCACACATTCCAGATATTCGCTCATTTTATTAAGGTTTTGCGAGGATGTGAAGAGCTGCCTATAGCCTTAATGGTCCCCCTAACCCCTAAGTCTTTTGTTTGAAAGCAGCGCGAAACTTGCAAACCCCAACCTGTTTTCCTTATGAGGGATTAAAAAATGTTAGAACTCAGAAGAAACGTTATTTAAATTTCGTACCACTAATTCACAGTTAATTTGTGCTCACCAAAATGTTTAGAAAGTTTCGATAAAAAAGGAATTAAGAGAGAATAATATAGCGGAAACTACTTTGGCTAGTCAATTCCCACGTTTCTTTTAATTATTTTTTCTAATCTAGAACCGGATATATATTAAAAAAAATACAAAACACGAATCATTCGTGCTGTGTGCGTGTAATGGAGAGAAAAGGCGTGCATACGTGCAAGTTTTGACATTTACACTTAACATGGAAAATCTCTACCTATACGAACCCCCTCCTTCTACACCGCATCTTATCTAACGATTGTGAGTTTTACAAAATGGTAAATTATTCCAATTAAAAATAAATCTTGTGCTTGCAATGAAAATTCTAATCACTAAAACTACGCTAGAGTTTATTTTGCATTCGTTTGTCACAAGAACGATAATAGATGGTGAATAAGAACAGTGGGGTCACTATAATAAATTAATCAACAAACCAAATTTGTCAGTCAAATTGACTTTCTCTCCGTTAATATGTATGCATATATTGTCGTCTAAAAAAATTCTCATGAATTTATACTTTTTAAAATTTCTAATGCTTACATTTCTCTTTAAAATCCTATTTCCTAGAGTGATTTTCAATTTCCCCAGACATTTCTTGTATAGCCAGATAATCCAGTATGGCTCGTGTGGTCCTTTATTGCAGGAATTTTTCGCTACTTGCAGTAGCCTTTCAGGGCGTTCAATCTCTTCTTGCAGCTAATCCCCCTCACCCTCCCCCGATATAAATGAAAATAGATAGCCGCGTCTCATCCCATGTCCCTTAAGTGGACTATAAAACTGCTGATACTTTCTCCAGCAGTAAAGAACTTATTTGAAAGCGGATGCGTGGCTGTAAGTTCGTACGTTCTCTCTTGTACATGTGTCAGTGCAAAACCGTCCCTGAACTAGTGCCACCTGGCATTATGCCAATGGCCTTAATAGAATTGTTGGAGCAGAAAGGGGGCCGGAAGGGCCAACCGCAACCTGTATCAATGCCAATTACTCCCTTTTGTAGGTTGATGGCACACAAAGCAGAATGTATTCTTTGACGAGGGCTGTAAGTGTGCCTAGCGTCGCGTCTTCGACCTCGTCCTTTATCCAACCTCAAGAACTCACAAATGTGAGTTCTTGGTACAGGTCTTATTATTATAGCACCCGTCTACCCCTCCCCCTGGCACAAGCCTACTCCTAACGTTCGCGGTCCAGGGCTCGAGTTTGCCGTCATGGTACTTACTCTCCTCATTATGCGACTATAATCCTCCAGCCTTGTGCGGAGTTGTCTTATGAGTCTCTTTATAGTTAAAGGCTCATTGGTAGCAGCCAAAATGGATCGCTCTAATTTATGTACAAAGATGGCCTGTTTAATTAGGCTTTCTTTTGCCCATCTTATCTCGTTACTATATCTGTCGCCCGTGTTTGTACTCTTATCTACGTATTTCTTTTATGTTCTACCTCCATGCCACACACACACACATCTCTCTCTCTGTATATATATATATATATATATATATATATATATATATATATTATATATATATATATATATATATATATATATATATATATATATATATATATATATATATATATATATATATATATATATATATATATATAATTGTAGTGGGTTTTTTTTCCACTTCTGCCACCAAGTCGAGCCGAATCGGGACTACATCCAGCGACTAATCACACCTGATCTGTCTTAACTTAACTGGTGAGCCCTAACAGACGAGGTTTTATGAAAATGCTAGATTCAGTCGTCTACTTATTGTTTCCTTGCTCAAATGTGTTTTAAGTGTTCTAGTAAGCCTTCAGTGGTCAAGGATTAACGGTAAGTGAATTACTTCATAGAGCTTGGAGTCGTACAAAGCAGGCCAGTTATGACTACTCAAACATAAAGAAACAATAAAAATGGGGAAAAATCTGCTAGAAAGCTACTTCATGAGTGAACACACCACCGTAGAAGTTCATTCCAACAGAACTGCTTCAGGAATCGACATAGGAACACACCCATCCATGTACACCTTCACGCTATAAAGAACAGATTCTGAGAACAGGTTGGGCCAAAGTTGTCCCTGAACTTGACTGGTCTGTTGTCAGCCCTTGACTTAAAGAAAAACCGACCATCATTAACCCTGTTACATGTTGATGATGAGTTCAATCTCCATTATGAGAAGAAAGACAGTTCCCGTTGTTTCCCACTGTCGACAATGGCTTACTTTGTTCCTTATCCTTTTTTGTCTCCATTCCGGCATTAAGTAATCTTGCGTCGTATTATTAATTTGCCAACTTTCTTTGCTTCTTGTTTGTTCCTATAACTCGCGTTGGTGTAAATGGTTTGTTTTATTAATTATTATCCATATTCCACTTCATCTCCTTCCCCTTGCAGGGTGCAATTAGTAATAATGATAAATTTTCTGGCTAGTGCCCTTAGTAAATGATTATTTAATGTTTCTGGCGGAGAACTTCGAACTAGTAGCTTCCTAACTCTGTTCGAAGACAATCAGCTGTTAAACTATTTTTTATCTTGCTCAAAATCACGATACAATTTTTTCAAGCGCTACGTTGGTTACAATTGATTTTATCATTTTTAATCATTTCGGGTGTGATGGCATTTGTGAAGATCCGATGGTATCACTTCCTTCGATATGAGCGAGTCAAATAGAAGCCGATGGCTAACCGACATTTCAATAAGCGAATCCAGCTGTTCTACTTAACCAATCGTGGCTGAACTAATTTGAACAAACACTACCTTTTGCTTCCTCTATTCATTTCCAATCTCATGTTTTATAACATTTATACCTAAGCGTCTCTTTCGATGGCCTCGGTTTAGGGACACAACAGATATTTTTAAAATCACATCCATTTGTTGAAACGTGAGAAGGAATAACATTATAACCAGAAAAAAAGGTCGATAGAAGCAATCCGAGGTGAAAGTTTAAAGAGATATGAATGCGACTGAAAGCATAGCTCAACAGCACCTGGAAGGGGCTGTCTGGGGGCGTGGGAGACACCTTTCTTCACGTCATAATTGGGAGAAATTTAAGCTTGTTCGGGCTCCTATCCAAATTTGAGGTATTTCTAGTGATGTGCGACAAAATTAGTAGTAAAAAGCATGGGAGAATTTAGTTAAAGATGTGGAAGACAACAATTGCAGTAGTACAAAACCAAAAGCTCTAGGAAGCATTGTTTTCATGGATCTAGACATGTAGCGACATTCCAAGGATAGCTCTGATTTTATTAGAACTTATTATATTCTTAAAAAGTGTAAATTAGTGTTTAATGTTTAATAGCAAGTTGCATGTTGAATGACAAATACTCATGTTGTAAGATTTACGATGACCCTCAAAAAAATAGCAGAGAAATAAGTGTTAGAATGAGTAAATATGGTAAAACTTTGGTACAATGCTACCAAAGGTGTTTGGTGGCGGGTTAAGTCAGACTAGCAGAAGAGAGTTGGAAGAACAGAAGGCAAGAAACCTAAGACGTTAGAATTTCCTTGGCCGTGATCAATACTTTCTTTGAAAACACAAACAGGGGTATTTCGTGAAGTTCACATGTTTTGTGATATTATGTAGATAATTCACTTTGAAGAGCTGAAAATTATGTACAGAAAAGTGTCAAACTTAGTTACGGAGTCTCATGGCTAATTCGAAGCAGATTGGACATGAATTTCACTAAGAACTGACTAGATGTAGAAATGCGCTGTCCGCTGAGCAAACCAAGGTTCTTAAGTTACACGGCTTATTACACTACCCCCACTCATCGTACAACATTTGGGAGAAGCAGTATAGAAAATAATTTTGCAAATCCAAACGATTTCATCTTTTTAAAACATTCGAAGCTGCTGCTGTAAAGAGGAATGTTCATGAGGGCAGTGACTGAGTTCTTTAAAAAATAATCATTTTATTATAAAAGTGAAATCGTTTGGAATTTGGAAATTATTTTCCATACTCTCTCTCCCATATGCACAAAATGTTGTACCATTAGTGGGTATAGTGTAATAGGCCGTGTAACTTAAGAGCAATTCTTTGTTTGGTCGAACTTCTCAGTTTTCCATTTCATTCCAACTCATTACCTTTCCCTAAGCGCCTTGCATAGAACACCACACATAACCAAAACTTTCTTAACGATGTAGTAGACGCGGGAATCTTTGCTAGCTTCTAGTTCTTTAGCTAAACTTAACTGCCATAGGCGTGTGTTTAGTGGCTCAAAATACACACAGCTACAAGAAATTACAAGCATTAAAAAAGTCCTGAAAGATTTTTTTACCTCCTCGAGGAAACTTTCGTAATAAAATTCATATAAAGATATGAATGCCAATCGATTACAACCCCAAAGACACCATATGCCGGTACTAGTTGGGGTATTGGGGGGAAGTACCTGATGAGCGGTAGTACTACTGTATGTTTGACACCTCCTGGCAAACCCTTCGTGATCCAAGGTAGGGTCATCCGCTCCCCATCAGGGTGGGGTGGGGGGGGGGAATCGAGTCCTTTTCGGCAGGGGCAGGACAGAACAGTGGTGTGTTTGCGAAGAGGAGTAGGAGGGCGGCAAACATCGGTGTTGTGATTGGCTATATGTGTGATGACGTCTGCAGATGGAGCCGGCCACACGCCAGGCTCAGCACTCCACCACCTTTAATTGTCCTGTGATTGAGCCAGGTACCTCAAGAGAAAATAGTCCCCAAGACTAAAGGTCAACGTGTAGGTCGCTAGTTTCTAGTTTGTCGTCCTTCTCTTAGACAAAAAGGTAAAAGAGTAAAAAAAGATTCTAAAATAGATTTATTATAAAAAAAAAAAACTGACGGGGCATGTACATCAAAAGAACTAGATAAGCAGACCACGTATGTAAGGGAGAAGGAATGCCACTAGGAGATAGCATGTTAAGTTACAACTTTCCTTGTATAATGGTGTAATAATGAACTGCTAAAGTGTGTAATCGCTGGAGTCCTTCATTTTAGGACACCTGACTGCGCCAGGTCAGTCACCAGGTGTGGTGAGTTTTTGTTCATGGGAAATGAACCATGCGATCAAATAGGTCTCACTCACCCACAAAATGTGGGGTATGAATTGCGAGCCTATTTAAGAGCATGTGGTTAGGAAATAGAATTTTGGATACACATGGCAAAGGTATCGACTCGAGCTAAATTCAGATGTGTATGTTATGTAGGTCCGAGTTGAGAAAGAATCAGCGCAATGGGATTTCTTTGTTTCATCTTGAAGTGTTGGAATATCGCTAGAAACACATGAGACTAGCGACTCGTTACCTCATAAGAGGACAAAGAGAACCAAGCGCCCGAGAGCGGGGTCATAAGAGGCCGAGGCAAAACGGGCTATAAGAAATGATCATAGCAATGTTGGAAAGACGGAAGACGAATACTTGAAATCAGCCATCAAGAAACATCAGCCATGGACGTCCATTGGGGAGTAAACGATTAATTTAGGGACTTCAATTGTGGAAAAAGTGAGTTAAGAAGCCCATATCAAAAGGTATCCGAAACTAAAATGCGACTATTCTTCTACGGGGCGGGGACCGAGATAGAAAGTTGGGGTACCAAAATTCAACTTCCGAAAAGCGCTTTCGCCTCATTCCGAACCAATTCCATTCTAACACAAGCGTTAAGTGTTCAGAAGATGGCCCCGGTGGGGCGAACTTGGAATCCCAGTGGGTAGAGTGCAGATATAGGGTTCTAGTGGCGATTTTTAAAGTTCGGGTCTACTTCAGGTAGAGAGGACCTTCTGTACACAACACGCGACAAGGGGACACAGAGATTCAAATTGAGGATGATGGCTGATGATCCTTACGAGAATGATCTCGATGGGATTCTATGATCCAGAAAAATAATTTACAGAATTGGGTGATTTTTCGACATAAAACAGATCTTTTATGAGATCTGCCAATACATGTTTGGAGATATGACACCGCGAAACCCCCTCGGCATTGCATCATAATCCTCATTCTCAGAAGATTCGTTCCACGAGGTAAGGCCAACATAGACGCATAACTACGCACACCCAGCATTGTTTTGGGATTTTTACACTCGCCCATACATGCGATCCGAACCAAGGGCACTCCACAGCAAATGGCAGCAGGCGCGAGACTCGATAGACTCTATCCGGCGACTAAGGACAACGATGTGGCTTAACTTCACCCGACAAAAAACGGTGCTTACATTCTTCTCTACATTGTGGCCCACTTTTAACGAGGGAAATTATTGATAAATTGGAATCGCCTTGAGTGTATGTGATAGCAATTAGCTATCGCCCGTTCCCATTTATTTAAATTTCAAAACAAAGTAGATTGCATACATTCTTAAACAATGCTTGGCTAGCCCGTATGTACTTCCCGGCTCCGATTCTTTGAATCTCACAGATAAGCTCAAAAGATAAGCATCGATTCTTTTTGTCGATCAATATGGACCTTGATATAGATAAGAGTGATCAAATGCGAGTTGATAACCAGAATAGCGGGAAACTTTCCGCTTTCCTCGACTTGTTCGTACTTTTGAGACTCTGTATTATTAATATGTCTTTATGAATCAGTCTGTAAGAGAGGGTCGGGAATCCCTTACCTAGGCTCCCACGGAAAGTGCCCAAACTTGTCCCGAGAACCGATTAAAAGTTACCCTTGATGGAAAGAAAGGATAAATAAAAATAGAGAAAAATAGATGATAAATCGAAATGTCAAATAAAGAAATGACCCGAGTGATGGTCTTGGCGGATATCTTTGAAGAGGAGAATGACAATCAGACGATAAGCTTAAAGAGGGAACTACTTGGGATATTTGAGCCGAGGGAGCACACAACTCTCCTGAATCTACCCATCCTTCATTATAAAAGCATTTGCCCCTAGGAGGTGATATGATAATGTGTGCATTATCGAGGGCATGAACACTACTCATAAAGAAAGGGTGACACGTAGAAAAGTCAACTAAACCCGGATAAGGGTCACTTAGCCTGGGAAGCCGAGCCAGGAACACGAAAGTTTTGCTTTTGCGAGCGAGATGCGCATTAAGCGTTGATATGCACCAACCGAACAACTGTGTGAGAAAGAGGTTGATGGTGACTGAAAAATGGGACATTTGGTTATCGCCCATCAAAGTCAGTGTCCTCGAGGCCGAGCTTTTCGATCGAGCCGACCTCCCCATCCCCCTGACGTTTGTTGACGGGAACATGGGATGGGAGGTGGGGGGGGTAACCAGTGGCGGAAGACAGACGGGAGAAGAACCAATTGAAGGGATAAAAAATGAAGCAGCGTTATAAATAAAGTGTTGAAGATAGAGGAAGTGAGGATTGGGGAGGATAGATAGCTGATCGCGGATCCTCCGTACGAAATAGCCAATCAGTTGAAAGGAAGGAACTACGGCAAAACAGGAATTACTTTTAAACATATGGATTCCATGGATCCGTTGACTTTTAATGGTCTCGTGGTCTATTTTGATCGTTAGGGTTTTTGTATTTTACAAGTTAATTAATTTGGCAAGTCACTGCGGCTCAATGCCGAAATAAACCTAATCTAGCCCTAGCCTAAATTAATTAACGTTAAATAAAAATATTTAAAATCACAAAAGTCGAGACGGGAGAATTAAATAGCCTAAACTAATTCGCATGTAAAATAGAAAGACCTAATAATCACAATAGACGACGCGACTCATAATATTCAACGGATCTGAGCTGTGAAAGGTCGTCACAAAACTACGGTCAAACAGTGACTGATTCTAAACACTTAAATTCGAGTTTAAGAGCTTAGGAATTAAGTTGGTAGGAAAAATCCACAGGGATCCCCTCATATTACGATCAAATGGCAACGCGGTCGCAAAGCTCTAGAGTTGCACAGTTCTTTCGCGTGTAATATCACTTCTCTAGGCACTGAATCACTCGTGTGGGAATATCCTCCTTGCGGCGTGAGATCAACGGCACCTAAGATCACTTTTATCGCGGGTTGAAATCTCCTAATCGATGCTGCTTAACTACATCGATAACGCAATGGAAAAACATCGATCGACCTTTTAATGCAATTACCAACAAAGTTACCTGCCCTTTAATCGTATGTGTATGTGCGTGGCAAGTGTGTACGTGTCTCAAAAATTCTCTATGCTATAATGAAGACGCTGTAAACCGGACTTGGCGCAAAATTCACACAATTTCACTTACTTCTCTCATTTCGACTTAAATAATGTAGATCCAGAATGAAGAGAGAGGGAAGACTAACCACGCAGCGACGGATCCGGCAACTTTTATACCCTTCCAGCTTTCTGCTGGGCCAGCCGTTGTGGTAACCTAGAACGTCAGTCTGTGACGTAGGACAAACCGGCGAAAAACGGAGACTTTTCATTTTCCTTGCGTGGAAGAACGAACGAACGAACGAACAAGGAGCGTCCGTTTTGGAAGCCAATTTCTTTTATTTCTCGTTCTAAGTTTGCCTCTCGTTGCTTCGTTATAAAATTGATCTTTTAATTTTCAACTGGGTTAAACATTCTTCGGCATTCATTCCTTTTCATTTCTGGTTTACTGTTTTCCTAACTGAAGATGAATAGACGAAGAAATGAAGACAGGTTCGAAAAGTGTTTGGTTGGCGTATTTTTTTTTTAAATGGATTTTTCTTTCTCTGGACTTGACCCATTAACTGCTTCTTCTCATTTGCACACACAAGCACATGCGCTGGGAAACACGCATCCACTCCCTAAAAAGCTCAACCCCTCACAAGGATGCACACGGCACTTCACATATAATCGCATACAATATGTACGCACACACTCCATAATCATACGCACACTCTCCATACACATCCCTCCCATAACCGCTGCTTTCCCCACTAAACTGGACACTGTCCTACTTTCGCCTCGTTACTGTCTCGGCCTATAAGTACTACTAGTACTAATCATAGGTACACTAGTACCTAATATTAGAACTTACTAATAATTGATACGATTTCAGATAATGAAACTCGCTCGTGATGAAATATATAATCAATAATAATTAAAAAAGAATAATAATAATAATTATTATTATTATTATTTCTCGCGAGTTTATTTGCTGTAATCTCGCAATTATTATTATATTATTAATATTCAGAAAGTCACGAAACGATCATCGAGTTTAGTTCTCAGGGCACCTGGGAAAGTGGTTACCTTTCCTGGCCCGACAGAAATGGTCACCGCAGTCCTTGGAAATTGCTCCTCCCGGTCAAAGTGCCCAAATCCCCCCCCATCCCCGTTCGCTCCCGCGAATTCAGCTCATTTGGAAAGTGGGTAATGTCTGCTATTGCAAACCATCGAGAGCATTTAACCTCACCATTTAAACAAATGAAACGTTGCTGAAGAGAATGGTGAAATTGGGAATATAGAATGCTAATGGCAGGTCCTTATGTCTTTACCTCCTGATTATATCATTGATCCAATTTCTACTTCTCTTCATCATAGATGAGAGTCTCTTCCCCGAAGTATGTGCGATGCATTTTGCCGAGATCTAGTTCACGTCACTAAGTGCAAATACCGCACGCCAGAAGTGCATTCTCCGAATGGCCTAAAGTAGGCCAAAAGATTCTCTATGGAGCACGTCCATCGATCTTCAATTTACACTTAAAATGAAACTTGTCTTGGACGAATGTCGCTAAAAATAACCCCCAGACCTCGGCAACCCCGGGTAGATCCAGACAAAACTGCGTGACTTTCATACTTTAAAAAATAAAAGCAAATAATTAAGTAAATTCAATTTTCGATCAACTCTCGCCAAGGCCTATTGCTGATGATATTGTTTGGGTTGCATTAAAGCAGTTGCGATGTTTGATTAAACTTATAAATGGATTCGATATAAACTCATTGAAATCCAGTTCACCTTATCTTTTACCCTATGTTAGTTAATGATGAAGCAGTTTAAGACGCATTTAGACCAAGTTTAAAGTAGTCACAATGTTTAATAATTAACATGACTTAGGTTAATATCATATGTTGAAAAAAGTTTTTTTTTTCTACCGATGTGGATAAATGAGAAGACTGTTCGAGCAAAAGAATTTATTCTGCCAAATAGTTTCCATCCTTTTCAAAGATGTCTTGAATAAAATTACTTAATCTTTGCAACAAAAAACTCTTAAGTCTCTCTTCAGGTGTATCATTTCAAAGAATCTTCCATCATGAATCTGAATGTCTAAAGACAAATGTAGATGAGGTATACGCTGCACAACTGCGAAGGATTGAAGGTGACCTTATTTGAAAGCAGCCGAATGTAGCTATTTTAACATCGTCCCCCAGAAGTTTTGGCAGCTGAACATCACCCACCAAAGCTTTGGCACCAAAAGTTAAAAAAAATATTGCATATAATTTAATAAAAAAAAATCAAAGATTAATAATAAATTTATTGATAACCAAATTGAAGAGAAATATCAAGATATTGTTCGATTAAATTAGCTTTTCTCAATTAGTTTTCCCAATTAAATACACCTAATAGTTTTTGTGTGCTTTTAGATTTTACTCTGTTTTTGCAAGGCAATGTACCACCGCACATTCCACACGTAGTGCAAGATACATTGAAGTCAAGGTTTGGAGCTACTGCATCATTCGCCATACTCGCATAGCATTTCTACTTTCGATAACCACGTCTTTTTTGTCTTTAGACACACCTCAACGGCTTCTTTTTTTTTGTTTAAGCGTAAGGAGTTTTATTCAAGAGGCATATAGAGACTTTTATTTAGTTGGCAAAGATCTCTGAAACGGATTGAAACTATTTTGTAGAATAAATTCTTTTGCTTAAACTGTGCTTTCATTTATCCACGTAGATTAAAAACATAGGAATTTCCTTTTACACCTAATATTAACCACAAACTGAATTTACGTTGTAAGACTCGAATAAATTTGATTTTGGAATCGGCCACAATTTTGGGACCAACTTAACAACTTCAAAACACTCCGAAAAAAATAATTTAAAGCAGAGTGGCAAGATAAACTGATCAAAGGTAGAAAGAAAAATAAATGCACGGGGCGTGCTCAAAACACTGATTAAGCTAAATAAAAATACAAAAAAACTATTGCAGCGCATTTTACAGTCTTTGCCCTTATAACTTCCTTTATCTGTGTAAAATGAGGCTTAATTTATGACCCCAGGTACATATTTTCAGCAAACTTGGCATGACACATTTGAGGTTACCAGGATTTATGCTACCCTGCATACGCGTTACTCCATCAAAACCCTAAACCAAGTCTAACAGGAGATAGATCGCAACTCAAAGAAACACTGAATCTCGAATAATCCTTGGGATCTGGATCTAGTTTGGATCTTCACTCCAATTCGTTCGAACTTGACTGCGATTTTGCGCCGCTCGAAATTGGCCTGGGTGCAAGCCGAAAATTAGACAATACAGCCGTTTTTTTTAAATAATTAAAATACAGTATTACGGTTTACAAAGCTCTGGAACACACAGTTCTAAAGTTCTCTGTTTATATGCATTGGGAACAGGGGACACATTTACTCCATTATCCTATGAGCGGTTCGATTCCCTCTCTCTTCTTTTGTCTCTGAGATTCAAATTGGAGTCATCTAAATAACATTTTTGATCTCCATTGAATCCGATCTTCCTCCCTTTAGGTTTCTAACAGTTCAAGCGTTGCGAGCATGGGGCTCGTCCACGAGCGAGAGACATAGGACAGCATAGTTCTACTAATTGTTCTTTTCTCCATAATAATTTGTATTATCAAATGAATCCAATTCCTTTATGGGCTCATATTGATAATCTCGTCATCATCTTTAACCCGAGAAATTATTAAGATTGAAGACAGTTTAATTCTTTTATACATTAATTTAATGGAGGATTCTCTTGCTCATGTTAAATTCGGTCATGGGAACGTTTTGAAATGAATTAAATCACGCTTGATATTTGATCAAGAATTAAATATAGAATAAAATGATAAAAAACGTGTGAAAAAAGAATGATATACAGATGATTAGTTACAATTAACGTAAAATTTTCTAAAAGACACCTGGTTAAAAGTGCAATCAGGGACTTATATAAATATAATAAAGTCATGCGTTTGATCATTTTATGAAGGGGCGATTGTTTATTGAAGGTTTGATTACATAAAGGCATTTATGTTGATTAGATACACGTCTCCTTAGAGAAAAGCACAAAAAAACATTTAAAATTATGTCAATTGATAGTTTATAATCACCAGAGCTGGGCGCGTTCCTCAATTTGTTTTTCGCTCGGTGCGTTCCTGCGTTAGCGCTCCCAAACTATTAAAGCGTCCCTCCAAAAAAGTAGTGATTTCTTCAAAAAACTTGAAAAAAGTTTAAAACCACCGCGTTCCTCAAAAACACTACTGTGCGCATTAAAAGAACTATTTCGCAACTCAAAAATAAAACAAAATACGAGGTAATAATACATCAGAGCTTCATATATTAAAATATATGTACATTTCAGACTTTTTACCAATTTCTCTGACTATATCACACAAAAATTCACTAAATCAAAAATATCCCGTAAGTATTAGACTTATTTAGTATTTAAACTGTATTTTGCTGCATTCCACTGTATTTTACTGTACTGCACTGTATTTGACAAGTAGACACATAGTTTCTAAACATTTTCATTATTCATTATTTTGTATTACAGTATTACACTGATTTATTAAGTTTATTTTATTTTAAATCTGCCACAACGATTTGATTTTCGTTATTGTTCATAAAGAGTAAAGACATCTAGACAAGTTACAACAATTTTTAAAGTTTTTAAATAATTAAAATTACTTCTCCTCCTCCTCCATTTCCTTCTCCTCCTCCTTGTCCTGTTCCTGCACCTCCTTGTACCCAAGGAGGTGCATTTTGCCCCTCACAAACACCAGCTGTTTAAAGTTAATGTTGCTCAGGCTGAACCTCTTTGCCCGCAAAATGTCCCCCGCTGAGCTAAACAGCCTCTCCACAGCAGCTGAGGTGGGAAGAGAAGTATTGTATTCTTTAAAGAGGTCCAGCGATGCGTCCCTATAGTGGGTGAAAAAGAGGTCGTGGCTGAGGGGGACGCCCACTATCACTCTCTTCCACTAGTCCAGGGTCTTGGTGACCATCTCCTCCACCTCCTCCCGCCACCTCACCTCCGGCACTGCGGCAGTAGAGAGGAGCAGATGGAACTTGTCCACATCCTCCTGCCTCTCCTCAGCGTCCACCATCTCTGTCATCCCCTCCACGATGCGCTGCTTGATGTCCACAGCCTCGTCCGAGCGGGAGAGCTTCCCGCTTGAACGTAAACGACAGAATGTTGCCGCGTAGTGAATGTTGTCTTTGTTGTTTCCATTGAAAACTTCTTTTTTTTTTAATGTTTAGTAACGCTCGGAACGCAAGAACGCTTTAAAAATTCGGGTGGTGCGGTCCTTTAAAAAACTTTGCGTTCCTGCCTTCCTAAAATGGCGGTGCGTACGTACGCAAGAACGCACTAAAGGAACGCACTTGCCCAGCTCTGATAATCACAACCTTGCAACGATATGTCTTCTAATGCCTCTAACAAATGAAAATAAACCGTCATTGATTTTCGTTCTCATAATAAGAGATTTATTTAATGGTTGTTTGCCCCTGATTTAAAGAATTGGGAAACCAAAGTGCATAAACACAGAGATAGAACTTAAACACTGCAATACCCCCCTCACCCCCATCCACATAATATTTTTAAGCATACATGAATTTAAATCGAAGGGAATTTTTCTAAATCTTTTTTACATTTTTGGCCTCTTCGTAGAAGCATGGAAAGAGAATTCATTAGAAATTGAGTGTTTTTTTAAATCCTCGCCCAAAAGTTTTCGGACACAGGAAATTTCAGGAAATTAGATTAATTGAAGTGTCTTAAAGTTTTTATTTGCATGTAGATATGAATATAATAATGAAATAAGGAGTAATAAATAACAATAACTTATATATGCACCAAACACTAAAAAAGAATGAACAAAATAGACAATTTACCAAAACATGTAACATTAGAAACATATAACAGATAAGTAGATGAAACTCTGTGAAAATTACAACAACAACAAAGTGATACAGGAAGCTCAGTAGCGTCCTTTGGCGGGGGTGAGAGCGTTTATTCTTGGAGGTATGCTCACCACCAGGGTGGGACAACTGAGGAGTGTACTGCTAACCAACTCATTGGTGATGACTGCTGTGATAGAACGGGTTGAGCAGCGTTAGTTTCAACCCCTATCACATATTATTTAAAACCACGATGCTCCCACGTGCATCTTCGCTTCGAAGCTTGGCGCTTTATCGCAGCCACCGGATGTCAATGTTTAAACAAGGAGGTTATCGTCCCCCCGTTCGCCCTCATACGCCGATTTCGCCAGATTGAGTTAGGCTTATGGGCAGATAAGGCAAAGTTCCAAGCCTCGGCTGTGCATTCCCTCGAAGCTCCCACTCCATTGTCCCCCACGCCAAGGGAGTGTATCGACTATTTAGATAGAAACTTTACCACTAAGATCAGATTGGAGATCCAGATTTTCGAAACGAAACATCACCACGACCCTCTTTCACTTTGTGCGACAAGGGACCTCGACCTCGAGATTCACCATCACTTGTCCAGAAGGAGGACAATATCCCTTGAGTGCCAAAGGTTCGAGCCTTTCGTGATGCCAAGTCCTCAAGGCTTCGCCCTTGTTGTTCAGAGGAGAACAACATTAGAACAGCCATTGTTCTTGAGCCCGTAGACAAGAGACGGTTCTCCCCCCCCCATCCTGTTGTCAAAAGAGAACACCGTAGAACAGTCATTGTTCTTTTGAGTCCGTTCGCCAAGAAGCGGTTCTCACCCTTCCCCCTTGTTGTTCAGAGCAGAACAACATTAAAACAGCCATTGTTCTTGAGCCCGTAGACAAGAGACGGTTCTCACCCCCCCCCTGTTGTTCGGAAGAGAACAACGTAGAACAGCCATTGTTCTTCAAGCCGTTCGTCGAGAAACGGTTCTCATTCCCAAGACGCCACGTCAGGATCATCTTATTCCCCCCCTTCTGCTGGAACTCGCCAGCGGACCGAAAATTCCTTCATGTCGCCTTCCACTGCACCACTAGTATAAAGTTACGTAAGCCAAACGTTACCTTTGAGTACTTAACCCCTTTTGTCAATTCTATCCTGTGCTTTAAATGGTTTAGCGAACCATCCCATCCCTTTAACTCTATATTTGTTTTACCTTTTTAAATCCTTTAATCCTCGGATTAGCCCGAGCCCCCACGACCCTTTCTATTCTCTGTTTATGTCAATATTTTCCGTCTTGTGTTTGTTGATAGTTATTATTAATAAAACTCTATTTTATTAATGATAGCAATATTATTATCATTGAGCTCAGTTCCACTTCTTAAGCATATCGAAGATACATAATATCGGCCGCCAGACATTAACGCACTCTAAAGATAATTAAAGAAGTTCCCTCAACGAATAGTTATATATGGTATATCGTCGAGAGGTCATTCTACGACATATATATATATATATATATATATATATATATATATATATATATATATATATATATATATATATATATATATATATATACTATTTAAATTTGGTATCAGGTGTGTAAGGTTTAACGCTATATCTTTGCAAACACTGGTCTCAGTCGAGTAAAGCATAGTGTCATTCGTTATAATAATAGAGTATAGTAGTTCCCTTTTGTTTTAACGATTGCTATCCCCTTTTTTTTTAAACTTAAGAAGCTGGAGTAGCTCAAGGAACTGTTATAATAATTTGTTGGTGTTTTTTTTGTGTGTGATTTTAGTCAGTGGATATTTAGATTAAGAAACCAAGTACGAATAGGCCAATGCCCATATTTAGGTAGGCTAATTCTATAGAGGCATAATTCTTGTTGCGAGGAATTTTAGTTGGTTGACTAGTGCGCCCCCAAGTGCAAAGATGACTCAGTTCAAAACCTTTAAAGCGCAAGAAAAGAACTAATTGAGTACGTTCAAGAGGAGCAAAGAAAAGAGCGTGAAGAAAAAGAAAAAGAAAGAGAAAGAGAAATCCAACGAGAAGAAAGAGTAATCCAACGAGAAGAAAAAGAAAGAGAAGAACGAGAAAGAGAAAGAGAAAGAGAGGAACGGATAAGACAAGCTGAGCTTCACCATCAGATTGAATTAGCTCGTGTTGAAGCAGAGATACAGTCCGCTAGTTCCCGTTCTGAAGTCTCCCCCAATCTCTCACTAAAGCTCCCCAATTTCAAGGATGGAGAGGATTTCGGAGCATTTTTAGCCCACTTCGAAAAGATCCTCGAAATCAATAACATGGATCTGGAAGCTGAAGGTGTAGCCAGATTACTTCCCCGTTTAAATTGTAAATTGCGCGAAATTTTTATATCTTTACCATCTGAGTGTACAATTAACTACAGCACCTTAAAAGCTGAGTTATTGTCCGCTCATAATATGACTCCCGATTTCTACTGCCAAGAATTTCGAGGGGGTCGTATTAAACCCGGACAGACGTTCCGTCAATTCGGATACATTCTTCAGAGGAATTTTGGTTAGAATCCTCAAAGGTTGATCCGAACTACGAGTCCTTAACAGACTTCGTGTTGCGAGATCAATTTTTGGCGTCTCTTCCGACGGAGATCCGCGCGTTCGTCAAGGATTGTCGGTGCTAGACCTTTAAAGAATGTACCGAAGAAGCGGATGTCTATGCCGCAAGCCATAATTTATACCCAAAGGAGAATCGAACTTCTCACCAATCCCCCTACAAGGAAAGAAGGAAGGATTCGCGCCCCTTCACAGGAAAGCCGACGAAGTTTCCGAGCCCCGTAAAACCCCAAAACTTCTTTCCCCAAAACCAACAAAGGGACTCCAAACCTCCCGTTAAGATTTCTCCTCCATCTCTCTTCCCGAAGCGACCAATCATATGCTTCACCTGTGGTGTAGAAAGCCACATGAGCTGGAATTGCCCCCCAATTTCTAGGCTTAAAAGCGGACCAGCCCACCAAGTTCACCAGATTAATGCAACCCCGGCTCCCCCAGTGGTGCAGACCCAAGCAGAAACTTCTCCCCCTCCGTCAGGCCACCAGGTAAATTTTGTTTTTTGATAAAAGTTCATCGGGAACTTTGAAATATGAGGAGGGCAGCGTGAACAGGTGCAGAGTATCGACTCTCGTCAGGGACACAGGATGTACGTGTTTCATCGTGTCCGACGAACTCCTCCCCCCAGTGGACCCTAACCACGAAAAATTTGCGGTGGTACATGACTACCTTGGGCGGGCGAACCAATTCCCCGTCGTTAGATGTTACCTGCAGTGTCAATATTATGACAACTGGGCTGAATTCATTTCAGCACCCATACAATTCTGTTCCGTACTTATAGGACAGAGCCCCCAAGTAAGTTTCGACCTGTGTCTCAGGCCGCCCTTCCTCGAGGCCGAGATAAGAAAGAAGCCCAGGAGCCCGTGCCCATCAGAACCCCGATACCGTCCGATTTCTCGGAAACCCTTAACCATGACTTTAGGACGGCACAAAAGGAGTGTGAATCACTAACAACCTTAGGTGATAAGGCCCAAGACAAGGACACGGAGACTGTCCGTGGACCCCAAGAAAAAAAGAACCCCCAACGCGCCCATGGAGATACCTTCGAAGAACTGGACGAAACATCGGCGCTTGAAGAAGATTACCCCGCGGAGTCCCTTAATGTAATACAGATAGTGTGCACCCAATGACTGTTCTACAGTTTTCTCTTTTGACAACAGGATGGGGGGTGAGAACCGTCTCTTGTCTACGGGCTCAAGAACAATGGCTGTTCTAATGTTGTTCTCCTCTGAACAACAAGGGGGGAGCCTTGAGGACTTGGCATCACGAAAGGCTCGAACCTTTGGCACTCAAGGGATATTGTCCTCCTTCTGGACAAGTGATGGTGAATCTCGAGGTCGAGGTCCGTTGGTGCACAAAGTGAGAGAGGGTCGTGGTGATGTTTCGCGACGAAAATCTGGATCTCAAATCTGATCTTAGTGGTAAACTTTCCATCTAAATAGTCGAGACACTCCCTTGGCGTGGGGGACAATGTAGTGGGAGCTTCGAGGGAATGCACAGCCGAGGCTTGGGACAATGCCTTATCTGCCCATAAGCCTAACTCAATCTGGCGAGGTCGGCGTATGGGGGCGAACGGGGGGACGATAACCTCCTTGTTTAAACATTGACATCCGGTGGCTGCGATACAGCGCCAAGCTTCGAAGCAAAGATGCACGTGGGAGCATCGTGGTTTTAAATAATATGTGATAGGGATTGAAACTAACGCTGCTCAACCCGTTCTATCACACCCCTCCATTCCGGGGGAAGTTGTCACTTCGAAAAAAGAGAGAAGGGACAACGATAGAGCTCCGTTGTGGGGAACTCGTCTTCTTGTACCAACCGTACCTTCCTGCACCTAACTCGTATTACCTCAATACATATGATTATTTTGATCTTTAGATTACGGGGGAAAATAACCTTTAATACAACTTAATAAAAAAAAGGGGCATGGAACAATGAAATGATATAAAATTAGTACATAGGGGACAAAATAATTTATAAGTAATTAATGGGTACAAATATATATATACATACAAAAAAAATAGACATTGAGCGTTACAAAATTCAGGCATATACATTAACTAATTATATTACAAGAGAATCTTAATTTAAGTCGTACAAGACGGTATATACCTACATGGAGTTACTAATTCTATGAATACAATTACTTTACGCTATTCGGTAACGCATTCCTACTGAGTGCGTCAGCGACCTGGTTATCTGAACCTTTTATATAATTAATTATAAATCGATACTCTTGCAAGAGTAAACTCCAGCGCATGATTCGGCCGTTGGAGTGTCGCACATTCCTAATATAGGCTAACGGACGGTGGTCGGTTCCTATCTGAAATTCTTTACCTATCAAGTATATCTTGAATTTGTCTATGACCCAGATAATTGATAGAGCTTCCTTTTCTATAGTGGCATATCTCTTTCCGCGTGGTAATAATTGACGACTAGCATATGCAACTGGATGACTCGTTCCGTCATCCTCGTATTAAAGAAGTACACCTCCAATGCCCTCGTTGGACGCGTCGGTCTTAATCCCGAAGGATTTTTCCGGGTTGGGCAACTTTAAAATGGGGGCAGAAATGAACTTACTTTTGAGCTGATTAAAATGGAAAACAGCGACATCATTCCAACGTAAACGATCGGAGAAATTCTTTTCCTGAAGGGGGCATAGGGGGGCCAAAATTGCAGCGAAATTCGGAACAAATCGCTGATAGGGAGAAGCTGATCCTAGGAACGATCTTAATGGCTTCTTTGTAATCGGGAGGGGCATGTGGGCGATTGCCTTAATCTTGTTCTCGTGGGGACCTAACTTGCTTTGTCCTATTTTGAAACCCAAATATTTGATGGTTTCGTGGGCAAAATGGCATTTGCGGGGGCCAATGGTGAGGCCATTTTCGCGCAGTTGTTCGAAAAGAGCTAATAGGGTGGGTAAATGGTGATTCCATTTAATTAGTTCTTGTAGCTAGCTCTTCGGACGTGGTGTCAGCTGCGCGTCACTATCCAGGTCAGAGGGTTCCAAAGACTCGCCTGGTAGGGTAGGAGGAGGGTAATTGGCATCAGGTTGGATGCACACTGTCTGGATTACATTAAGGGACTCCGCGGGGCAATCCTCTTCAAGCGCCGATGCTTCGTCCAGTTCTTCGAAGGTATCTCCATGGGCGCGTTGGGGGTTCTTTTTTTCTTGGGGTCCAGGGACAGTCTCCGTGTCCTTGTCTGGGGCCTTATCACCTAAGAGTTTTAGTGATTCACACTCCTCTTTTGCCGTCCTAAAGTCCTGGTTAGGGGTCTCCGAGAAATCGGACGGTATCGGGGTTCTGATGGGGACGGGCGGCCTGAAACACAGGGTCGAAACTTACTTGGGGGCTCTGTCCTATAAGTACGGAACAGAATTTTACGGGTGCTACAATGACTTCAGCCCAGCCATTATAATATTGACACTGCAGGTAACATCTTGCGACGGGGAATCGGTTCGCCCGCCCAAGTTGGTCATGTACCACCGCAAATTTTTCGTGGTTAGAGGCCACTGGGAGGAGTTCGTCGGACACGATGAAGCATGTACATCCTGTGTCCCTGACGAGAGTCGATACTTGACAGCTGTCCACGCTGCCCTCCTCATATTTCAAAGTTCCCGATGAACTTTTACCAAAAACAAAATTTACCTGGTGGCCTGACGGAGGGGGAGAAGTTTCTGCTTGAGTCTGCACCACCGGGGGAGCCGGGGTCGCATTAATCTGGTGAACTTGGTGGGCTGGTCCGCTTTTAAGCCTAGAATTTTGGGGGCAATTCCAGCTCATGTGGTTTTCTACACCACAGGTGAAGCATATGGTTGGTTGCTTCGGGAAGAGAGATGGAGGAGAAGTCTTAACGGGAGGTTTGGAGTCCCGTTGTTGGTTTTGGGGAAAGAAGTTTTGGGGTTTTACGGGGCTCGGAAACTTTGTCAGCTTCCCTGGGAAGGAGCGCGAGTCCGTCCTTTTTTCTTCTCGTTGGATTTCTTTTTCTCGTTCTTCTCGTTGTATTTTTCCTTCTCGTTCTTCTCGTTGGATTACTCTTCCCCGTTCCTCTCTTTCTCTTTCTTTTTCTACCTTTTTTCTTTGAACTTCTGCTTTAATCCGAGCTAATTCAATCTGAAGCTCAGCTTGTCTTATCCGTTCCTCTCTTTCTCTTTCACGTTCTTCTCGTTGTATTTTTCCTTCTCTTCTTTGCTCCTCTTGAATGTACTTAATTAGTTCTTTTCCGGAAAGTCCACAGGACTCTCCTTGCGCTTTAAAGATTTCAAACTGAGTCATCTTTGCACTTGGGGGCGCACTAGTCAACCAACTAAAATTCCTCGCAACAAGAATTATGCCTCTATCGAATTAGCCTACCTAAATATGGGCACTGACCTATTCGTACTTGGTTTCTCAATCTAAATAACCACTGACTAAAATCACGAAAAAACACACAAATTATTATAACCGTTCCTTGAGCTACTCCAGCTTCTTAAGTTTAAAAAAAAGGGGATAGCAATCGTTAAAACAAAAGGGAACTACTATATTCTATTATTATAACGAATAACACTATGCTTTACTCGACTGAGACCAGTGTTTGCAAAGATATAGCGTTAAACCTTACACACCTGATACCAAATTAAATAGTATATATATATATATGTCGTAGAATGATTCCCGACGATATACCATATATCACTATTCGTTGAGGGAACTTCCTTAATTATCTCTAGAGTGCGTTTTTACTGTCTGGCGGCCGATATTATGTATCTTCAAAATGCTTAAGAAATGGAACTGAGCTCAAGGATAATAATATTGCTATCATTAATAAAATAGAGTTTTATTAATAATAACTATCAGCAAACACAAAAACGGAAAATATTGACAAACAGAATGGAAAGGGTCGTGGAGACTCGGGCTAATCCAAGGATTTAAGGGATCAAAAAAGGTAAAACAAATATGGAGTTAAAGAGATGGGATGGTTGAATAAACCATTTAAAGCACAGGATAGAATTGACAAATAAGGGATCAATACTCAAAAGGTGACGCTTGGCTTACGTAACTTCATTAGGGTGCAGTGGAAGGTACTTGAAGGAATATTCGGTCCGCTGGCGAGTTCCAGCCGAAGGGGGGGGATAAAAGGATCCTGACGTGGCGTCTTGGAAAGGAGAACCGTTACTCGACGAACGGCTTGACGAACAATGGCTGTTCTAGGTTGTTCTCTTCTGAACAAAGGGGGGGATGAGAACCGTCTCTTGTCTACGGGCTCAAGAACAATGGCTGTTCTAATGTTGTTCTCCTTTGAACAACAGGGGGGTGAGAACCGTTTCTTGGCGAAGGGCTCAAAACGAACAATGGCTGTTCTAATGTTGTTCTCCTTGAACAACAGGGGGGGGATGAGAACCGTTTCTTGGCGAAGGGTTCAAAACGAACAATGGCTGTTCTAATGCTGTTCTCCTTGAACAACAGGGGGGGGATGAGAACCGTTTCTTGGCGAAGGGCTCAAAACGAACAATGGCTGTTCTAATGCTGTTCTCCTTGAACAACAGGGGGGGGATGAGAACCGTTTCTTGAGGAAGGGCTCAAAACGAACAATGGCTGTTCTAATGCTGTTCTCCTTGAACAACAGGGGGGGGGGATGAGAACCGTTTCTTGGCGAAGGGCTCAAAACGAACAATGGCTGTTCGAATGCTGTTCTCCTTGAACAACAGGGGGGGGGGATGAGAACCGTTTCTTGGCGAAGGGCTCAAAACGAACAATGGCTGTTCTAATGCTGTTCTCCTTGAACAACAGGGGGGGGATGCCTTGGGGACTTGGCGTCACTAAAGGCTCGAACCTTTGGCACTCAAGGAATATTGTCCTCCTTCTGGACAAGTGATGGTGAATCTCGAGGTCGAGGTCCCTTGGCGCACAAAGGGAGAGAGGGTCGTGGTGATGTTTCGCGACGAAAATCTGGATCTCCAATCTGATCTTAGTGGTAAAGTTTCCATATAAATAGCCAGGACATCTCCTTGGCGTGGGGGAGAATGGGGTGGAAGCTTCGAGGGAACGCACAGCCGAGCCGGGGAACAATGCCTTATCTGCCCATAAGCCTAACTCGATCTGGCGAGGTCGGCGTATTGGGGCGAACGGGGGGGACGATAACCTCCTTGTTTAAACATTGGCGTCCGGTAGCTGTTGATAAGACTCCAAGCCTCGAATCGAAGATGCACGTGGGTAGCCTCATGGTTTTAAATAAAATGTGATAGAAGTTGAAATGAATGCAGCTCTGAACTCGTTCTATCACACTATGCATTCTCGATTCAACTTCTCCCCTGAACTCCTTCGGAGTCTAACGTTGCCGTGGATCCAGAAAAACTGGAATGTGGACTCGTCGGGCCATAAGACACGTCTCCACTGACGCATGGTCCAGTTGCTGTAAGGACGTGCCCAAGCCATATCGAAGTCGCTTCGGCTGAAAGTTGATCAGCGGCTTCTGGTCGGCTACACATGACTTTAGGTCTTGTGCAAGCAGTCTAGTACGGACCGGTCTAACATATGCGTTAACATGTCCACTCATGTTGCAGCTGGATTAAGGATTTCTTACGATACCGAAGGATCATGCGAACGTTTCGTACTGAACCTGAGTCATCCAGAACGAGGTCAGTCTTAGATGTTTCCACTTTCTCGGATCCTCTTCAAAACTTCTGCCATACCAGGGGCGATTTGATTTGTCAAAGGCTGAGACGATCCTCGCGAAGCGTGCGTATTAGACTTCTTTCCTTCACAATAAAGTTTCGTGTTTTCGTCATTATCTTATCCTTATCAGATCCTGTCGATATAGAATATCATATAGATCAACAATTAAGATATGTTATATAAAGAATTTTGAATGTAATATACCGCATACCAGAGTTCCATACACTTACAAACCATTGTCATTTTGAAGATTTCAAGAAAAGCTATAAGTAAGCTTGTACTTTTATTTGCCTTTCCAGATGTATGTAACGCAAGCATGAAAAGATACAACGAAATATTCATAGAGATACCCAGGGAATCAGAAAAAATCCAGGTGTCCGAAAACTTTTGGTTGCGGGTACACATCCATAGACTCTATTTTATATTCTTATAGGCATTATATTTATTAAAAAATAACGCAAAAAACAACGGGAGGATAAAAAGAGTCTTTTAAGAAAGGTTTTGTAAAGAACTTAGAATAGTTCCGGAAAGTTAAAAAAAATGTTTGGAAGGCAGACGTCTAATTTTAATTTCCCTGACGCCATTGGTGTTGGTTGCAAACCAAGTGGATGGGTGCCACAAATGACACACTGAATCTGTTTCTTTAACACGTCAAAGATGGTGGCAGGATCTCGACGAGACACTTAGCCAATCCAAAAGGTCTTTGAAAATAAGCTTTAATACAAAATTCTAAGATAATAATCTATAATAGTGAAGGAAGCTCAATATAATATTTCGTAATAATTAATAGCTTTAATAGAAGAAAACAAGAAAAGGACTAGACTGGTACCAGGGAAGGGAACCTGGAATCAACTGGTAGCAGAGAAGGGAACCTGGACTAAAGGGGTAGCAGAAAAGGGGACCTGGACTAGAGTGATGGCAGGGGAGGCAACCCGGACTAGACTGGTGGGTACCATGGAACGGAACCTAGCCTAGACCTCTAAAAAAAAGAAGGGAATCTGAAGGAGAATGGTAGTGGGAAAGTTATCCTTGACTAGCCTGCTCCCACTGAAGGCAACCTGGACTAGACTAGTACCATGGGATGTATCTTGGTCTAGAATGGTAACAGGGAATGGAACCTGAACTAGACTGGTACAAACTAGAGAACTTAAACCCGGACTATACTATTAAGAGGGGAGGCAACCTGCACTATACTGGTACCTGGAAAGGTAACTGGACTAGAATGCTACCAGGGAAATTAACTTGAACTAGAGTGGTATAAGTGAAAGGAACCTGGACTACAGTGGTACCACGGAAGGAAGCCTGGACTACAGTGTTACCAGGGAAGGGAAACTGGAGGCTACTCGACTGGTAGCAGAGAAGTAAACCTGGACTAGAGTGGTACTAGGAAAGGAGACCTGGACTAGATTCTTAGCAGGGAAGGGGACATGGACTAGACTGGTTGGTCACAGTGACGGCAACCTGGACTAGACTAGTACCAGGTAGAGGAAGTTGGATTGATCAATGTGATCTGTAGAGCTGAATTCGGTCCATTAATTGCTCCCAAGTGGATCTATCCTATTTAGCTTCGCGAATTTAGGAGAACTGAGCGCACCCGGGTTTCGATTCTTCCCCGCTGAATGGTGCCTCCAGTCTGAGGCCTATGCGCAAAGAGCTCCGGCAGCTTACATTACCACACACAGAGCCACTCACAACACCGCTTTCTTCCTTCCTCTTTCGCAAACGCAGCATATGATCTCTGGGGGTGGAAGATACGGGACTATCGCTTTGTCTATACCTTCCCTTCCAACGAGGCTTACTAGTGATTGTCATTCTGATCTTTATGTTAATTCCATTATTTGGTCGGCGATATTCGTCATTGAGTGAAATAATTACAATTGGGGAGGGGGAAGGGCGGAAAAGGAGTACTTTTAATAGATGAGAGTTACCCCATCCCACGTTCCCTTCCTTGAACCAAGCTAGACAGCTTCCCTTAACCTGGTACTAGTATAATCCAGGTTCCATTTCGTGGTAGCAGTATGATACAGGTTCCCTTACGTGGCACCATTCTAGTCCAGGTTCCATTTCCTAGTATCATTCTATTCCAGGCTACCTTTGCTGGTACTATTCTAGTTCACGTGGTTTTCACTGGTAGTATTCCAGTCTAAGTTTTCTTTTCTGCTGCCAGTCAAGTACAGGTTCCCTTCCTCATTAACAGTACCAGTTTAGTCCTAGTAGTAGCCATACCTGCTACAAGTCTAGTTCCTGGTTGTATTCCTTGCTGCCGGTCTAGTTCAGATTGCCATCCCAGGCACCAGTAAAGTCTCAGTTTCTTCCTTAGTACTAATTTTGTCTCGTGGCCTTCTAGGTATTAGTCTTCTATACTTTCCTTTCACTTGTACCAGTCTAGTTCAGTTTGCCTTCCAGGTTCCCATCCCTTATATCCGTTCTAATACATGTTCTGTTCCCTGGTATCCATATAAACAAGGGTGCCTTCCCTGAGGCCACTATAGTCTAAGATAGAATCCCTGGTACCAGTGTAGGCAGTTGCTTTCCATAGTACCAGTATAGTCCAGGGTACCTTTCATGGTCCATTTCTAGTCCAGTTTACTTTTCTTGGTACCGGTTTACTCAAATTTGCCTCTCTCTTACAAGTCTAGTCCTTGTTCCATTCCCTGAAACCTGTTTATTTCAAGTTCTCTTCCCCGGTACAAATCTAGTTCATATTTCCTTCCCTGGCACCAGTATAGTCCAGGGTGCCTTCTCTGGTACCAGTATAGTCCAGGTTGCCTTCCTTGGTACCGGTCTAGTCCACGTTGACTTCCCAGCAGCATTCTCGTCCAGATTCCCTTCTCTGGTATAAATCTAGTTTAGGTTCCCTTCCCTGGTAACCATTCTTGTCAAGATTGCTTTTCCTGGTTCAGTATCTTCAAGTTTCCCATCCCTGGTACCAGTCGGGTATAGATTCGCTTAACTGGTACCAATCTAGTCCAGGTTCCTTTCCTGGTGTATGTGAGAGTATGCAGGTGAGGGGATAGAAAGGGTGTGTGAATAGATAGCGGAAAGTAGACCAGTGGTGAAAAGAGAAAGAAGTGTGGTAGGGTGCAAAGTGATGCTAGAGCATGGTGATCAGGCCTATCGCTTTCAAATTTATTTGATTTGTGGTTTCGTTCCATTCTGCGTGTAACTGTGATTAGGTACACGCATTTATTCTGTACTACTTGTAGTCTCCTCTTCTGTGTCTTTGAGGCACATGAGAGGGCAGAAGCGGGGTAAAGCAACGTCGATCTAACTAGTGCAGTATAGATCTTCTTTTTGTTGCTTTGACGAAGATTTCTGAACCTGTACAGAGTCTTGACTGCAGCAGTGGCCTTGGTGATTCGTTCTTGGACTTGCTTTGCGTACCCGGTTGAGGTGAACTTCATGCCGAGTACGTTGCATTCATTGGTGTAGGGATATCGTCTATCCCCCACCCTGACGTCATCAAGTAGTCTCCTGCCTATGGGGACTACTTTGAACTTATCCTGGTTGGTACGGATTTTCCACCGGGCCTCGTAGGTGTTCAGGTTTTCGATTTCTGCTGCCGTCATGCGAGCTTGCATAGGCGCATTCCTCCATAGACATGTGATTACCTGGGTGAAATCATCGGCGAATTGTAAGTTGAGGCAAGTGGGGTTTACAGGGACTGGGACATCCGCGGTGTAAATCAAGTAGAGAGTGGGAGACAGGCACCCCCCTTGCGGGAGGCCCGCATTGAGCGGAAACTTTGGCCCGTCCGTGCACCCTAAACTGATGTACGCCGCTCTCTCCATGACATAGTCACAGAGAGTTCTTTCTAAGCTTTCACTTAGTCCCAGTCGTAAGATCTTGTACTGCATTCCCCGTTGCCACACCTTATCGAACGCCTTTGATACATCCCGACAAACAATGTCCACGTAACTCTTTTCCCGTTTTGCTTGGGCTAGCTTTTCCGTAATGACGTTAATCGCCATTTCCGTACTTCGCTTATTCCTAAACCCGAATTGGTGTGGGTTGTAGAGCGAGTTATCTTCCAGGTGAGACACCAGTCTTTTGTTGAGGATCTTCTTGAAGAGCTTCCCACCAAATTCCAGTAGTGAAATTGGTCGGTAGCTCTCCTTCAACTTGGGGTTCTTTCCAGGCTTGGGCAAGAAAATCATTTTTGCCGTTTTATAAGCGTCTGGAAAGTACCCCGTATTAAGGCAGGCGTTTAATATTCTTCTCATTCCTTCGATGACACAGGCTGGTGCCTTTTCAAAGTTAAGCTTTGTAAGCCCCGTGTGTCCTGGGGCTTTTTGTTGGAATGAGCGAAGCGCGCCGAGTAGTTCTTCTTCTGTAATCTCGGCGGCTCCGTCGCGCTGCCTATCCACCTGGTGATGAGGGTGCGTCTTTTCTATTTCTTCGTTAAGCTCGTCGATGATGTTGCTTTCGAACTCTAGGTCATAGTCTTCGTTTTCTTCTTCA
Source organism: Ceratothoa steindachneri (assembly GCA_963969495.1). NCBI lineage: Eukaryota > Metazoa > Arthropoda > Malacostraca > Isopoda > Cymothoidae > Ceratothoa > Ceratothoa steindachneri. The sequence goes on along the minus strand of OZ018324.1, from coordinate 132,262,574 downwards.
GTTATACTGAAGATCTTTTCCCAATAACTTCGGAATATCTCTTCAACCTTTTCTTCCTTTTCTTCGATGTTTCCATTTTCTTTCTGTAGCTCGATCTTGTGCTTCTTTCCAGTTGATCCTTTAAGAATTCGGATCTTCTTCCAAAATTCTTTGGGAGTTGCTTCGTGATCGATGCTCTCGATCGCATCCTCCCATCTTCTGTTTTGCTGTTCGAGGATCAACTGGTTCAATTCTTCTTTGATTTCTTTACTTCTTTGCATCGAGTGTACTGATGCATTCACGATGTTGTGTTCATACATTATCTTCAGTTCACGGTATAGTTCCTTCATATATTCGGTCCACTCGTAGGTTGAGATGGTCCTATATGAGGAACGAGGGATACAAGCCCTATCTGCGTCGATGATTTGGTTATTGAGGTCATCGAGTGCCTCGTCAATCTCCTCGAGAATTGCCTCGTTCAGGTTGGGCGGATCGTAGGCCTCGAGAAGGTGTGCATACCGTGCCCAGTCTGCTCGTCTGTAGTTCTTCCTGACTACTGCTGGGACTTGTATAGGGTTCCTATTGATTGTGAGTAGGATCCCTATATGATCACTACATGGAACCTGGACTGGTTCCATGTAGTAATTGAACGGTAGCTGACGATTCACCAGACAGATGTCTGGCTTTGTGGCACATCGTTCTCTGACATAGGTGGGGAAGTCGGGGCCTATCCGCTGGGCAATATTTCTGTCCAGCAACAGGTCCAGGCTTCTCCCTATTCCGTTGAAGGCCCTGTAACCAGATTCTCGGCATCTGGCGTTTAGGTCCCCCATTAGTATGGTGGGGGCTCTTCTGCCAAATAGGCCAGTGAGAGTGTGAATAGGCAACACATCTCTCCTTGGCGGTTGATATCCGGTTGCAATGACCAACTTTCCTAAGTCGAGCTCGACCTCAATCGCGAGGTAGGATTCTTCTAAGTTTCTTATCTGCTTGTATTTGATCCCTTTCTTTATTGCAATAGCGGCGCCATCGTACCGCTCTTGCGAAAAGTTCGTGATCAACACATCGTAGTTCCAGATTTTCATTTCTGTATTACGCGTGTCGATCCCGTGCTCTGAGATCAGTATGATGTCTGCATCAATTTCTCTGAATACATTTCCGTAAAGAATTCTTTTCGTCGTCCAGCCGTTGGTGTTGATTTCCATTATTTTCAGTCCGTTACGTAGCATGATGAGTTGCTTTACCTATGTTTCTTCTTCCCCTTTTTTGGTCTGGGGGCTGGTTGGGCGATTTTACTCGGCCCAGGGTTTTCTTTTTTCGGGGGGGGGGGCTCGGGGTCTTTGACCTGCTTTTGGTTGCCCGCGTGCGAGTGCAGGGGCCATCTTCGCTGTCAGATGAGGATGATCCATCCTCACTTCCAGCCTTTTCCTCTTCTTCTTCCTCTTCTTCGGTTTCCTCTTCTGATGGTGCACCAATCATCTCCTCCAAACCGGATTTGGTGCTTTTATTTTGGATTATGGAGTTCTTAAATGCTTGCTAACACTTGGGGTCTTCTGGCATGGTTACTGCCGGGAGGTTGTTTGCTTTCAGGAGCGCATTGAGCACCTGGTTATAACAACCAGGCTTCACTGCATTTGCCACATTTGCATGGGTTATGCAGATCAATATTTTAGCGCTCAGATCTCCTGATATGCTAAAAGGGTCAGGTCCTGGTGCAGTGTTCGTCACTGTGCTCTTTTTTTGCGGCGCTAGCGTACGTCGTCTCCTTTGCTTTTCTGTCTTCTTCTTCTTTCCTTCTAATAATCTCTCTGCGCTTGGGGCAATTAAGAGCCATCGTCCTATGTTCCCCTTTGCAGTTAAGGCACTTCTTGGTGTTGCTTTCGCACTTGTCGAAACGGTGCCCTTCCGTGGCGCACTCACTGCACCACAGCTTGTTCTTGTCTGGGCAGGTGGTGGAGGTATGGGCTTCAAGTTTGTAGCACACAAAGCACATTTGTATGCTACTGAATTTCTCTTGTTGGATGTTTTCACCCGGTATTCTCCTGTTGAATACGAGAATACCATTTTGGGTAGCCTTTCTCGCCATGTCCGTGGTTGCGAATGTAATCTTGAATACGTGGGTATGTTCGCGGAATTTGATGATTTCGCGAACTTGTGCCCATTGGTTGCTCTTAGTAATCTCCTCTTTTAGCTCTTCTGTGCTATGCTCGCCTACCCAGCTTTCGACTTTGCGGCAGATGACGCTTCTATTTGCTGCCACCTGGGGGGGGGTTGCTTCTAGTCCGGTCTCCTTCAATACCCTCGCTCCCTCTTCTGAAAGGAGCTGGTCTACGTCTCTGGTTTCGGCACACATGGCGATGAAACCTGTCGAAACTTCAATTAGTTTCACCAGTGCCACCTTGAGTTGTATGTAGAGGGTTTCACATAGGTCCTTCTTCGTTGGGGTCTTCATTCCGGCGATGGTCCTTAAGGGGACCCTCTTAGTGAGGGCCTCCATGGTCTTGCTGCTCTTCTTATTCCTTCTTTCTCTGAAATCAAGTGTAATTAATTTTGTTTTTGATATGTGAAAAAAGTTAGGGTGTGGTAAAGGAGGTATAGGATGGTGTGAGTGAGGTTGGTAATGGGTTTCAAGTAATTTGAGAGGAACGCCCCCGTCCATTTCTCCTGTTGCTCTCCCGCTCGTATGCTGCCAGTATGAGGGATGATAGGGTGATGGGGTGGGTCTCGGGTGGGGACCTCAGAGGGTTGAGCTTGGTGGACTTAATGCATAGCGGCCGAATCAACGACCGCTAAGTTTTTGCCACCCCCTCACGGGTACATACGCCATAACTGCGTCCAACTACATAGAGACGGGTGTAACTCCCTCTATGATTCTGGCCGGGTCCCCCGGGCGATGAGGATTCCTCCTCCGTCCGGGACTCGCAGTTATGCCCCAGTATCGAGACGATTTCTGACTTATGCTTCTGCTGTGGGCTAGGCCTCAAACCAGTGTTCACATAAGTCCTTAATTATGCCAAACCAAGTGGCTGACATAGTTAAGACGAAATCAATGAATGGCAGACATCCGAGCGGGTTCACACGCAGAGCGATGGACGGGAGCAGTGAGGTGCTTAAGCCCTCATTGAATTATGAATCTTCAACGTGAAAAATGGCTCTCTTTTGAAGGATGAATCTGGGTTCACCTTAAGACTTCCAGAATAGGCTCGTTTCTGTAGCAGCGCTCAAAAGTCAATCAGACACTAAAACAAGTAAAAAGTGCTGTATCCAAAGTTCTTCAGCTGTACGCAGTAAAACGGATTTTCGTATAGATTCGCTTAACTGGTACCAATCTAGTCCAGGTTCCTTTCCTGGTAATAATCATGTCAAAGTTGTCTTCACGTTACGAATCAGGTTCCCTTTCCTAGTTACAGCCTAGTCCAGGTTCCCTTCATCTATTCCATTCTAGTCGAGTCTCCCTTCGCTGGTATTACTCTTGTCTATGTCGCCTTCCCTAGTACAAACTAGTCCACGTTGCTTCCCTGGTACCACTCAAGTTCAGGTGTCCTTCCCTTTTAACAGTCTACTCCAGCGTACCTTCCCTCGTATCAGTTTAGTTCAGGTTGTCTTTCCTAGTAGCAGTCTCGTCCTTGTTGCTTTCACCTGTAGGAGTCTACTCCATTGTAGCAATTCTAATCAAGGTTCAATTCATTGGTACCAGAATAATACAGGTTCCCTTCTCTAGTAAGTGTCTATTTCAGGCTGCATTCCAGTGTACAAGTCTCTTTCAAGTTCCAGCCGCTGCTGCCACTCTTATCTGGTTTCCTACCCCAGTACCAGTCTAATCTAGGTTGTCTTTCCTGCCTTCAGTGTTTTTCATCTTGCCTTCACTGGTTCCAGCCTAGTCCAGGATGCCTTCACTGGTACCAGCCTACTCCAGGTTCCATTTCCTGCAAGCAGCCTATTTCGCGTTCTTTTCCATCTAATCCAAGTTGCCTTCACTGGTAACAGCTTACTCTAAGTTACATCCTCTGGTGCTAGTCATGATTGCATTTTCGTTGGTATCACTTCACTTCAGGTTTAATTCTATTTTTGTAGTTTACTCCAAGTTCCCTTCGCTTTTACGACACTCCTCTAGGTTTACTTCCCTGTTATCAGTGTAGGCGACCTTCCCTACACTGTTACAAGTCTACTCCAGGTTACTTTCACTGGCACCAAACGAGCCCATGTTTCTATCCCTAGTACCATTCCTGTGAATGTTAATTACTTGGTACCACTCAACTCCAGGTTAACTTCCCTCGTAGCAGTTTTGCCCAGCATCCTATTCCTAGTACCATTTAAATCCAAATTCCCTTCCCTGCTACCAGTCTTGGCAAGATTCTCTACCCTGCTACGAGTCTAGTTCAGTTTCATTTAACTGGCACCAGTTTAATCCAGCTTACCTTCATCTGTACCAGTATAGGTGATGTTGCTTCCCTGGTACAAGACTAGTCCAAGTTGCTTTCTGTGGTACTATTGTTGTCTAAGTTGACTTCCATAGTTTAGGCTAGTCCAGGTTGCCTTCCCTGTTTCCAGTCTAGTCAATATTCCACACATGCTTCCCATCTACTAGTCTAGTCCAGGTTTCCTTTCCCACGAAGTGAATTCCAGGTTCCATTTTATGGTACCAGTCTAAACCACTTTCTCTTACCTGGTACAACTATACTCCAGGTTTCCTTCCCTGTTACCAATCTATTCCACCGTACCTTCCATGGTACAAGTCCAGGTTTCATTCCATCGAATGAGTTGGATCCAGGTGACCTCCCCTGCTAGCAGTATAGTTAAGGTTTCCTTCCTTGTTACCAGTATAAACTAGGTCCATTCATTGCTACCAGTCTACTCCAGGTTGCCTTCCCTGGTAACAGTCTAGTCCAGGTTTCCTTCCCAGGTAGCACTCTAGTCCAGATTACCTTCTCTGGCTTCAGTCTAGTCCAGGTTGCCTGTTCTAGTACCAGTCTAGTCCAGGGTGCCTGTTATAGTACCAGTCTAGTCCAGGTGTCCTTTATGGTACCAATCTAATCCCTGTTGCCTTTCCTTATACCAGTGTACTTAAGGTTTCCCTTCTTGTTAACAGTCTATCCACGTTTCATTTCTTGTTATCAGTCTAGTCCAGCTTCCCTTCGCTGGGGCATGTTAAGTACAAGTGTCTTACCTTAGTACCGGTATATTCTAGGTTACTTTTATGGTACCAGTTTTTTCTAGGTTCCATTCCCTCAAACCGGTGTAGTCCAGGTCTCCTATCCTGCTACCAGTCTAGTCGAGGTTAGCTTCTTTCTTACCAGCCTAGTCGAGGTTACCTCCTTTCTTACCAGTCTAGTCCAAGTTCCATTCCCTTGTACCAGTTTACTCTAGATTTCCTTCCATCCTACCAGTCTAGGTCATGTTTCCTTCACTGGTTGCAGTCTAGTCCAGATTACATTCTCTGGTAGCAGTCTAAGTCTAGTGCACGTTGAATTTCCGGCATTAGTCTAGTCAAGTTTGCCTTTTTTATACCAGCCTAGTAAATATTTCCTTTCCTACTAGGAATCTAGTGCAGGTGGCGTTCACTTGTTCTAGTCTAATCTAGGTACAATTCTCTGGTACTAGTCTAATCCAGCTTGCCTTCACTGATAGCCCTCTAATCCAGGTTCCCTTCCCTGATATCATTCTGATTCAGGTTTAATTTGCCTTGTATCACTCTAGTCTAGTTTGCCTTCTCTGCTACCAGTATAGTCCACGTTTCATTCACTGGTGCCCATATAGTCCAGGTTACCTTACTTGGTACCAGTCTGTTCCATTTTGCCTTCCGTGGTACATGTCTAGTGCAGGTTGCCTTCCTTTTTCAGTCTATTCCATGTTGCCTTCGCCAGTACCATTCTAGTCTATGTTGCCTTTCCGGGTACCACTCTAGGCTATGTTCCTTTTATAGTACCTCCTTAGCTCAGGTTTCCTCCCCTTTTTCTAGTATAATAGACGCTGATTTACCTTGTACTTCCATATTCCATGTTCCCTTCCCCTTTACCAATCTATTCCAGGTTCCCTTACCTGCTTCCTGTCTATTCCAGGTTCCCTTACCTGATCCCTGTCTATTCCAGGTTGACTTCCCTGTTACCATTTTAGTGCTTGTTGCCTTCGCCAGTACCAGTCTAGTCCATGTTCCCTTTCTTGGTACCAATCTATTTTATTTTTCTTACCTAGGTACCAGTATACCGGATTTTGCCAAAGTTCTGTTACACAGTGTTTTTGATTTTTCGAGAGGTTTACTTACTTGTGTGTGATAAAAAGTGTTCCGTCAAACAAACTTAAAGTTCTACCATTTCAGATCGTGTCGTTAAAGCGTCTTTTCCATTGTATGTCGAGATGGAAGTGAAACGAATCAAGGTCTCTGCTCTCCTGCGCGCGGGTCACAACAAGTCTGACATCGCCAAACGTGGCAACGTCAGTCGGGTGACCATCCACAGAGTCGCGGAGTGGCTCAAGGAAGGAGAAGACCTTATAAATCGACCTCGTTCAGGTAAAACTCAAGTTATCAACCGTTTGGCTGAGAGAAATGCCTTCGAAACTGTTCCGAAGCTCAGAATAACAGCTCGCGAAGAAGAAGAATACCTCAGTGGCCACGGTGTTCAGGGCCGTCAAGGAGGAGGGCGGCAAGAGCTTGAGGTGCCTAGAAAGGCCTCTGCTCGCCGGCCGTATGCGACAACAACGTCGGCAGTGCAATCCTCGTCTTCTAAAATACTTGAAAAGTCATAGCAATCGATTTCTCAGTTTTTTTGCTCATGAAAAAACCTTCACGGTCATCAACAAGAAGAACGCCCGCGAGGTACTCGTAAGCTTCGGCCAGGATTTATCTGTGTTCACGACCAAACACTTGGCCTCTGCGATGCTGCCGCGGTTGTTATCTGCCGGTTACAGGCTCGGCGCGGACGATTACAGGGACATCTTAGGCACGAAAGTCCGTCCTGCCCTGGGTGAGAAAGATCACGAAGAACTCGGAATACGTCTTTCAGCAGGACGGTGCCTCGGCCCACACAGACAACCAGTGAAAGAGTGGTTGTGGTCGAACGTGAACTTCTGGTCTAAGTACTTTTGGCAGCCGCAATCACTCGACCTCAATCCTTTCGACTAAAGCGTGTGGCCGCCCCTCGAGGGAAAAGCTTACAAAAATCCACCACACAAAAGTCGATGAGGTGAATGAAGTCTTCCTTAAAACACGTCTGGGCCAGCAAGAGGAAGGGCTTCGTCTGTAACGTGGGCGTGGCCTTTCTGTCTAGCCTGAAGCGTGTTCTCGAGGCCGAGGGCCCCATTCATTTATATTACTACCAGGCAATGGCTTCGTCACTCCCCACTACGGGTGGAGCTTGCGCTTCGCTACTAAGATTAAAATTTAAAATCTCAAAAAAAGCAGCCATGGTTAAATTTTTATAAAATTATCTGAATTTCGCCAATTATAATAATTTTAAAAGGGAACTTTAAACTAAATTTTTCCCCTTTCAAAATATCACGTTGCTAAAAAAAAGTTATAGAACAAGATATATAAAAATAAATTTTCTGAACTTCACCATTTGTAATTCTTTAGGTTTAAAAAATTCACAAAATTTCGATACTTATATTTATTTCTGAACTTCACAATCTTGTTTTTGATATTATAAAAGAATTATTAGAAATAACTGATAAAAAAAACATAAGTCATAACCAAACTGAGATGAAATTATTATTCAAATACTCAAAAAAATCCCCTTCTTAAATGATAGAGTTAGTGATGATGATGATGATGCTTTGACCACCCATTTGTACGCCGAAACAATAAAACGTGTCTAACTGCAACAAAACTATCATTGTATCCTTTGTTGAGAGCGTCCTTTTGAGGCTTAAAAGACTTTTGTAATACCGGATACCAGATTCTCTTCTCTGGTAACAGTCTATTTCAGGTTGCATTCAATAGTGCCATTCTAGTACAGGTTCCATCGCCTGCTACCACTCTGGTTCAGTTTCCCTTCCCTGGCTCCAAATGAGTACAGGTTGCCTTCCCCAGTACCAACCTAGTCCAAGTTCCCTTCCTTGGTACCACTCTAGTATAGGTTTCTTCCCCAGGTATCACTCTAGTCTTGAGTGCCTTTCCTGCCATTTGTCTACTCCAGGTTTTCTTCCCAATAATCGGTCTATTCCGAGTTAACTTCCCTGGTACCAGTCTATTCCAGATTCCCATCCTTGGTATCAGTTTAGTCTATGTTACCTTACTGGTACCAGTCTAGTTTATGTTGCATTCACTGGCTCCATCCTAGTCCTGGGTTCCTTCTCAGGCACCATTGTAGTCCAGGTTCCCTTCGATACTATCGATATACTCCAATTTCATTTCCCTGGTACCAGTATACTCCAAATTGCCTTCCCTGATAGCAGTCGAGTCAATGTTCCTTTCTCTGGTACCATTCTATTCCAGTTGCATCCCCCCTTAGGACCAGTCTAGTCCAGATTGCCTTCCCTGGTACAAATCTAGTAAAGTTTAACTTCCCTGGTAGCAATTTAGTCTATGCCTCCTCTGTTCGGACCAGTCTACTTTAACTGCCCTCCACTAGTACCAGTCTAGTCCAAGTTCTATTCCCTTATATCATCTTAGCCAGGGTTTATTTGCCTAGTACCAATCTAGGTTGCATTTCTTGCTACTAGTTTAGTCCGGGTTCCCTTCCCTGGTACCACTTTTTCAGGGTCTTCTTCCATTTTGCCAGTCTAGTCCAGGGTGCATTTCCTAGTCCCAATCTAGTCCAGGTTCCATCTCCTGCTGCCAGACTAGTCTAGGTCTTATACCCTGGTACAAATCTAGTCCACATTTCGTTCCCCTGTACCAGTATAGTCAGGTTTCCTTTCCATCTACAGTCTGTTCTAGGATCTTTTCGATGGTTACAGTCTATTTGAGGTTACCTTCTTACGTACCAGTCAATTCAGGTTATCTTCTATGGTACCAGTCTAGTCCAGCTTCCCTTCCCTGGTACCATTCCTGTAAAGGTTCAATTTTCTTGTAGCACTCTTTTCCAGGTTCGCTTCCCTAGTATCATTGAGAAAAGGTTCCCATCCCTGGCACCAAACTAGTTTAGGTTACCTAGTACCAGCGAATTGCAGCTTCCTTTCCCGATAGCAGTCTGGCAAGGTTCTGTTGAATGGTAACAGTATAGCTTAATTTTACTTACCTGGCACCAGTCTAATCCGCGTTGCTTTCCCAGGTTCCAGTGTAGATCAAGTTGCTCCACCCGTACCAGTCTGGCCCAGTTTACCTATTCTGATTTAGGTTACTTCAGGTTGTCTTCCCAGGTTCCAGTCTTTCCAGGTTGCCTTTCCTGGTACCGATGTAGTTCACGTTTCCTCCCCTGCTATCAGTATAGTCCACGTTTCTTTCTCATCTACCAGTCTAGTCGAGGTTCCCTCCACTGGTACATTTCTATTCCAGCTTCCCTTCTCTGCTACAATACTAGCCCAGGTTTCCTTCCCTGGCACAAGGATACTCCAAGTTCCCTTCCTTTTACCAGTCTATTCTAGGTTGCGTTCTCTCTTACCAGTCTATTCCCGGTTGCCTTTCCTGGTAGAAGTCTAGTCCAGCTTACTTTCAGTGGTACCATCCTAGTGCAGGTTCCCATAAGAGGCACCATTGTAGTCCAGGTTCCATTCCCTGGTACCAGTTTATTTCAGGTTGCATTCCCTGCTACAATTTAGCCCAGTTTATGTTCCCTGGTACCAGTTTAGTACCTTGTTCCACTGATACCAGTATAGTTGAAGTTGCCTTCCCTACTACTCTAGGATCATTTTCACTGGTATCAACCTAGTCTACTCCAGGTTTCCTCCCATGGTACCAGTCTTGTCCAGATTCCTTTCTGTGTTACCAGTCTAATCCAGCTTGCCTACCCGGGTAACATTCTAGTACATATTCCATTCCAAGGTACCAGTGTAGTCCAGATTTCCTTCACTAGTACCAATCTATTCCAGTTTTTTCCCTTTTACCTGTCTATTTCTGGATTCATTTCGTGGCACCACTCTAATCCGTTTTTTCTTCACTTTTACCAACCTAGGGCCTGGTTTCTTTTGCTGGCACTAGTCTGCTCCAGGTTTCTTTCGTGGTAACAGTCTACTACAGCTTCCTTTCCATCTCACCCTTCTACTCAAGGTTGCATTCCATGTTTCCAGTCTAGTCCAGGATTTTTTAATCGTAGCAGTCTAGTCCAGACAGAGAGGGTGGCGGTGTGATGTTGTATGTCAAGGATACTCTCAACTCGACGGATTGCAACATCGTATCCGACCATGAACTACTAGGTGTTGACCTAGAGATAGGTCCTGCCAAATACAGGACCCTGGTGCTTTATAGACCTCCTGCCCAACTCGTTGAAAAGAACAGAGATCTGTACCAGCTACTAGGAGAACTTGTCGAAGACAGAGTGTGTATCGTCATGGGTGATTTCAACACACAAGTTGACTGGAAAACCAGAGAACCCTGTGGCGAGAACGCACTACTCCTGGAGTTCACGAACAACGAGTTCCTGACTCAATGGGTGAAAGAGCCAACGAGAGGAGACAATATCCTCGATTTGGTTTTCACCTCTGAGGATGACATCGTTGAGGACCTCTCTGTTGGCGAAGAGCTCGGTGGCAGTGACCACCGACTAATTAGATTTGTAGTCAAAGTCCCCAAGGCAGAGCCTGCAACTAATAAATCAAGGAAACTGGATTTGAGAAGAGCAGACTTTGCACGTCTTCGTGCTGGACTGACTGACGCGAGGCTAGAAGTGTGCGATGTTGTTGAAGACTCGTGGAACAGTTTAAAAAATAAGTTCATGAGTCTTCAATCACGTTTCATCCCTCTGAAATGTCCCCGTCGGTCTTCTGTTCAACCAAAGTAGTTTAATCAAGAAATCGGCCAACTGCTTAGGTAGAAGAGAACTGTGTACCGGCAATCGAAGATCTCGGGTGACTTTAACGAATACCGGAGGCTAGCCAGGAGAGTGAAGTCCAGCATAAGACGGCTAAGCGGTCTGAGGAACTCCGAGTGGCGACACTCTGTAAAGAGAATCCCAAGGAGTTTTTTGGATATGTGAACAGCAGTAAACCAATCCGTCAAACGATTGGCCCTTTGAGAAATGAGGAGGAGGCATTAAAGCATTAAGATGCAGAAAATGCTAACCTCCTTAACGACTACTTCTCTTCAGTGTTTACTGAAGAGTGTGGTCCCATCCCACAGCCAATGGATTGCTACTCGGAAAAAAAGCTGGAGGATATGGACTTCACCCAAGGGGAAATAAAAAAGAAGATCAGTGACCTAATGACGAACAAGTCACCTGGACCGGATGGGTTTCTACCTAAAGTGTTGAAAGAGGTGCGCGATCAAGTGTCACGACACCTGAGCGCAATCTTCAACATGTCAATCCGGACCGAATGCGTTCTTAGAGACTGGCGTGAAGCGGAGGTGACTCCTATCTTCAAGAAAGGAGACCGTAGCCAACCGTCAAACTACCGACCTATCAGTCTGACTTCGATAGTCGGTAAACTCATGGAAAGCATGATGGTGGACAAAATGACGTCGTATTTAGAGTCAAACCTGCTACTGAGGAGTTCCCAGCACGGCTTCCGAAGGCAACGGTCATGCCTGACGAACCTTGTGGAATTCTTCCACTTCGTCTTCAGTGAGCACGATCGTGACAAGGCGGTGGATGTGGTGTACTTAGACTTTCAGAAAGCCTTTGATAAGGTACCACACCGCCGCCTTCTCCGGAAAGTGCGAGCGCTGGGCATAGACGGAAAAGTAGCCGGCTGGATCGAGAACTGGCTAAGTGGCAGACGGCAACGGGTGGGGGTAAATGGACAGTCTTCTGAGTGGGGGCCCGTTACTAGCGGGGTGCCTCAAGGTTCTGTCCTGGGACCACTACTATTCATCATCTACGTCAACGACATGGACGGTGACATGGTTGCCAAGATTTCCAAATTTGCCGACGATACCAAGCTTGGTATGAACGTTGCAAAGGGTGGAAATACTGCCTGCCTGCAGGAAGATCTTGGAAAGATTGGGGAGTGGTCGAACACGTGGCAAATGCCTTTTAACCTGAACAAATGCAAAGTAATGCATATCGGGCACAGAAACCCCCAATCTCATTATATCCTTAAGGGCACTGCTCTTGAATCGAGTGACACTGAGAAGGACTTGGGTGTAACTATTACTAGCGACCTCAAGTTCTCGAAACAGTGCATCGAGGCAGAGAAGAAAGCCCAAAGGATGTTAGGCTACATAAAGCGCCAGTTTGGATACCGTAACAAGGAGATAGTACTTTGTCTGTACAACTCCCTCGTTTGGCCGCACCTGGAGTATGCCGTACAATTTTGGAGTCCTTCGTTTCGAAATGATATCGCAAGGTTGGAACGCGTACAAGCCAGGGCAACCAAGCTGATTCCCTTTATCCGACATAAAAGGTATGAGGATAGACTAAGGGAATTAGATCTGTTCTCGCTGGAAACCCGTAAACTGCGTGGTCAGCTCATCGAGGTTTTCAAAATACTTCGAGGGTTCGACAATGTTGACTACCGGGATATTTTCACACTGAGTGAGAACAGAACGCGCAATCACGGCTTCAAACTTGAACTGAAGCGTTACAACCGCAATCTGTGTGGAAATTTTTTCACTTACAGTATCTGCGGTAAGTGGAACGCACTTCCAGTGGAAGTTGTCAACAGTGAATCTGCTGACCAGTTCAAGTCAAGACTAGACAAAGTCTTGAAAAGTGGCCGTTTAGGGACGCAAAACATTTGAGCAACCATGTGCCTGCTCGATTGCTAGTCCAAAGGTACCCTCTTTGAATGGACCGAAGGTGTCCTAGGGTACTTCCTTTCCTTGTTACTCCTTGTTACTCCAGGTTTTTTTCCTCGGCCAGTCTTGTCAAGGTTAACTTTCCTGGTACCAGTTTAGTCCAGGTAACCTTCAGTGATACCAGCCTAGTCGAGGTTCCCTTTCCAGTACCATTCTAGTCCAGGCTCCCTCTCCAGTACCATTCTAGTCCAGGTTACATTCCCTGGTACCACTCTACTAAGGTTATATTCACTGGTAGCACTCTAGTAAGGTTACATTCCGTAGTACAGCTTTAGTCCACGTTGCCTTCACCGGTACTAGCCTAGTACATGTTCCCTTCCCAGCAGTGGCGTGCGGTGACTTTTGAAGATGAGGAAGCAATTCAAGTTTTACAAAAATAAATATGTTAATTCAAGTAAATATGTTATTCATTAAAAATAAATATAAAATTTTTAAGCTACTCACTTTATTTAAATGTTATTTCTTTTAAATGTTATTTTTAAAAAACTTTATTTAAATTATAAAATAGCTTCTGGAAGTATGCACAACAAGCTAGCCAAGATGTTCTATCATATTGGACTACATTGTATTTGCGAGTGCAACACTTTGTTTTAGATGACATCTAGTGTGGGCGCCGGACTAACTGTTTTAATAATAGTTTCTCTTTCACTAAACTTATTTTGTAATAATTTTTCAATAAGGCTATCGAATTTTCTCACAACTTCATTTGCATCCATTTTGTTTAAAAGGGAATTATCCCTTAAAAAAGATGAATAAACAATAGCCACACTTATCTAAGCACTGCCTCAGTAGGGGCTATTGATCTCAAAGATACGAAGGGTGACTATGGTAGTAGGCCCGCCAGAATCCCGGAAATATTAAAATTTTTACTATTTAGCTGCTTTCTTTCTTAGAATCAGAATTTAAATATAACCTCAATGTGTTCCTAGATTCTGGCAACCCGGCAGGTAGGTTATTTTTTTCTTAATTCTAACACGGCATTGAAATATCTAGATAAAAATCCTAAAACTCTAATGACTGTATATTATTGCTAAGAAAAGCAAAGCATCTTTTAAACTATTCATTCCAAAGCATCAAAAAGCAGAACTATTGTTGAAATTAAGAGAGAAAAAAAGAGAGTAGAAATCTAGACGAAAAGGATTCATTTCTTCAATTGCAGTTGGGCTCATCAGGGTCTAACGCCAATTCGATTGAAAGTGAACGGTCCCGTATGGCGTATACAAGTACAGGCAAACAGAAATGTGAGAATAAAATTGATTCTGCTGTCATATTAATTGTTGGAGTGTAATTCCTTTTTCTTTTCTTCTTAAATAGGGGAAGCATTGCTTCCATTGATTACACACTACTCCTTCCCAGGTACCATGTCAGTCCAGGCTCCCTTCCCCATTACCATTCAAATCCATGTTCCCTTCCTTAGTACAAATCTATTCCAGGTTCCCTTTCCTTGTGCTAGTCTAATCCAGATTCCCTTCCTTAGTACCAGTCTAGTCCAGGTTCCCTTCACCGGTACTATCCTAGTACATTTTCCCTTCCCAGGTACAATTTTAGTCCAGGTTCCCTTCCCTATTACCAATCTATTCCAGGTTCCCTTTCTTTGTGCTAATCTAATCCAGATTTTCTTCCCTAGTACTAGTCTAGTCCAGATTGTCTTCCCTGCTAACATTCAGCTCCTGTTTTCAATCTCTGGTAACAGTCTAATCCAGCTTGCCCTCGCTGGTTCAAGTTTATTCTCCAGGTTATTTTCCTTGATACCATTATAGTCCAGGTTCATTTGCCTGATACCAGTGTAGTCCAAGTTCCCTTCCCTGGTACCAGTGTATTACCTCTCTTCTGTCCTCTCGCCACGCCATGTCCCTCGAGCCCTTCGGTCATCACATGCACCTCTTTTTAATATTCCTCGTTCATCCCTCTGCTCAATGGGGGACTGCTCATTCTCAATCTGCGCCCCTAAGTTGTGGAATGCTCTCCCTGCTGAAATCAGGTCTTCTCCCTCTCTTACCACATTTAAGCGTCTCCTGAAAACGCATCTTTTCAGAATTGCCTTCTCCCCCCCCCCTCTTGAATTTCCATTCTCATCTCAGCACAACGTGCGCTCTGGGAAGGCCTCAGGCCTTGAAGAGCGCATTACAAAAGACTTATTATTATTATTATTATTTTATTATTATAATCTAGTACAGGTTGTACCCCCGGGACCCATCCCCACTTCCAGGTACACTTTCTTGCTACTAGGCTGGTCAAGGATGCCTTTCCTGCTACCAGTCTATTCCACGTGGTCTTCACATATACCAACCTAGTCCAGGTTCCCTTTCCTGGTATCAACCTAGTCGAGGTTCTATTCCATGTTACCAATCTACTCCAGATTGTATTCCCTGGTGCTATCTATTCTAAGTTTCATTCCCTAGTACAATTCTAGTCCAGCTTACCGTCCCTAGTACCACTCTAGTCCAGGTTACCTTCTCTGGAACCAATCTCGCCGTGGTTGCTTTCCCTGGCGAAATTCTACTCCAAGTCCCTTCCTGTTACTAGTCTATTTCAGCTTAACTTTCTTTGTACCAGTCTAGTTCAAGTTCCTTTCCCTCTTACCAGTCTAGTCAAGCTTGCCTTCCCGGGTACCAGTCTAGTCCAAATTCCCTCTCCTACTACATTCTTTTCCAGGTTCTGTTTCTTGGTACCGCTCTAGTCCAGTTTACTTCCCTGGTATCACTATAGCCCAGTCTAATATAGGTCATCTTGCCTTGTACCAGCACATTGCAGGTTTCCCTACCAGGTAACATTCTATTCCAGGTTTCCTTCCCTTTTATTAACAGTCTCGTCCTTGTGGCCTTTGCACGTAGCAGTCTCGTCATCTTGCTTTTCTTGGTGCCACACTTGTCCAATTTTCATTCAATGGGACCAGTATAGTTCAGGTTCCCTTTCCAGTACCTGTCTATTTCATATTCATTCCATAGTACCAGGTTCTCCTCCCTGGTTGCAGGTTAGTCCAGGTTGCCTTTACTGCTACCATTCTTGTCCAGGTTGCTTTCACTGCTACCAGCCTAGTCAAGCTTTCCTTCCCTTTTCCTACTCCAGATTCAAGTTGCCTTCACTGGTACCAGTCTAGTCCAAGTTCCCTTCCCTGGTATCAGTCTCTTGCAGATTACCTTCTTTGCGACTACTCAAGTCTAGTTTGACTTCTTTGTCATCATTTTAGTCCAGGTTTCCTTCCCTGGTACCAGTCTAGGCCAGTTTCCCTTTCCTGCTCCTATTCCTTCTCAGGTTCTGTTCCTTTGTACCATTCCATTCTAAGTTTCCTTTCCTAGTACCAATCTAGTCCTGGTCGCCTTCACTGGCAACAATTTATTCCAATTTTCCTTCCATGTTACCAGTCTATTCCAGGTTACCTCCTCGAGTACCAGTCTAATCTAGTTTGCCTTCCATAATACCGCTCTATTCCAGTCTGCATTCCTGGTACCAGTCTAGTCCAGCTTACTTCTCTGGTACCTGTCTAGTCCAGGTTTCCCTCGCTGCTACCATCTATTCCAGAGTCCCTTCCGTTCTACCCACTTCAACGGGGTTTTCGAGGTCCAAATGCATCATTAGGACATCGCTGTCAATCCATTCCATTTCTTCAAGCGACAACATACCTACTCTCTCCTATGTTCCGTCCTCCCGCCGATTGAGTACGTGTATTATCGATGGGGGTAATCGTATCTACACTACCCTTTATGCGGAATCACGAAAGGTTTTATGAATGCTGGTTGGTGTCATACCACAATGCTACCGTTGCCAACCCGCACCCGAACGAGGACGGTCCCTTGGTGGCTTCGTGCTTACCAGCGATTGGCAGTCTTATCCTTATGTGCATTTCATTATCCAGTCGGGAAATTTCGTTTACGATGTAAGAATAACGTAACTTACTAGAGATAATCGCCCAATTGGTTACTAATTACCTCGAATTCAATGGTCTGTTTAGGCTAGTGACTCAACAACATCAATTGTCCATTACACAATATTTTAGGAATGTAATTTTTTTAAACGATTTGAATTTTAGTTTGCGGGTAACCAAGGGATATTTGAAGCTTTTAATATAGTTCTCTTTAAGAGTTCAGGGAAAATGAATATGATTATCGAGTGTTTGGGATTTTTTTAAACAAGAAGAATTCAAAATCGTGAAGTTTAGAATATATATTACAACAAGCCGCTGTTCTCTTCCTTAACAGGAAGAGCTTGGTTACACAGGAACCCCTGCGGGGTGTGGCCTACGGCCTTATTTGCTAATCTTAACCGCCTTTTTTAATCCCTTTATAGACTCTTTATTTTAAAATACCTTGAACACGCTTTTCTTTTTGTTGTTGTTGTTGATGTTGTTGTTGTTCTTTTTTTCTTCTTCTTCTTCGTTTTATTGTTATTCTTCTTCGTTTTCTTGTTCTTCTTCATCTTCATCTTCTTCTTCTTCGTTTATTGTTATTCTTCTTCATTTTCGTGTTGTTCTTCTTCATCTTCATCTTCATCTTCATCTTCTTCTTCATTTTCATATTCATCTTCTTCTTCTTATTCTTCATCTTCATCTTTATTTTCATATTCATCTTCATCTTAATTTTAATCGTAATCTTCATAATCTTCATCATCTGATTCTTCTTTATTCTTCTTCATCATCTTCATCTTCTTCTTCATCATCATCTTCATCTTCTTCATCATCTTCTCCATCTTCATCCTCTTCTTCTTCTTATTGTTGTTGTTGTTCTGGTTCTTCTTCATCTTCTTCTTCATCTTCATCTTCATCTTAATCTTCATCATTTTCTTCTTCCTTCTTCTTCTCCATCTTCATCTTCATCATCATCTTCTTCTTCATCATCATCCTCTTCTTCTTCTTCTTCTTATAAAGGAATTATTAGAAATAACTTTGATAAAAAAAATTCAATCTACTTAGGTGACAACCGAACTAAAAGAAAAAATCTTATTCAAACACCTTCAAAAGATCTCGTTCTTA
Organism: Ceratothoa steindachneri; assembly: GCA_963969495.1. NCBI lineage: Eukaryota > Metazoa > Arthropoda > Malacostraca > Isopoda > Cymothoidae > Ceratothoa > Ceratothoa steindachneri. Next base: position 132,244,797 of record OZ018324.1, on the reverse strand, counting down.
AAATATAGGGTTATGGATTAAGGCGGGGCTGTTTTTTTTTATTCTTTCGTATATAAAATAAACTAGGTGTGAAAAAAAGAGCCCAGAGGATTGCCTTCTCCATATATCAAAAGAATTCCCATAAAAGTCTTTTCTTACCATTAGGCCGAGAAAATAAGCATGAATCTGAAAAAAATCCCTAGACCAAGAGTTAATTATTAGGAAATATGAACTGGAAACCTAAATTTGTTTAGACTAAAATCTCGATACTAGAGCCAGATAGGCCAAAGATTGAAGGTCTGCATGCGAAGCGCAAGCTCCTCCTGTAGGCAGTGGCGAAGTCGCTCCTAATGTCCATAACACGAATTTTAATAATAATAGATTTTTTTTCTTAGTTTGGTTATAACAGAGGTTAATTTTAAGTTATTATCCAAGTGGATTCTAAGAGTTCCTTTTATTATTATTATTATTATTATTATTATTATTATTATTACCGGAATGCCAGTAAAGTGACGTTGGCGACTATGGATCTCCATCTCACCCTGTCGTCCGCCATCTGATCAGGTCCACAGTTCTTCATCCATTACCAAAGTGTTGAAGAATCGTTTCCATAGCTTTGATTTTTTGTCTTCCTCTCAGCCGCCTCTCCTCTATTCTTCCCAATAAGCCATGTTTCTCAAAATCATCTCCTTGGAAGATGTGTCCAACAAACCCGAGTTGCCTCCTCCTCACGTTCCTTAACAGACATCTCTCTGTACCGGCCCTTCTTAATACTTCTTCTTTTGTAACTCTATCTGTCCACGGGATTCTCATCATCCTTCGCAGGAAGCACATCTCTACTGCCTTCACTCTTTTTACCATATTCCTTTTATTTGTCCATGTTTCACAACCATATGTCAATGTTGACCATACATAGCATCTTAATATTCTTAATTTTAAGTTTGTACTTATAGAGATGTTCGCCAAACTTTTCCTCATTTTTCCAAAATTTGTTTTCGCAAATGGCAATTCTTGTTTTTATTTCCTTCTCACAGTCAACGTTTTCGGAAATAATGCTTCCCAGGTATTTAAATTCCTTCACTTGTCGGATAATTCTGTCTTTAATTTGAACATTTACAACCAGTTTCTATTGCTTTTTAGTTATTCCCATGACCTATGTCTTCTTGATGTTTATCCTCAGTCCTCTTCTTTCACATGATTAAAACAGCTTGTCAACCAATCTTTGTAATTTCTCGTCAGAGTCCGCTATTAACACGGTGTCATCTGCATATTGCAAGTTGTTCGCATTTCTTTCTCCTGTTCTGATACCCTCTTCATTCTCCACTTCTTCAATACATTTTTTTCAATATAATAAGAACAGATCCGGTGATAGGACGCATCCTTGTCTTACACCACTGTGTATTTTTACCTAATCAATCTTATGATTATTATTAATCTTCACTGTTGCCTTTTGGTTTCAATGCAAGTTACGTAACAGTCTTTGGTCATTGCCATCCATTCCAATATCACTGAGCATCGTCATCAATAGTTTGCTCCTCACATATTAAAATGCCTTTTCGAAATCGATAAAGCGAATGAAATCATCCCTCCCTATCTTAACCGCTCTTTCCATGATTATTCTCAGGGCGAATATCGCGTTAATCGTTCCTTTAACTTTCCTGAACCTGTACTGCTCTTCCAGCACACAGTTATCTATCTTCTGCTTTCTTCTGTTATTAATCAGTCTCAGTATTATCTTCCCGAGTTGACTCATGATACAAATCAACCGGTGTTTCTCACATTCCAGGATGCCTTCCTTCTTTGGTATCGGTATGAAACTTGGCCTCTTCATCCTGTATTGTAAATCATATTAGTTAACCTGGTCACTTTCTCTACTCCAAATTCTCCAGTTGCCTCAATCATTTCCACAGAAATTTAGTCCTCTCCAACAGCTTTGCCCCTTTTTTGATGGCCTTTTTTACCTCTTCTTTAAGAACTATAAGTCCATTCATCTCATCCTCCAGGTATTGCTGCTTAATTCTAATGTCTTGTACAGTACTGTCATATATTCTTTCCATCTCGTTAAAGTTCTTCCTTTTCCATTATGACGTTTCCTTGGTGATCCTTTATGACTGTGATTTTTGTTTGTTGTCTATTTCCATTCAACCTCTTTATTTTTGCATACATCTGTTTCTGGTTTAATTTTTATAGCTGTTCACTACACTGTTCACAGATCCATTCTTCTTTTCTCTCTCTATACCTTCTTTTCATCTCTTATCTTTTTCTCTATATCTACCTGGGTGTACTTTCACCAGTCTCCTTTGTTCCATTAGATTTAGAATCTCATCTGTCATCCATTTCTGTTTAACCCTTCTTCTCTCTTCCGGTACATACTTTTCAACAGATCTTGCATCGCCCTTTGTACAGAATTCCACTCCTTTCCGCTTCATCGTAACCTCCACCTTCCTCTAATGCCTCGTCTTCCTGAATCGCACCTTATTTATTTCTTAGTTTTATTTCGAATTAATTTTTAGTCTCTTCTCTCTTTAGTAGGTTCCACTCGTGCTTAGCTTTGTCAATTTCTTGAGTTCGACCTTCTTCTCTGCTGAAGGAGTTCACTATCACTTATTCCTTCTCTTCTGCTTTCTCCTCTCTCATTTCTATTGCCCAATCCGTTGGTGCCCACAACTTGTTCTTATCTTCCTTCTTTAATTTTAGCATTAAGGTTCCCCATCACCACATTAACCTCATGTGGTCTACATAGTCTCATAGCCATTTATTTCCTTTAGAGTTTGAAAAAACAAAATGAACTTCAGAAAAAATAAATATGATTCTTGAATGTTTAGGAATTTTGTAAAAAAAAAAGAATATCGAAAGTTTATCGAATTTATTTCTAAAATAGATTTTCAATTTTAATCTTTATGTAGAAGGAAGTAGCTACTGTCCCCTAAAACCAGTAAAGTAAAATGAAATTATTAAAACATTTAAATTTGAAAACAAAATCGTGAGGTTTGTTTTTTCCGTATTTAAAATGAATTACGATATTTTTTTAACATTTAGACTAACAAAATAAGCATCAATGCGGGAAAAAAATATCAAAAGTAAATCATTGGGAAATATTGTCCTGGAATTTTTAAAAAAATTTTTATACCAAAAGGCCGTTGCCAAAGCCAGATAGACCGTCAGCCACAGACTGAATGTCGGCTTGAGAAGTGCAAGCTCGTCCTGTAATGAGTGGCGAAGCCACTCCTCTTGTTTCTTAATTACTTGATGTTGATAGCCTATCAAGTCGTTTTTTATCATTGAGGACCTACTAATCCGTTTTGAAGTTTTTATTCCAGTCAGTAACGACTGATATTTTATTTACACTATACCCATAAACTTCTTGTAGGGCATTAAGTAAATATTTGCTGCGATTTCCATTTAGGTTTTGTAAAAATCTTATGTTAATCTCCACTAGAATTCCAGTTTTCCCGTTGCCATGAAAAAAATCCGTTTCCTTTTACTTGTTTTAAACACTCCCACCTAGGCTGTGTAAGTCATAGCAGGGCCTAATACATTCGTATCGAGATTTCAATCAGACGAAACCAAGAATTCTTTCAAGTTTGATTTGAGATGATTATAGGATTAATTCAATTTTAGCGAAAGCCTTTAGAATTACCCACATGCGTACATAATTTATAGCGAATTAAAAATTAAAATTTTATACTATAAGCACTGGTTAAAATAACTAATAAGAGTAATAATACTTATAATAGTAATCATCCAATTATATGGCGCTCTTCCTAGCTCTCTGCCATGTATAAAAATAACTAAAACAACCAAAATACTCAAACTTCCATCCTCTTTCAGAAGCTTCCAGCCAAATTAACAAATTTAGATAAACGGAGAATTAATGGGCTGTTTCTTGTTCTCATTAATTTGTTACTTTGTCGGAACATCTTTTCTCAATGTTTGTTGGCTTAAGCGGATAACTTGTGCGTTTCCTGAAGATATTAAGATTTCGATAAATTAGAGAACTTTCCCTTCAAATCCTCATTTTATCCTTAATCAGGTTCTTGCTGAGAATCATGGGATGAATTTAGTTCGTGTTTTTGTTTTGTTCGATAACTACTATGGACAAGTCCAGTACAACATATTAAACACTTTGCAGAGTTAAGTGAAAGTTATATATGAAAACGATTCAATATGACAGGTCTTCAAAAAGTTCGTAGAAAACGAATGTTGCAAGAAAATGTGCTTCCCCCTGAAAATTCTATTTACATTGATTTAAACTTGTAACTATTTACTATTTGTTAGTCTCGTACACCGAACTTACTTTGCTTCATTTTAAATGACATGGCAGTACTTTAAATTTGGACCCAGCATGGGTTCCATCAAAGTTGAAGCAAAGACAAACATTAAATTTCGGGTCAAGCTCGGTTAGCGGAAGAGTGAGATCATTGATGCATCAATAAAGGTTTATAGAGACAGTGCCCCCACCCACAACCCTACTATTATAAATGAATAAATCGCTTTCCGGATGAAAGACAGGAGGTTGAATACGACATTAACAGTGCCAGACCGACCATCAACATCAGTAAAGGAAGAAAACATCCATCGTGTACTGGCACTAATCGAAGAGGACCGGGGAAATGATAGCAGGCACATTTGAACATATCGACAAGTTCAGTTTATTCCATTTTGACCAACGAACTAAAGCTCAGTGAGCTTCCGGCTCGATGGCAGACAAAACAATGATTACCAAAAGGTGGAAGATGATACATCAAAAGAAACTCTGAACGATCGGGAGTAAAGGTAATGGCCACTTATTTGGAGAGCCGAAAGTGTGATACTTGTTGATTTTTTCGAAGAGAGGAGAACCATCAATGCTAGTACTACCTCTTACCAAAGTGTTTTTTGAAAACTTCACAAAAATACAGCGGAGAAAGACTGCGGAAAACTTCACAGAAGAGTCCTCTTTCATCACGATAACGTCCCCGCTCATTCTGCTTCTATAACAAAGTTAACTTTGCCGAAATTACTTAAAAATAAAATTTATACTTCTTTTTGTTTTGAAATTTTCCTTCCATTTTTCTTCAAATTTTTTTATGACTCCTCTTACAACAATTTAAGCACTGGGTGTAGGTAATTGGAATTCATATGAAGACAAATCACTAGAACAATCTGAGCAATTGTCATTATTAATTAAGAGTTATATAAAAACAAGTCACTAAAACGGTTTGCAAAATTGCGTATTTAATTTAAATTTATATCAAAACAAATCAACAAAACAATTTTAACACGTGCGGTAGTTAATTAAAATCACATGGAAACAGCTCATTACAACCTTTTTAAACGCTTGGCTTAGGAAACAACTGACTCAACATATTGAGCACTTGTATTAAGAAACAACTCACTCGACATTTTGAGCACTTGGCTTGAAAAAAACACAACACATTTAACATTTTGAGCCTTTGGTTTAGAGAAAACCTCAATCAAGTTTTTGAGAACTTGGTTTAGGAAACAACTCACTAATGATTTTGAACACTTAACGTAGGACTTGGCTTAGAAAACTCCTTCAACATTTTGAGCACTTGGGTTACGCCGGAGGAGAACCAAAACTACGATGTGGTCCATGAACAGCGCATAATAGATGAATTACAAGATAGGGAGCACGAACTCTCAACCTTCCCTCGGGTGGACAAATCCCGCGAATTAAAGGAACGAGGGAAGGCCCTTCAACCTTGTACAATTTAAAGCAGCCCTAGCAACATTTAAACAGAAAACCTCAGGCATTAGCGAAATCACTAAAAACCACATCACAAACGCGCCCACCAATATCTACCAAGCACTCCTCAAAATCTTCAATGCATGCCTGAACACTGGACATTTTCCATCTGCCTTGAAGATGGCGAGGATGATATTCCTTCTCAAATGCGGAAAACCCAAGGGCCACATCGAGAGTTATAGAGCGATCTCACTGTTGGAATTCATCGGCAAACTAATGGAGAAGCTACTAAATGAGAGACTAAAGACTTTCCTGGAAGAAAACGATATGCAGAATGAACAACAACACGGATTCAGGAAAAAACAAGGTACAGAGACAGCACTGGAACTCATTATCGAGAAAATTGCAGTCGATATAGCAAGAGGCATCAGACTAGACTTCACACTCCGCGACTTCGCCAAAGCCTTCGACAAGGTATAGGTGCCAGGCCTTAAAGTAAAAATAATCCAGCTCGGTCTCGAGACAAACCTAAGCAGAATCTTGTGTAGCTATCTGGAAGACAGGATGGCGAAAATCACCATCAACAAATACACTAGCAGTGCTTTTACTCTAATAGCAGGAGTCCCGCAAGGTAGGAGCCTCAGCCCTACATTGAACACAGTGTACACCAGGGACCTCCCTTAACCCTTAGAGGAAAGTACGATGTATATCCAACTGGCCGACGATGTCACGCAGATCATCGCCAGTGATAGATAAAGCCCTGGGAATATCGCACAGCGCACTGCCAAAGAGATCATAAATATAAATGAATACGAGAGGACATACAAAATAAAAACAAATAACACAAAATTCGAAATCATACCAATAAACAGAAGGAAGACGTACCGAGTCAGCGCCAACAACATCAACTACCCCTACAGTGAAAGGGGTTAGGTACTCGGCCTAAAATTCTCCCAAAACGGGTACAGTATGCATGTGAGCCAAAAAAGTATACAAGCAAAAAGAACCATTTCCTCTCTACAAAGATTTAAAAACCTCGAGGAAACAAAATATAATTATACCTAGCCGTAGTTCTTCCCATTTTAACGTACCACGTCATTCCGATTAACATTTTATCCAAAACGACAATGTTAAAACTACAAATAGTCCAAAATTACGTGACTAGATTTATAACTAACACACCTCAAGACTGGAAGTAATACCATCAATAGAACTACATCGAAGAGCAAAGTTAAAACCAATCAATCAATTCCTTCACGAACGTGCCAAGAAAATATGGCACCAATTAGATGAGGAACTCACAAATGAAAAAGTTATACCCACCGAAAGAGAAAACAGGAGACGACACTTTAGGCAAAGGTTTAAAAGTAGTCGAATAAATATACAAGATGAAATCGAACCACTATATAGCTAGAATACCTGAGAAAGACCCTAAATGAATAATTAGATTTTAAGAAAATAAATTAGTAACTCAATAATAGTAAAAATAAAATACATGTATACATGTGTATATATATCTATGCATAAGTGGATATATTAAGAAGATAAATTAAAATTTACATAAATGTAATAAATAAGATACAGCACTCTAGAGTGCACCAAAAATATCATAAACTATCGAAAAGAAGTAAAACTTTAAAGAGAAAAAGAAAACAAAGGCTCGAACGCTTCCCAATAAAACAAAGGCTCCTATGCTGATAGCAGATAAATACAGTAAAATAAATCAAAATAAAGCAACATAAAGCGATTGCCAGGCAACCTGGTACACACACACTCATCATCACACACATCATTGACATTATTACCCTACCATTATCAGCACATCAATCATATCTCCTTTTACACTAATATTTCTATCTATCCTATCTTATTCTTCCACATATTCACCACTTTTGAAATCCCAATCCCAATCCCAGTCGAAGAGTAATGCTATGATTGATTGTTGTGTTTACATCTCTCTCGTATGTTTTGATCGGTAAAGGTGGCAAAGATAAGTGAATTTAAGTAGGCAAAGCCAAGCGCAAGCAAGGAAACGCCACAAGTTACGCGTTAACACGCCCAAACTTAATTTTTTTTTTCTCCGAATGTGATTCCAATGAAAAGTAAAGTGCCTAAATAATTCTAAACTAAGTGCAAGGATTACGGCAACCAAGAAAAAAAGGGAGAAAACCCCTCCGTGGACAAGGTAAAGTTGCATTGGACGTAAAAATTCCTTTTCTTTCTTTGTTCTCTCCCATTATAACCACCACACTCATCAAATAGATAGGGGCAAAATGACAGGCAATGACAACATGACGGGGGACACCCTTCGAGTAAGTCTAGGACCCTCCGCGAAAGGTCAAAACCAGACCGTTGGGAGGTCTTTGTTAAAGTATATGGGGACCTAATTATCGCATTAATTAGACTAATAGATACACCAACTGAATACACGACCATTTAACAAAAAGAAGCTGACGCTGAGCTTTTGCCCTCATCAAAAGCCACCCAGATCCTGAATAGGATCAACCTGACCCCCAAAATCGTACCTCAAATTCAGGCTCACAGGAGCGTTATGTGTATAATCTTAGACTCATGTTTAGGACATCACTCGAGCGACGAAATCGTAGAGGAAATAGAGAGAAACCATCAATAGGTCAAGGTATCAGAGGTAATCAAATTTAAAGACTACACGCATTTCTTTAAGGTTATTTTCCAAGATACAGGCATGGCACAAAAGGCAAAAGAGCTCGGCCTTCTTCTCTTTCACGTCAGGGTGTGCCCTCACCAAATAGAAAGAGAAGAGTTTACGGAAATTGAAACATGTTTTAACTGATATAAATACAACCAGCACCCAACGAAAGCATGTCCGCAAACACAAGATATTTTTTTCTATGTGCGGTCAAGTTGATCACGTCTGGCGTGACTGCAGGAGAGGCGTACGCAAATGCGTGAACTGCAATGTAGACCACGGGGCTATGGCGATATCATGCTCTATAAAAAATAAGCAATAAAAAAGAAACAACAACAAAAATGGCAGAGGAAGAGGCTAAGACCAACAGATCGTATACCAAGGTGGCGAAGGCAGCGATTAACGAGGCTACGGCTCAGCGAAACTACCTGAAAGTAGAAAGCGAGCATTCTACCAAGATTATGTGCTGCATATACTATGCACACATAGCGAACCTCACGAACCCGGGATCATTTAAACGAGAACTTAACCAGATTCTCGTGAAGAACGGAATGCAAGAGATGAGGTTTCCCGAGAACCCTCCCCCTGAAGACATTCTGAGGATCCAGATGCAGCCTCCGCAAACAATCCCCATGCAAACGGAAACTGTTCCCGCCCCCGTTCAGACCCCAGCAAACATCCAACAAGATCCCAAACCTTAAACAATAGAAGCCCCCAAACCAATAGATAAAGTAATTAAATCACCAGCGAAGCAAAACAACTCTCCCGACAAGGTTTTCGTACCAGAAGATCTCCCCAACCGACAGAGGATGAGGTTTACCTCAATCTCCAGAACCCTCCCTCTGAAGACATTTTGAGGATCCAGATGCAGCCTCCGAAAACAGTCCCCATGCAAACGGAAAATGTTTCCGCTCCCGTTCACACCCCAGCAAGCATCCAACAAGATCCCGAACCTCAAACAAAAGAAGCCCCTCCCCCGCAAACCAATAGATGAAGTAATTAAATCAACCAGCGAAGAAAAACAACTCTCCCGACAAGCTTTTCGCACCAGAAGATTTCCCTAACCGACAGAGGATGAGGTCTACCTCAATCTCCAGAACCCTCTCTCTGAAGGCATTCTGATGATCCAGATGCAGCCTCTGCAAACAATCCTCATGCAAACGGAAACTGTTTCCGCTCCCGTTCACACCCTAGCAAGCATCCAACAAGATCCCGAACCTTAAACAATAGAAGCACCTCCCCCCCCCCCCACCCCAAACATAAGATGAAGTAATTAAATCAACCAGCGAAGCAAAACAACTATCCCGACAAGCTTCTCGCACCAGAAGATCCCCCCCCCTAGCCGACAGAGGATTAGGTCTACCTCAACCTTCGAAAGTATTTACGGCGAGCTTAATATTGCTCTCGTATGGCTACGCGGCTATCTGTGCGAGGGAGGCGGGCATCGAAGCCCTCTCCTCCCCGCGTGCCACACACACCCTTGAAAATATAAATCTCAAACCACAGAGACCTCCACAAATACGAATACACAGAAGTGTTATCTGCCGCCGCATCGACCCCTGGGTTGGGGACCACTCGACTAACCAGATCACGGATGAGATTCGTCGGAATCATGAGTTGGATAAAGTTGCAGAAGTGATCAAATTTAAAGACTATACTCACATTTTTAAAGTTGCATGGACTGAGACCCAAATGTAGATCAAAGCTAAACAAAATGGCCTTCTCCTCTTTAATGTCCGCATCTGCCCCGAGCAGATTAAACGTGAGGAGTTCGTTGACTTTCAAATGTGCTTTAAGTGCTACAGGTACAACGAACACATCACCACCATTTGCTCAAAACTCTGCACTCACAGTATGCTCTGTGTGCGCCAGCCAAGACCATTCCTGGCGCGAATGTAAAAGTTCGTTCCAGAAATGCCTCAATTGTGGTGGTCCACACAGAATAATGGCGATGACGTGTCCTGTAAAGAAGAAGCAAATAAAAAAAACAAAAGACAAAGGCAGAAAAGAGGAGGAAAAGAAAGCTAACGCTACCTAGCGAAGGTTGCGAAGGCAACGGTCGCAGAGAGTAGTGTTACCACTGAAACTATGTACCTGCAAATTAAAAATGAAGAGTCGACAAAAATAATATGTTGCATTTATTATGCACACATTGCTAACTTGACCAAGCCTGGCATCTTGGCGAAGGAAACGAACACCATGCTTGTGAATAACAGCATGGAAAAAATGGGGTTCCCGGAAAACCCTCCGTCAAAACGAGGTTCTTCGAGTGAACCTCCAACCGCAGACCGAGAAAAGGGGCCAAAAAGCTCTGGACACGAGTAATGCCCTTTTACGGGATCCTCGAGTACAAGCTATGGCTGCCCGGTAGAAGGCACAAACGGACTCACATACACACACACAACTACCCCAACAGAAGCACAAGTCAAGCGTAAGGAAGCCACTGCTTTGAGACCTAAAAAGGTGGAGCATTCACCCCGCTCCCCAAAGGCCTCGCAATCACGTCGACCGAGTAGATCCCCGTGTTCCAAGAATCGGGCTCTCCGGTACATGTACTACTGGAGGATATTAAACCTCGAGTATATGCTGCCGAAGGAAACCAGCTTCCGGCCGACGCAGGCCCAAAAGATATTGTCGATGGCCTTAGGGCCGGACAATACAAATGGGACTACGAGGCTGAACTACCTGAAGATCTAGTAAAGCAGGCTCTATTCCGCGACCTTGTGAAGTTCTCTACGGATACCTATGTTGTTCTTACGGAAGCAGAATTTCGTAAGAAGAGATCTGGCAAGGGGAAGACTCCTCCGTCATCCCCCCCAAGGAGCAAAAGTTGATAGAGAATAACATCCTTCGCCATAATACCTATGCATACTATGTACATTGCGAGCGTAGTATCAAAAAGCTAGCCAGAAGTTAAAGAAGACTGTGATAGAACGGGTTGAGGCCGCGTTAATTTCAACCCCTATCACATATTATTTAAAACCGCGATGCTCCCACGTGCATCTTCACTTTTAAGCTTGGTGCCTTATCGCAGCCACCTGAGTCAATGTTTAAACAAGGAGGCTTATCTTCCCCCGTTCGCCCCCATACGCCGACCTCACCAGATTGAGTTAGGCTTATGGGCAGATAAGGCATTGTTCCCAGGCTCGGCTGTGCATTCCCTCGAAGCTCCCACTCCATTGTCCCCCACGCCAAGGGAGTGTCTCAACTATTTAGATGGAAACTTTACCACTAAGATCAGATTGGAGATCCAGATTTTCGTCGCGAAACATCACCCCAACCCTCTCTCCCTTTGTGCGCCAAGGGACCTCGACCTCGAGATTCACCATCCCTTGTCCAGAAGGAGGATAATATCCCTTGACTGCCAAGGTTCGAGCCTTTCGTGACGCCAAGTCCACAAGGCTTCCCCCTCGTTGTTCAGAAAGAGAACAACGATAGAACAGCCATTGTTCGTTCGAGCCCGTTGACCAGAAACGGTTCTCACCCCTTCCCCTGTTGTTCAGAAAGAGAACAACGATAGAACAGCCATTGTTCGTTCGAGCCCGTGGACCAGGAACGGTTCTCACCCTTCCCCTGTTGTTCAGAAAGAGAACAGCCATTGTTCGTTCGAGCCCGTTGACCAGAAACGGTTCTCACCCCTTCCCCTGTTGTTCAGAAGAGAACAACGTAGAACAGCCATTGTTCTTTTGAGCCCGTTCGCCAAGAAGCGGTTCTCACCCTTCTCCCTTGTTGTTCAGAAGAGAACAACGTAGAACAGCCATTGTTCTTCAAGCCGTTCGTCGAGAAACGGTTCTCATTCCCAAGAAGCCACGTCAGGATCCTTTTATTCCCCATCTTCGGCTGGAAATCGCCAGTGGACCGAAAATTCCTTTCTCGTTGACTTCCTCTGCACCACTAGTATAAAATTACGTAAGCCGAACGTTACCTTTGAGTATTTAACCCTTTTGTCACTTCTATCCTGTGCTTTAAATGGTTTAGCGAACCATCCCATCTCTTTAACTTTATATTTGTTTTACCTTTTTAAATCTTTTAATCCTCGGATTAGCCCGAGCCCCCACGACCCTTTCCATTCTCTGTTTATGTCAATATTTTCCGTGTTGTGTATTGTTGATAGTTATTATTAATAAAACTCTATTTTATTAATGATAGCAATATTATTATCCTTGAGCTCAGTTCCACTTCTTAAGCATATCGAAGATACATAATATCGGCCCGCCAGACATCCACGCACTCTAAAGATAATTAAAGAAGTTCCCTCAACGAATAGTTATATATGGTATATCGTCGAGAGTCCATTCTACGACAAAGACCTTACCCGAACGGAAACTTAAAACCTAACATGTAATACTTTTACCTACCGATAATTACACCACAATTACTACAATATTTCACTGAATTTTGACCTACCGTAGTAACGAGTTACTCTAGTTGTTACAAAGGCTTGAATGCCTACCAATCTATGACAAAAACAAAACAACCATACACGAGATTAACACTGCCAGAGCTACCATTAGACCAGGCATCTATTCATCCATGCTCTCACTGTACTATTTTTACTATACTGTCTACTTTTGCTGGAGATACCCTTCTACCAGGGAACAAAAACGCCTTCAAACTTATACTAAACTTATCTTTTACTATCTTTTTCAAAACCCTTTGACCACTATAGACTCTTACTTTTGCTCTACTAATCTATACTTCCTAACTTGTTATGTCCAAACTCCATTCCATTTCTGTTCATTGCCTGAAGATGACCGACTACGGTCGAAAGATGTCTCGGAATAAAATATGTCTTTGCGAATGTTTTTTCCTCGCATACAAGACTCAGACAAAAAACTTGTAAGAAAATTTTAGAGAATAAAATCAATAACGCTGCCACTGCTGTGGACTTCACAGGTGCATATATATATATATATATATATATATATATATATATATATATATATATATATATATATATATATGGCTGAACTATTGAAGTCCACAGCTTTTGAAGCGTCATTAATTTTAACTTGTAATTTCTTAATATTTCTTACAAGTTTTTTGATGGGGTCTTTGAGGCGAGAAAAAATATCCGCGAATGACATTCTTTATTCCTAGACGTCTTTCGACCGTGTTAGGTTATCTTCAGGGAATGAACAGAAATGGAATTATTCACAAATTGCTACACTATATATATATATATATATATATATATATATATATATATATATATATATATATATATATATATATATATATATATATATAGTCTTTCTACGTGAACATAAGTATTACAAAAATTGGTCAATCATGGCATGGGAAATTTTTAAGGGCAAACTAAGCGCTACAAGGAACATATAAAATTGTAAGGCTCAGATTGAAGATAACTCAAAACGGCATGAATGCTACAATAAATACATGAATGAAAGATGAAGAAAATAAGAGAACAGAGATTGTGTATGAGGAACATAAGTGCTATAAGTGTGAGAAAGGAAGTAGGAATGATGACTAAATGCATTACGGTGGTTCGGAATCTACGTTAATCAGCAGGTCCTGCTTGGCCTTCGGGCAAGGGTATTCCACCCTTTCCACCTTTGACTACCGAGGTTGCTTAATCTGCCTCCTCACCAATCTGTCCTCTTTTAACTTAAAGCTTTCCGTCTCCCTCTATAAACCTTTTTCTACAGCTTGTTCCGGAATTCCCATTAAGCACTTCACTATCGGTTAACTTGAACTGAGAGTCAGAAGTGTGGGGAGTTTCTCCAGGACAATTCGGCCGCGGGCCTCCTCATTTTTTGGGAGGAGTAACTGCGATCCGTACCTTTTCTCCTTCGGCAAAGGAGGCAAGGAAAATGAAAGTTTGTAAACGTACTTCTTTTAACGGTGATCAACTCGGAGACGCCGAGATGTCGGGAGTATGGTTTCCGGCTGAAGTTGCACGTTAATTGCCGGTTTCTTCATTTGAATGATGACGGCTTCGGCCATCTGCAATCTTCTGCGGTTTGGGGGTCTCAAGATGATAGAGGTGTCCTTATTCAGCTTTTCACGGGTTAGGGTAGTGCCATGAGAGTGGGCGTGTTTTTGAATCGCGTCATCTTGAAGATAAACTGTTAGTCGCCTTGACAAGGTTGTGGAGGTTACGCCGATGTACTTTAAATTGTGTTGTTCGCAGTCACCGACTTTACACGAATATTCGTACACGAGGTTCGTCTCCTGGAGTTAGCTCGTCGGAGGGGAACAGCTGTTCTTCATGATACAACTACTTGTTTTCTTGCTCTTGTAGTATTAGGGTCGGTTAGGGTAACATTACGATGGAGAATGGCTTTGAGAGTGTTTTAGTCTTCACGATAGCCGCTGTTCATATTGGCCTTGTAATAAAGGTCGATATTATTCTTCTTCGGAGGTTATCCATATTCAAAATTATGCCATCAATATAGCGCGAGTAGATGGGAGGCTTGGGCGCTATATTGCTTTTGAAAATCTTGTTCTCAACTGTGCCCATGCAAAAATTGGCAAAGAGGACGCCAAGGGGTGTTCCCATCGTTACTAAGATAGGAGAAAGTAAATTTACTAAATATTTTGAAAGTTTATATTGAATTAAACCAGTGGCACTTATGATTGGTCTTATTGGGTTTCCTGGTTTATGGTTTTTATTAGCCAATAATAATAATAATAATGTAATTTACCGAATTCCATGTTTATATTGTAATTTATTCTATGTAGGCCAAACTTCCAAAAATGTTTCCATAAGGACCCAACAACACAAAAATGCAGTATTTAAGGGATATCTGAATAATGCTTTAGCTGTCCACAATTTCAAGATAAGACACGGAATTAATTGGTCAAAAACTGATACTATAATCCATAGTAATGGTTTTATAAAGAGAAATATCCTGGAATCATTTTTAATCTTCCACACAAAAGAGAGTAATCTCAATATTAGCCCAGGGCTGTTTTCGCTAGATCCAATTTTATCACTTTTTCTAAAATCCGACTTATCTGATAGCATTAAAATGTTGACCTCATACGGAAACGCGCTTAGTATAAATACTGTGTGCCTTATTTTTTCTTACCATTGTGAGTTGGAAAATGTCAAATAGACGAAAGAACTATCTCCAATCCGCCTTTTATTCAGTTTCATTCCGTGGTACATATTCATATTTATAGTTATCACGCGCTAACTTTTGTGATATTTCCCATATATATATATATATAGGTTGATTCAAAAAGCCCTTTGAATCAACCTTTTTGAGGGGTTGAGGATGGTTAGCTCAGACGATGAGAGTCGTGGTCTTGATAGCGATAAGCGCTTGATGACATAGGTTAGAATCCAACTCCTTTATTTACTTTCATATAGCGGTTAAAATAGTTTCCCCTATTTTCTTCGTTTCTCTTCCTCCCATTTTCTTTCTTAAGCTTTTAATGGTTCACGAAATATCTTTTTTAACGTTTTTCAAGGTTGTGATACAGTTTTCATTTCTTTGGGCCTTTAAATGCATCTATTGTATATCACGTGTCATGTGATTTTCACTTTATATATATATATATATATATATATATATATATATATATATATATATATATATATATATATATATATATATATATATATATATATATGTATATATATATATATATATATATATATATATATATATATATATATATATATATATATACATATATACACATATATTTCTTCTCACCTACCCTCCACTAAATAGGTTTCCTTTAATGAAGCTGAATTTATTCCTATGTCCATATTCGTTCGTTACAAGAACCCACTTACTATTAAAGCAGATTCAGTAAACAGTTTTTGTATTGCGTTTTGTTTTGATTTGTCTCAGGACGTAAATTAAAAAAATATGATTCAAAGAGAACTTAACTTAAAATTTTAAGGCAGAAAAAAGGATTCAAGTGAATTCAACCTAGAAATTTAATTTACCAGCGAGTCAAATTCAATTTAACTTATATTTCTAAGCAGAAAAACTGATTCAAAGTTAATCCAAGTCAAATTATCACGCTCTAAACGTGATTCAAAGTTTAAGTTAAATTTTGAAGCTGAAAAAGCGAGTCAAAGTGGATTTAACTCAAATTTTTAATCTGAAATCCTGATTCCAAATGATTTTATCTTGAATTGTAAAGATGAAAGAGCTATTAAAATTTAATTTAATCTAAATGTGTAAGCAGTCAAACTGATTTAAAAATAATGATGATTAATCGATTCAAAGTGACTTTAACTTAAATTTTAAACATAATAAAATAGATTTAAAGTCACTTTAACTTAAAATGAAAACTAAAAAAAGATTTATTATTGTCAATTAAACTGAAAATTTTAAGCTCAATTGGATTCAATTTGAATTTAATTTCAATTTTAAAGCTAAAATATTCAAATTTATTTGAACTTAAATCTATTAAACGAAAAACCGATTCAAAGTGAATTTAACTTTAATTTTTAAGGTGAAAAATTAATAATAATAATAATAATAAATTTATAATAATTCTTTGTTACAATTCTAGGTGATTAAAATTTAGTTTTGGATTGTGCTTATTGGAAAAGCACACACACGTGCGCGCGTGAGCAAACACACATTAAACACTTGTTTAAAGAAAACCCTCTTAGAAAAGGGTGATTTTAGAAATTCTTTTTAACAGCTGTCACTATGTTAAAAGCGTAAATGCCCCACAAATGGCATTCTTCTCTTTAACCTCAATCTTCGCGCACAAATCTCTTTTCTTAATCACTGCAAATTGAGTTTGAGCGTCAGTAATTATCCCTCTAAGATTTTCATGGCCTCTTCATTTATTCATTCTGTTTCCAGAGGAAAAATTTAGCTTAACTGTCTGTGGCTCCCATAGAAGAGGCCTAATTTTACAGCAAATCAAAACAGACATTTGACTCACTGAATTCAATCAAGGAGTTCTAACTAATTAGTTCTAATTTCGTGTATTTAATTCGTGCTTTTTTTCAACTATTTATTTTTAGAGAAACGCTTAAGCATATCTCTAATTTTAGATATTTGTTTTATCCATATCTTCTTTCTGTTCACATGTCTCACCAGTTTAATTAGGTGTGCATTTAGAGCACAAAAGTATAAAAGAGTACACAAATTACACAAATCAATTCAGTAATCCTCTCTTTGGTAAGATAGAGTATGTAGACTAGATATAGTTCAACTTCGTTTAAATTTTCTCCTACCATACTTATTATGGCTACTTTCCTTTCCAAACATTTTGAGTCATATGGTGCGTCTGGCTGGCTAGTACTAGGGTCAAACCACAAATAACTGTGGTCATGGCGATAGAGCAGCATCGACTGGTAAAGAAAAATGTAAAGGCTGCGGGAATAGACTGCTATAAAAGATGTCTAAATCCGTTTATTGGGTTCACTTCTGCTTCGTTTGTCCAAATTATTGGGCTTTATATAGCGCTCTTAATTTTAACTTTTATTGGATTCAACATTAACAAACGCTATTAACAGTCAACACAGTACATCATAGCATACATAAGTGAAGACTTTTAAATTTATCAAAACTGTACCTCCAACAAATTATCCCAACCATACCTATTTTAAACCTGGACTAGAGAAATGAATTTTAAAACGAGTAAAGATAAGCACTCCTCAAGACTACTAGTTGAGATTGGCATTCTCAACGACCACTATTGAAGATAAGAGCTCCTAGCTACTACGAGTGGAGATAAGCACTACCAACGACCACTGATTAATAAGATAAGCACTCCCAAAGACCACTAGCGAAAATAAACACTCACACCGGAAACTAATGAAGGTAAGGACCCTCAACGATCACTATTAAAGATAAACATACCAAAGACCACTAGTAAAGATTGAACACTCAAAAGAGCCATTGATTAGTAAAAACAGTACTCCTTCCCAACGACCACTAGTAAAGATAAGCAGTACCAATGACTGCTAATAAGGGTACAACATTTGCATAAGGATAGAATTTGTGTCCATTTTTATTTATATGGTATGAAATAAAATTGAACGTGTAAAGACAAGCACTACCTAAATTGGAAAGTAAAGATAAACATTCTCCACAAACACCTCTAAATTGGATTGAGTAGAGTACCGAATATATTCACCGATTAAATATAAGCACCCCCAAAATTGGCAAATAGAGATAAACACTCCTACATTTGAACGAATAAGGATAAACACAGGTAAATTTAGCCGAGGACAGTACCAAGTAAATTGACCGAATATAGATAAATACTGCCCAGAATTGACCAATAATGATAAATATTCCTAAATTTGATCGATTAAAAAGAAACACTCCCAAAATTGACTAAAAATAAACACTCTCTAAATTAATAGAATAATGATGAACACTCCCAAAATTGACCGAGTAAAGATAAACAGTTCAAAAATTGGCAAGAACAGATAAACACCCTCAAATTGATCAACTAATGATGAATACTACTAAATTTAACCCAGGACAGGACCGAATATTTTGAATGAGTAAATCTAAGCATTCCTAAAATTGGTAAGTAAAGATAAACACTCTCCAAATTGACTTAGTAGTGAAAACACTCCAAAATCTGATAAAAAATGTAACAACTAAAGACATGAGGTTCTAATATTGGCAAGTACAGATAAACACCCTCAAATGACCAAGTAAAGTACCGACTAAATTGATCGAACAAAGAGAAACAGTCCCAAAATTTACCGCGTAAGGATAAACATTCCTAACTCTGACCGGTTAAAGTATTGAACAAATTTACGAGTTAAAGTCCTTAGCAAATATAATGAGTGAAGGTAACAACTCACAAAATTAGCAAGTAAAGATAAATACTCCACAAAATTGGCTGTGTAATGATAAACACTCCTAAATTGGACCAAATAAAGTATCCAGTAAATTTATCGAGTAAAGGCGCACTCACAAAATTTTAAAATTTAGATAAACACTCCCAAAATTGACCGAGTAATGCTAAACACTCCTAAATTTGACCGAGTACAGTACGAAATAAAGTCAAACACTCCCACTATTGGCAGGAAAAAATAAACATTCCCCTAAATTAACCGTGTAATGATAAACAATCCTAAGTTTGATCAAATAAAGTACCTAGTAAATTGATAAATAAAGAAAAAAGACTAAAAATTGACCGAGTAATGATATACGCTCCTGTATATTTGACCATCTAAATTAAATTTAGGCCGATAGGATATTTAAATACCCATTCCGAAAAAAATAGTTAGAATTTATATTTTTAGATGCGTAAAATAAAATTCAACAATGTGAATTTAGTAAAAAGGTTGGCAATACTGAGTTGCAAGTTATTTCGTTGTCATCATGGCTGCTCGTTGATACGAGTATGCTAAAAATAACAGGTACGATAAATCTTTATTTATTCTCCATTTATATATGTTAATAGCTCTATTATTTAATTGTTTAAAATATTTAATATTTACGCTAATTTAAAATAGTACTACCAATTTAAATTATAAATAATAAAACGGAAATTTGATATTTTTTATTATATTACCCTCGGACCCTACGACATGTTACCGCTAAAATGTAGTTTTTATATTTCTCTAAGTTTTATCAAATACAACTTTTGTAGTTATTCATGTGTGTTTTTTATGTATGCGTATGTAAGAAGATTGAAGACTAAATTTAGCTTGATGTAGTTTATGTATACCATATTTGTATTTCAGATTGAAGGTAAATGACGTTCTTCGCTATTGGAATTATTGAATCGCGAAGATGAATTTAATTTCAATTTAGGTTTTCCAGACGAAAATTATATAAAAGGTGTAGAAAGCGATAAACCTGATGAAGAAGGTGAAGGGGAATTTTAGAACTTATGAAAA
Organism: Ceratothoa steindachneri; assembly: GCA_963969495.1. Lineage (NCBI taxonomy): Eukaryota > Metazoa > Arthropoda > Malacostraca > Isopoda > Cymothoidae > Ceratothoa > Ceratothoa steindachneri. The sequence goes on along the minus strand of OZ018324.1, from coordinate 132,224,646 downwards.
GGCATATTGAATGCACCGTGTTTCGCTTCAAACCAGAATGGATAAGACATTTTCAAGGAGGATGAGGCTACAGAGTCTTCTTTGAAGTTCGAAGGTAAATCAAAAGGAAAAAAAAGTGTTTATAGTGTAAAGAATAACCGGACTTTAGAGTAAAAAGTCACTGGTCTTCCCCACCTAATTAATGTAAATAGCAGCAATGGTTTTGCACAAAGTAATGAACTTCGAGATTTATTTAGTTGTCATTTGATGACAAACTGCATGATCTGACTGTAAGAGAATCTAACCCATACGCCCAACAAAATATAGAATGGTAAATTTAGGGAGAGATGAATGGTATGTTTTTAGGTGGCCTTTTTGTGTCTTGCAATTCACCTTGACCAAACAAAATGCGATATTGGTCGGGTGGCGATCATCTCTCTAAGTTTCTTTCCCGGAGTATCTAATCTCAAAGTTTCTTTCCCAGAGTATCTAGTTATTTTACACAATATCCATTTGATTTATAACACCAAAATATCATAGAAAACCAATTCGATTTACATTCAAAATGTGTCAGTTTGCTCGCAGAAATGAAACTTACATGCTTTCGACTTCTATACAAGAAAATCGACCGAAAATGGGACAGAAAATTGACTTTGGGCTCGGTGGAAATGTTGTGGCAGAACTGCTAAACAGTTTCTGTACCAGGGTAAAGTATCTGTCGTTTCGGAACCTGCTGAGAGAATCAAATGCAGAATTGACCACGTTTAAGTACGAAAATGTTGGTATAATCGTCTAACAAAACAATACACAATGGATATCGAAAGGGATGTAGATGTTTAACAGCTTCTAAATTATAAGGATTAAAAAAACACGGGCTAGTGTTGACATTATGGATCAAAAGATAGGACAATATAGGATAAGAATGTGTCAAAGAGAGTGGTCGCCGATCTTTTCCTACATGATGTCTGCCACGATCATCAATGCACAAGAGCGAGGCAAACAAATTGTTCGCTAGACTTTATTGACAATCTCTGTTAAACAGAAATGTGTGTGGGGAGGTTCATGTCACTTCTTACTTTTGTACACTTATTTATTCCACTTACCTCTAGTATTTGTTGTTGTTGAATTCATTGATAAATTTAAGTTATTTTGTGCTTTATTAACATAAACATACTAACATCAACATATTTCTAAACAATATTAATAACATATGGAAATGAAATGATATCATAAAAGATTGAACTATGCACTTTAACATAAATTATTAATGGTAATTTAATTTACATCAAATTACATCACTTAGCGATCCGAGGTGGTTTGTATCGCGGACAGAAGTACTCGATGGTCTGTATATCGGGTGAAATTTCGCTCCTTCAATGCGTTTGCTGTCAGGGATATCCCGCCTGAAGAGGCCTGTAGCCAAAACGCTTTTTAATCCCAATAAAAGAATTGGCAACTCATTTGTCACCGTGACTGGGGAGTTATTCCGAGCTCTTACTTTGAAGAGAACCTTTAAAGTGGTGTAAAGGTTGCCACCATTATAGGGTGAACCAGTAGTACTGTAGATAGCTCAGAATAGGAAAGGGGGCAAAGAAAAATAAAGAAAGAGAGTCTTAAACCACTCGGCCATCCTGAGTCCCCCAAAAGACTCATTCAATCAAAACATTTAAGCCGCTCGCCTGAAATTATCGCACGCTACATAGGCCCCTCTGCTAGAAGCGGAGCGTAAGTTGAGGGATTGAGGAGAACGGCGTCAGGAAATGTTATTCGAGGACTGTGTTCTCCCTCCCCGGACTCCCGGGTCTGAGTACCATTGTGGATTGCTTTGGGTAGGAAAGGAGCAAAGAAAAATATAGAAAGAAGAGTAGCGAAACGAGTTTCGAACGCGCTTCGCTCGTCGCTGGATAGCCATTAGCGAGAGTCTTAAACCACTCGGTCATCCCGAGTCCCCAAAAAGACTCATTCAAGCAAAGCATTTAAGATGCTCGCCTGAACTTCTCACACACCTTCAGTGCAAAGTGGCCATCGCAAGAGACTCACAAGAATAAGTGAAAGTACGTGGTTGTGTTAAATTCGTTATGGCCTCAATTTTCTGATCTGTGAGGGAGATGCCTCCCTTAGTGACATGATACTAAGAAAGAAATTTTAACTTTTTTTCCGCTGACTTAAGTTTGAGACCTGTTCTTAGGAAATTTGGGGTCACTGAGTTTAAAAATGGCAATAGATTTCTTCTATCACGTCAATTTCTTTTTATTTATTAACTGGTCCATATTGGTCAGACTCATAGTAGCAGGCTATCTTACGACCAAGTGAACGGAAGTAGAGGCGTTCGGTTTTCTTCTTATTTTATTTTATCTATGTATTTAGATTTCTCTTTATGTACACCCAGATATATCAAGTAATTGTTTATAATATAATTTTGTGTTTTTTGAGATTTGTTTTATGAAATAACACTCAATAGTATGGCATTATTACGAAGGAAATGTTAGAATTTCCCTGACTCGTTTTGCTATATATGTGGTTGTTTTACTGCACCAACTCAAAGAATGAACATTAGAATCTTGGTGAAAAGAGCATACTTGGCTTACTTTAAGATTAAATTAGTTGGTCACGATAAACCGTGGGCCCCGCACATTATTTGTATACCATGTGTCAAAAATCACGCTAATGGACAAAGGGAACAAGGAAACAACTAGAATTTGGCATTCCTATTGTGTGGCGGGAGCCAAAAAACCATGTAAACGATTACTACTTTTGTCTCACAAGGACTTCTGGCTATAGCAAGAAAACGCAATATAAAATCAGTTACCCAAATCTTGATTCAGCAATTCGTTCAGTGCTTCATTCAGATGAAATTCCAGTACCTGTATTCAAGGAACTTCCTTCACTGGACGATGTAAGTGATATACGTGAATCTGATGTAAGCAATGAACTTAGCAGTGATCCAGACTTTGTACTTACATCGACCCAAGAACGTAGAAACTTCCTCCAATTAGAACTGAATGATTTAATTAAGAGAATTAGGCCTGTCAAAAGAGTTAGCATAAGTGTTAGCTTCTAGACTTAAAGAGAAGAATCTGTTGCAGGAAAAAACAAATGTAACTTTTTATCGGAACAGGGAGAGACATTTCTTGGCATTCTTTAAAACTGAAGATTTTGTTTACTCTTGTGACGTGGCGGGACTATTAAACTCTACGGGTGTTTCAGAGTATGATCCAAGTGAATGGAGACTTTATAGATAATTCAAAGAGGAGTCTAACATGTGTGTTACTCCATAATGGAAACTTGTTCGGTACGATTCCTATTGGTCACTCTGTGCATTTAAAAAAAGAAGCATGAACACATAAGATCTGTATTAAATTTACTCAAATATGATGAGCACAAATGGATCATATGTGTTGATCGGAAAATGGTAAATTTTTTACTTAGGCAACAAAGAGGCTATACAAAATATCCGTGTTTCCTGTGTTTATGAGACAGCCGAACCAAGGATAAAATTGGCAACATGAACTCTGGCCAGTTAGAGAAAGTTTGACTGTTGGGGAGAAGAATATTATACACCAGCTACTTGTTGAGCGAGAGAAAATCATCTTCTCACCCCTTCATATTAAACTAGGGATGGTGAAATAATTTGTGAAAGCTCTTAATGTGGAGGGTGACTGTTTCAAATTCCTATGTACAATATTTCCTGGCTTATGTTATCATAAAATAAAGGCTGGAGTTTTTGATGGACCACAAATCAGAAAGTTAGCGGAAAACCAAAACTTCTCGAGTTCGATAACTGACATAGAAAAAGGAGCATGGGATTCAGTTGTGGCTGTTGTGAAAGGATTTCTTGGAAATAAAAAGGCTGCTAACTACATGGATTTGGTAGAGACATTACTTGATAGCTTTCATCGTTTAGGCTGCAACATGAGCATAAAGGTTCATTTCCTCAAGAGCCATCTTGATGAATTTCCTGCTAATCTTGACAACGTGAGTGATGAACATGGAGAGCGTTTTCATCAAGATATCAAGATTATGCAGGAGAGATATCAAGGTCGATGGAACGCAAACATGATGGCAGACTACTGTTGGATTATTCAACGAGACTGTGTAGACATCAAACACTCCAGACACTTTCGCAAGCGAAAATTTCTTCCATGAATGTATAGATGTGTGTACGATTGCTTGTGTTTTCTCCATTATATTAGAAAAATAACCTGTGTGTATTTAGTAATAGGTGATGTTATCTTACAATGCATTTATCCTTTCAAATTTTGGTGACATTTTAAGTTATGGTTTGAAGCTATAACACTTAGGAAACTATCCTTACCGAGTAAATACATGCAGTACGTCGTAAAATAGGAATATGCTGTTCAATGAAAACCTGATGTGTTACGAAAAATGGATGCCATATTTGAAATCAGTACGTCAAACTAGTTAAAAACAACCACAAAACATAAGTCAGCTAAAGGTTTGTTGAGCAGTGTAATCTATGAGGCTCCAAAAGTACATTTATCGGGGGTTATTCGATGTCAGACCTCATGTAGACGCTCGAAAGGTGTTCGTAGGGGACACTTGAACTTGCTACCAAATCAAAAGGTCGTCCAGAAATACGAAGAAGAAATCAAGATCTCGAACACTTAGTTAAGATAACACTGAAAAGTCACGCCTGCATTTTTTAGGCTTGCCGGAATCCTCAAACTGTGATATAGTTAGGCCTTCGAAAGTATATATTTTTCGTGAAAATTGTCAGAAAATTCCATCACATTTAGCGCGGAATGGTGGTCACTTATTATTTGAGTATTGAGGCTCCTAAAATTGCCAAAGACTCACTTCACTTGATGATTTGGGAAATATATACAGATGGGCGGCCCATTCGCTCTTGGAAGGCTGAGTGATGCTGGTCCGCATAATTTTACCAAACCTCTTTTTGCTGCTGCAAGTTTGTGAAGAGGGAGTATTCGGGCGCGGTAATAGGCGAAAATACTATTTGTCTCAATATTAAAAGTTACTGCATAATTCACGGGCTCATCTTCTTGAAGTGGGCTGGCTAGGTCGGGAAAATGGACGAAGAGCTGAAAATAAAGGGGTACTAACTGCAATGGAAAGGTAATGCAGAGCAGGTGCGAGTGCAATTTCCTCTCCCGTAGATCAAATTTCTATCTGCATGTCGATTAGTCTACGGCGCATATGCCAAGAACTCAAATTTTGGTGAAAAGAGTTTTAATTTGTGCCTCAAAACGTCGATCTCGCCTTGGGCGGTGGAAAGGTTTATTAGAGCTACCCTAAGGGAGATGCATAATTCGAAAAAGTATCAGCCGTTTTTGCTTCCTGGTCTTAAGGTTCGCTGGGAGGTAGGGTGGCCAACTAACTCCTGCTGAGTCTGGGGCGAAAGGCGCAACAAAAAATAGCTCCCAGAGGTCGTCGCTGATAGAAGCGTTCAGGGATTGAGGGAATCCTTCTTCTGAAGAGGATTTTATTTTATTTGTTGTAGAGGTATCCAAAAATTGAGCTCAAACGAAATATTTTATTACCACATACTGTAATTATTAAGATATTTTTGTCTGTGGATTGGTCAAGTGAACACGGACCGTACTGCTAGTATTTTCCTTGGTCATAACTAAAGTTTTAAAGTTAGCAAAAATCCAAAGTACCCAACAGGTAGCCCACATAAATACCTTTATTTTAACTTTGAAATTTGTTTACCAGTTCAGATTTATGGTGTCAGTTTTTTAAAAAGTATTTTTGTACGGATCGTGACCATATAGGACACGCTCTGTACACCCTTGTGCCATTTTTTGTAATTTTGTTTATATGTCATAACTGAAATTAAAGGATCTACTATTACTAAATGATACAAAAATGTTCTGAAAGGACATATAATTTAAAAAATGGTTAGAATTGTTATTTTACAACATTTTTATAATGATATAAAAAATAATTAAATTCTTAATTTTATAGAACATTTTTGAGCATGTAATGCACAACACTTATTGTTTATCATTGCATAAATATATTAATAACCTCATTAGGCAATATAAAATCCGCATCTTACTGCAATAATGCTAAATTCTTTTTCAAAAATATTTTAAAAATATAAACACTTAGCCTATTACTTAATACTCTGAGCACAGCACTGTATATAGTTAAATCTTGCATTTAACATAAAATAATGTTAGATAATAACACAAATAATATCCTTTAACACTGAAAAAATGGTCAACTTTGCACTTTGATATCTTGTATTTTTATTAATTTTTTGGTCACTTTTTCACATTTAAAGCACAAAACAATGCTACATGATTAACATACAGTAGTTTTAAAACGAAATCTTAATTAGTATAATTTTCACGAATTTCCAAATTTTGTACGGACCGTGTACTACGCGCCATTTTATAAGAACTGTAAACACAGAAATCCCCACGCTTGTCACGCTTATGAAATCACACTCATTTTCCTTCACAATGATCATATTCACTATGTAAATCATAACCAACGGTATAATGAAATATTCACAAACATTGTGGACTATAATGTAACTCGTAAAAATTATATCAGACACGTGAAATATAAAAAAAACTTACCTAGTAAACAAAAATGTCTTTGGAGCTCCGCGGAAAGAAGAGGGAGGTGACGTCACATTAGACCCGTTTAATATGCCAAAGGTAAACTGAATCAAACCCATATTTTGGCAAGAAGGCCTTTTGTACCATCCGTGTCCATGTACGTTCCGTGTCCACTTCACCCTACCATTTGTAAATAATGACTCTTTTAATATTTTATTTATAAGAGACCGGCAAGAGAAGCGGGGCACCCGGAAGTTTTGTTATGTGAGTGCAATACGCAATGGCGGTAATGAGCAGGCCTCATATCACGGACCTCGTCCAGTCTTGTCGGGCTAGTGCTGATGGGCATCGACCAAACTTTGTGGGAAAACAATGGAAGATTGAGAAAAAAACTTTGAAAACTTTCGAAGTCTTTTTGATGTAACCCTCGTCCAATTTGTTTATTTCCTCATTAACTTACGAAATATTTATTCCATTCTCTTGAAATTTTCAGGAAAGATAGATATTAGATATATCTAAATATGTGTTTTTAAACTTCCTTAATAAATATTTAAATACACTTTTTCTCATTCACCCAAATATTATGGCCGCTAGTGTATACTTAGTATTATATTCGCCATATTATTTTTCAACTCTGCTTATTTTTAAGTGCAGCAGAATTCTTTAGGTACTACTGATTCTAATTTACAGAGAGCCACAAATCAACGTCATTTAATCTTTCTTCAGTTCTTTAGTAGTGTATAGTGCAATATCTCAAATTCCGCGAAATAACTCCTTTTATTTATGGTCATTGGCACTTTTGAAGTAAAACAGACTTTTATTTTTTTTAACTTAATATTCCCTTATATTCTTTTATTTTTCTCTCTAAAAGGCATAAATTAATCCCTGCCCTAAAAAGAAGCAGTTCAACAGAAAACTTTATTGTAGAGACTAATTTTGGAAATGATAGCAAAAGCCAATGGGTTAACTTTATAGAGAGTTGATTGTAAACTATTTGGTCTTTGCTATGATTGTTTTAGAGCTAAAAATTTAAGACAGTGTAGCAGCTGTCATCTTGAATAGCTCCTACAAAAGTTCCTAAAATGCCTTTGGCATTTTCCCTCTTTAAGGTCTTATAGTTTTCGCGTACGACACTCATGTACTCCATATACGACATACCGATTCTGTGTATTCCATTACACTTTGCACGGTGTTCCCAACCAATCACAACCCTCCTCTGACGCATTTTAAGTTGACCAATTCCTGTCGAGTTCCTTTTGTCATTGTATCTTTTGCATACCGAAAGTCACTCGTGATTTCTCTATCCTCAGCTGCCAATACTGTTCCTATAATCAAAGTTATTCGAACATCTAAGTGTCTAGAATGTAATTTCCCTTTTTCTTGTATTCCCAGTCCCACGTGAGGTTATTACCTGCGTGTGCATACCCCATTATGGCCATACCCTGTTGTCTTACCACTTGTGTTCATAGCACTGGTATTCGGACCCGTGTGCCTCTAAATTAATACACATATCTCATCTAAATATCTTTCTTTGTATTCAATTTCAGTTACTATTCTCCTATGTGTGTATTTCGTGTAATTAATGTTCTCTGTCGTCTCTTTCTATTCCCTAATTTCAAATTAGTGAATTCTTAATGAACTATCAAAGATGTACGTTAACATAACCACATCGGCTGTGGAGACATACAAATTATTCTGCCTTGAGTGCCAACGGAAGGCCAAGAAACAAGTTGCAACTGGTGTGGCTGTGAAACCCATTGTTAGCTCTGCTAAGAACAGCAGTCATACTTCAGTCTGACAATGACAGTGAGTTCACCGCTCACGTCAGTGATGACGTGAGCGCCTCCCTAAAAGTCACGGGTCAGTGGAGACGGCCAACAGTGATATAAAAGACATGCTTACTGCCTGGCTTGCAGACAACAACACTGGGGACTGGACTGTTGGCATTAGGTTGGACAATTCCAAAAGAACTCGAGTCTTCATGCAGGTATCAAGCGAAGTCCAAAAGAAGCCTATTCTAGCAACGATTTTGATGTGTGTCCTAGACGTTTATTGTCAATAAGCGACATCAGCACAAACACTGAAGTATCCTCCGAACTGCTGTTAGCTCAGAGTCAAATTATGGAGGGCAAGTTTTCACAAATGTAACTCTGGTCCTAATCAATGCAAAAAACAACAGGTGTAAATGCTTCAAAGGAAAACTCAAATGCAATAGCAGGTGTCATGTCAAACTTTCCTGCCCTAATAATAGTATAGATGAAATCCCCAACTTAAACCTTTCTGATGAGCAATTCAAATGCAGCCCCTACGTCAAAGATCTAATCTTAAAAGATAACCTTAATGAACTTAAATTCACGCCCACTGATTAGGAACTCCAATTGGATCACTGTAAACTATATATATATATATATATATATATATATATATATATATATATATATATATATTGTACGCTTGGTGGGACTGCATGTATTCTTAGTGCTCGACTGAGGATGGCATGACAAACTCCATGGCGAAACTGATCTCGAGATAATAAATACTACGCTCCTCAACAGTGGTTTTATTAACACACATACATGTATATATATAAACAGGATGACCAGGACAGAGCCGGAGATGCCTTATAACATTACATTTATTGCAAACGTTTAAGGATTATAACAAATCCCATCATCAGTGCTAAAGAAAGAATACAAAATACATATATAAATATATACATAAAAAGTTGACACATGCAATAAAAGTGTGAAACATGAATATTAAATTTGAGACGAATGGATTACATTGGAAATACAGAGAGAAGGAAAATAATTGACAGCGGATTTTATTTTTACAAAAAGCAATGTAAAATTTAACAAATTAACATGTTTTTTAATGTGTGACTATATTTAATGGAACAGATAGTGAGTTATTATTTAGAATGGGTTGAAGTTTTTTAATATAAATTGACTCTAGCAGGTAAAGGTCTGAAATGTTGCTTACAGCATTAAGTATCGGGAAGTTCTCGAGTGTAGCCCTAGAGCCACATTGCGACAGATGGATTCGAATTGGGGATGGATCAGGTTTTGCAAAGCGTAGTCCAGTTCTTTCAGATCTACCCCTATGCTGCATGAAGCGGGAGTAGAGCATCGCCTTGTTGCCCCCGCATATGATACAGTGCTACTGCACGTACAACGAAAAAACGTATATAATTTTAAATATGGTAAGGGAAAGAAGCCTTGAATTTATTAACAGTATTTTTCCACACATGTTTCTCTCAACTCCATCGACCTCAAAAGAGTTTAAGTCGCTTTCACGTGTTATCACAAACCTAAACATACGGTAAAAAGAATAGTTATAAATTCTTATATGACTAGAATGCTTTCACAGTGCCTAAAGTGCAGCGATATATTCAGGGAAATAATAGCAAAGTAATCATGATTAGTAACTACCGTCTAAGTAATAATTCCATATTATATTTTATCCTATTCATTTGTATATTCAATTAATATCGATAAATTAATGATTTACTATTCATGTAAATATAATACTAAATCCAATCACTTTGCTTGCATTCATCCAAAGTAAAGAGTATACATTCAACGGCCTCCAATTTTACACCGATCAGCTAATGTTCTTGGTGGTTTTGAAAGTGAATCAACGCCAAATCAAAGAGGTTACCCTGCTAGTGTCAAGAAGTGGGCACAAAAATTAATGTCAGTAAGTGCCACGCAAGTAAAAATATTGCTCTACGATAACTGAGATTTTGAACCAGGTGTAGCAATTTAAGGAATATGAACAATAAATGTAAAAAAAGTACAAAGTATTTCAATCTGGAAATAGTGAGAAAAAGAAGAGGTACTTTAAGAGAAAATAAATACATACAGAAACAAAAACTTAGGCGATGTAACATATTCAATAATAGCAAAATATTTATAAGAAAAGCAATGTAATTTATTGGCATTACTTTCTTTAATTTGAGGAATTAACATAATTCTTTCACACAAACAAAATTAAAAATCTTCATATGATTCAAAATGTTTCAACGGAAATTTCAGGACGATTCAAATATTCGATAAACTCTATCCATTAAGGCTATCTAATATAAAGAAGTGATGGAGATGAAGTCAATCCAATGATGACAGAGTCTTTGTCCTCATTGGATTGATTCGTGTTTGCTACACTCCTGGGTGTCCCTAACACGAAACAAATTAGTCGTAGTATCCTCGGTAATTGAAATGGTCAAAAAAGGGGATAGTTGGCTTCATGATGCTAGACATTGAGACAAAGCGTCTGATTCCTTATCGATAGAAGAAATGAACAAGTAAGAGGGACTCAGGAAAATGGAAAATGACAGAGAAACTAAACCAAGATTGAAGATTTACCAAAAATGGAAGGCAAAGAAATAAAAGTTTTATGACAAAAATATCACCTCTACTACAGGATCACCCCTAAAAAACGGGCCCGCACACACTTTTTGTGATATATCCTTCATTCATTCACTAATCACCCTTACTTTGCAGGACATGACAGAAACAACGACTATGAACACAACTAGATCTCAATGGGAGCTCCAGCAAAGAATATCCTGCGTCAAACATTACTACAAGACAGGCTCGTTCAAGAGAGTGCATGACACTTTCGTGCATCAGTTCGAATGTGAAAAAGCCACCTCCAATAACAAAATTCAGGACTAGGTGAACCACTTCGAGAGCTATAAGACAGAGAGAACCTCAATGCAGTGACAACCGTCCAAGCCATTCATTATGCCCCAAGAAGCATACAGCTGAGCTGGTCGAGAGTGTAGTGTGAGAGAGTCAGAAACGCTCTGTGCACAAGCGAAGTCAGTCCCTCTGTATATCCAGTGAGACTTGCAGGAGAGTGCTAGTAATGGATGTAAAGGCCTACCCATACAGAATACAGACGAAGCAGACCCTTTACAACCTCAGACAAGGAGCCGAAATAGGCTATGGCAGTCAAGATACTGGAGAAAATTCAGGAAACACAACTTTCCTTAACCTCCTTTGGATCTCAGATGAAGCTCACTTCCATCTTGAAGGATGGATAAACTCGAAGACAAGTGTCTTTTGGGGGACATCCAGAAAAATGAGGTAGCCACCAAGACCCTACACTCCCCTAAGTGCACAATATGGACTACTATCCCAGCTAAAGAGGCATCATTGGACCATTCTTCTTCGAGTAATCTGGCGCGACAGTGACAGTCACCAAGGAGCGGTATGTTGAGGTCCTCAAAACCTTCAAGAGGGAACTGAAGACCCTGTTCCCGTCGCTTATGGGTTAGTTCTGGTTCCAGCAAGATGGAGCAAGCTCTTACACCTCAAACCTGTCCCGGGATTAGCTGAAAGAGAACTTTGGTGGCCGTGTGATCAGTCTCAAGACTGATTTTGAGTGGGCACCTCACAGCCAAGACCTTACCTCCCCCCATCAGATTTCTTTCTCTGGGGCTACCTTAAAGACAAAGTTTACGCAAAAAGCCCCAGGACCATCACGGAACTCAAGGAAGCCATCAAGAAGGAGATCAGAGCCATTAGTCAGTCGCTTTGTAAGGACGTCATTAATTTTGGCAAACAAAACTAAATCGTTTAATAGCTCGCTCAAAAATATTCTCAAAGGACACTCTGATCAAATTAAATAAGTTAAAGTGTATAATCCCTCGCTACCGTAAATGTATGGTTTACCGAAAACGCATAAAGACGGTAATCCGCTTAGACCGATAATTTCCAGCGTAGGATCCCACGCGTACAAACTTTCTAAGTGGTTAGCGAACATCCTAACTAAATTAATTGGTAGCATCTCTGTTGCTGACACTATCCATTCTGGTGGTTTTTATAAAATTGAAGAGGTTGATCTATCCAATAAGCAGTTGCTGAGTTTTGATATTAATAGCCTTTTCACTAAAGTTCCCGTTGATGAAGCCCTGGATCTCATTATAGAAAACCTGCCTGTGTCTAACCTACCATTACACTTACCGTGTAATAAAATTGTAAAGTTGTTTCATTTGTGTGTTACAGACAATGTGTTTATAGCCGAAGATTGCTTTTAAAGACAGAAATATGGCCTGAGAATGGATAATCCCCATTCTCCGATACTATGTAATCTTTTCATGGATAACTTTGAGAAACACCTCCTCCCACCTATCTTACCTAATCCTATAACTCGTTCCGCTATGTAGAGGATGTATGTGCCACATGGCCTATTAATGATAACGCATTTGATTTTTTCTTCGAACAATTGAATAATATCCTCCCAACCATTACATTTAAAGTAGAATGGGAACAAAACAACTCATTACCATTTATGGATGTAAACTATCTAAAGTAAGCAACAAAGCATATTGTTCTGTCTGCCGGAAACCAACCAACTCAATTGCCTATTTTCACTATTTCTCTTGCCATGACGTACGAGGGGCAGTCAATAAGTTTTGCAATTCAGGTATAAGGAAACGAGATATGAGGAAAAGTGTTTCATTATTTTACAATATATCTACCCTCGACTTCAATGCACTTGCGCCACTTGTCCCTGAGGCTTCGAATTCCCGACAACCAGAAATCTCGCGACTGCTGTTCAATCCACTCCTGGACGACGATCTCGACATCTTCATCGTCCCCAAAACGGCGTCCACGCAGTGCAGCCTTGAGCTGGCGGAATAAAAAGTAGTCGCTAGGGGCCAGATCTGGACTGTAGGGCAGATGGTTGAGCTCCTCGAATCCGCACTCGCGCAAGGCAGCTTGTGAAACTCTGGCCTTGTGAATTTTGACGACGTTGAAGTCGATCATGGGCCTTGAGGTTTCTAGGGACCCAACGGGCAGAGACCTTGGTCATGGCCAAATTGTGGTGGATGATGTTGATAACACTTTTATGTGATATTCCAAGTTCTCGCTCGATTTATTCGACCTTCACCCGTCGATTTTCGAGGATCATCCTCTCCACACGGGCCACATTGTCCTCGTTGGTGACGTCTGACGGGCGTCCTGGACGGGGTTCATCTTCAAGGGACTCACGACCATGGCGGAACTCCCTATTCCAGCGAGCAATGGTTGCATAGGAAGGGGCGGTGTCAGTGTCCACTGCAACCATGCGTTCATGGATCTCTTTTGCATTCTTGCCTTCCTTGGTAAAAAATTTGATCACTGCGTGGTGCTCAACCTTCTCCATTGTTGAAAATTTTGTGACTGATGATCTGCGATCAGCTACTGCTTGTTAAATAGACGAGGCAGGAGCGTGCGGCTGCAGGTCCTGACTTGTCATAACTTGCCCTAACACCCCCACAAACAGCCATATTCCTTCCTCTGTTTTGCCCCACCGATTCGCAAAACTTATTGACTGCCTCTCGTATCAGTTAAAAGCTTTGTAGTTTCTTCCCTGTTCCTGATAGCATATCGCATTTGTGATCCTTGTTTTTGCAGGATGAAATCAATATGATCATCCAAACATTCATTGAGCTGCAGTATCCCCTTTGCTTAATAGATAAATGTCATTATAAAGACAGAACCATCTTTTATTCACCAGCTAATATTAAGGAAAAATTATGTGACAATTATTATATTACATTCTCTTACTCGCCAAAATTAATTAATTTTCAAAGGTTAGCACGTGTAAACAACAACAATGTTGCCTTTCAATAAGAAAAAAAGACTTGAAATAGTCTGTCTAAAAATAGATCCATCAATAAAGAGCAGGAGTTCATTATATCCCTTGCAAATTTAGCAATCAAGTATATATTAGCGAAAGGAGCAGATTCTCCAAGAGAAGGAAAGAACATAAATGCGATATGCGACGTGGATCTCTTTCTTCTAGTTTGTTTCTCTACATGTCAAAAGAAAAACATTCAATTGACATTCATAATGCAAAAATAATGTATAATTATCACAATTATATACATAGGCGTCTAATTAAATCAGCGCTTATAAATTAAATTCCAAACTTTAATACTTCCGATGGCCAATTCGACACTAATCCCTTGATAAGTAAGAAATTTATACTTCCTTAGTCAAAGATTTCCGCTGCTTTCCCATACCAAGATCCCTAATCACATTCCCACTTGTAAATTTGTGTGTCTGGAAGTTTTTTTATCTTTTTGTATTTCATTAGTCTTTCAGCGATTGACGATGACGAAAGTTTCCGTCGAAACATAGTTTCGCAAATAAAATGATTCTATCACTGTGGTTTCTTTCATGCATTTACATATACTCTACTGTACTTTTATATATATATATATATATATATATATATATATATATATACTTGTAATTGATTTGTTCCTTGGGAATCTGATATGTAGTAAGAATCATTTATTGGCCGGACGTTTCGGACCTTCACTTTGACCATCTTCAGCGACTGAGTAAACTAATGAGAAGGGGAAGGAATATTAACAAAATATATATATATATATATATATATATATATATATATATATATATATATATATATATATATATATATATATATATATATATATATACTGTTCAGAAGGCAATGTTGTAGCTAACTAAGCTCTTCAACAAGCCCTCGGAAAGAGCGCTTTTCACAGTC
Source organism: Ceratothoa steindachneri (assembly GCA_963969495.1). Lineage (NCBI taxonomy): Eukaryota > Metazoa > Arthropoda > Malacostraca > Isopoda > Cymothoidae > Ceratothoa > Ceratothoa steindachneri. The sequence goes on along the minus strand of OZ018324.1, from coordinate 132,209,584 downwards.
ACGAGAGGATATCGCATAAGCCAGTCTTTCTAACGCAAACAAAATTTTCGTATCAATTAGCTATTTTATTTGTTATTCCTGTTTTCTAAGAGAACGGAAAATTCACTTTTATCCATTTTAGCTCAACCTTATAAATCGATAATTATTTGCAATATCGCAATTATATTTATGCTGTTAAGAAGGCAATGTTGTAGCTAACTAAGCTCTTCATCAAGCCCTCGGAAGTAGCTCTTCTTGCATTCACGAGGATATCGCATAAGAGCTACTTTCGAGGGCATATATATATATATATATATATATATATATATATATATATATATATATATATATATATATATATATATATATATATATATATATATATATATATATATATATATATATATATATATATATATATATATATATATATATATATATATATATATATATATATATATATATATATATATATATATGAAATATATATATATATATATATATATATATATATATATATATATATATATATATATATATATATATATATATATATATATATATACAATGTATAGTATGAAAATACTACATAAAATAAGAGAAAACTAAAGCCCCTGAACTGATGGGGAACAGAACAGTCAGGGAAGGAAAAATCGGTGAAAAATAAGTCATCAACCCCAGGGGGGTTTAAAGATTTATTAGATTTTACACTTTCCTCCATTTCAAATGAAGTTGAGGGAAATTTTACCAATATTCCGCTAATATTTTCAATGTTAGAAAACCCTGAATATTATTAACTATTTCACTGAGAGTTTCCATAAGAGTTTCGGATGAAAAGTGGTATTTGCTTATTCGTAAAGGTCACACCCATACAGGTAGTTTGTGGTTGTCTTTACGGGATCCTTGAAAGGATCCCGTACTGGCGCGAGGGGGGAGGAGGCAAAAAGAGAAACCGGTGTAGTTTGCGGTTTTGCAAATATTTCGTGGTTGTGAAACAGGTTAAGAAATGGGGTTCTCCCCCTCATACGTGTAGTGAACTCACGTTATTTTTTATGCTCTTTCTCCAGACCATATGAACTCTCACACTTCGGTGTATTTCCTCGACAGGTAAAAAGATGATTGAGGTACAAAGCGGACCTTAGGTGATCATTCTCAGATTTTGTTCTTGGTGTGTGTAGCTTTTGCTATTTTTTAAAGGGATTGCTTTTGGGGGCATTTACTCCTAAGTTTTACCTTTTGGGATAATTAATTTATTGGATTAATGAGATTGAAATAGTATGATGCAGTGCTGATGGGCTTATTCAATAAAGAAAGAATAAAAGAGAGAGAGAGAGAGAGAGAGAGAGAGAGAGAGAGAGAGAGAGAGAGAGCAGATAGTAGGAAAAAGAATATAAAAAAGTACCTAATTTTAAATGCCAGTTTGGGGTTGATGAAATCAAATGTTCCTGGTACAAGTTTGTATCGGGATTACTGGTGCACTTAATCATAAATTAGTTCCCGCTCTAATGAGGATATTTATGACATGATAGTTGTTTTTTATTTCCTTCTTACACACATTGTGATTAACACTAACTTTCGTTCGGAAATATCAGTTAAGATAAATTACTGAAAGGAGCAACAGGAAAGAGAGTGTGTCGGGGTAGAACTTAATACCAGAATTGTTCTCGGATCCGCTTCTACAATACCGACAGACGTTTGTGGCCCTGAAAACCAGACAAAATTGGCACTAAGAAGTGGCAGACATCAGTACGATTTGGTTAAGCCTTTGAGGTCATAGCAGCTCACATGGCATAAAGAACTAGTATTGTATCGAAAGTTGAAAAGATTTCAGCACTTTACGTTGAACCGTGCGTCTAATGATGTCTCTTCTCGCCGCTCATCCATCCTTCACCTGTGGTCACATCTGCTCTCATTTGTCTATGGAGACACGAAGCGGCCATTTGGCAAAAGATATAAACTAAAGATTGTTCTTAGCTTTCCGTTATCTCTTTTAATTTTATGCATTTATAGCTTAGTTGTTGCTTCTATTTATCTGCTCTAGCACTGGTCTAGAATTTCTCGCTAATTAACTATTGCTTGAATTTCTCCTTTTTGATCGAAATTTGTCTGGTAGTCTAGAGTATGACACAGCTTTAATTTTCGGAAATATTAATTGTGAAAAAGGATCTCTCTGCTAGTAAGCTGTTTTTTGATTGAAAGTACTACAATACGGCTCTGGAGGGATCGTTCGAAGTGTAACTCCTTCTCACATTAAGCTGATTCTTGATTCAATGCAGGGTTTCATTTAATCTAGAGCTTTTGTCAGAACCATTAGAAACATCAGCCGTTGTAGATTACTCACTCCACTGTAAATATATTAAAGTAGTGTTCCTCAAGGTTTTGTTATATCCCCTGCGCTTTTTTCTTAACTACTAATCTATAAATGCTTCACATTCAATTTAATGACGATCCGAGATCTTTTTATCAATCATCCCGATTTACCAAGTGGCTCATGCAGTTTCTAATCATTCGATCGAGCAACGTTGATGTGAGACACAAACTCCATGCTAATTCTTTTTCGCTGATTCGGTGAAGCTTGTAGTTTTAATGAAGAAGAAAATAAATGCTTATCTTTATCTACACGCCATGTCAAACAAAAATTATAATTCACTGCCTTACACTACCGAGTAAAATAAGAACTACTTTCCTTTATTAAAATATTTGTAAAAATATGAGTAGGTAAATGAAATTCACATGGTACTTAAAGATACGCATTTAATATATTTTTATGAGCATTTCATATGATACAATCGTATATTCAAGAAATTATACTAAATAAACTAACAAAATCAAATATTAAAACGTGCAAAAGAAGAGAACGATTTTCTTACGATCATTCTAGAAGCTTCTTGAAATCATTGGGCAACATTTTGCTCAATAGATAAGAACTCTACAACCGCTATTGTTGTCGTACTCACTCTGCAGGGATACCACCACACGTGAAAGTGACTCCTGGACTCCGTCAGGAGCTCATGAGTCACTATCTATGAAGGATCCCTTCGAGACTGCATCAGGAATTTCTCGAAAAATTAAAACTAATAATGGAAAAGAAGTGAGCCGTTTCACAGTGTCCCTCCCGTCTCCTTAATGCATCTGGTTTAAAAGCTCTTTATCTAGCAACCAAACCAATCCTCAGTAATAAGAACCTAGATGTGTTAAAAAGTTTTCCAGGTATGGAGAAGGCAGCGTCATGATATATGGGGGATGTTTTCGTTTGAAGGATTTGGTCCACTAGTGCGAATAATTGGAACAGTAAGTGCGAATGAAAGCCTAAACCTCGTAAAACAACATGTTATACCTTCACTCTGAGCATCTCACCATTACATACTGCAAAGCGAGTAAAATACTATTTCGAACAAGAAGTAGTGAAGTGGCCTACTCAGAGCCAGGACCGGAACCCAGTTGAGAAATTCAAGGAAGATCATTGGAAACAAAGTTTGGGACCAGCTGCAGCCTTCAACTGTGACGTATTTATTGACGAAAATTGAGCAAGAATGGTGCAAAATAACACCGGAATTTGGCAAGAAACTGGCTTTAAGACCTCATATTAAGTGTTTTAAGTTTCATCTTTGACAAATTTTGCTTTGTTTCCAATATTTGCTTGCTAAGCACTTCTTTAAATGATTGTGCTCTTATTTTGAACGTGTCAATATTATCTTCATAAAATATATTGAATGCATGACTTTATACCATCGAAATTTCATTTACCTAATCATCATATTTTAAAAAATATTTTAATAAACGAAATTCGTTCTCTTAATTTGCTCGGTAGTGTAAGTTCAACGGGATTTTCCTACAGGTACTGGATAGAACACGATTTTCCGGTGCAAGATAGTGCCATATGTAAGCACACGCACTCCTAATCATCTTATATCTTGACATGCCCACGTCTTTAGTTGCAGTTTTATTAGCTTTTTGCCTTAGAATTTATGCCTTTGACCTTTACAGAGTTTTAACTTAAAGTTTCATATGAACTAGTTCCTAAAATGCAGCATAATCTTTTCCTTTTTCTATCCATCTCTCTTTATTTTTCTTTTATACGTAGTCTATGAAGCGCTGTTTTTTTTTACTTCCATTCATTATGCTAACACCTTTTCCAAACGCTATTCAGTGTCAATCGTTCAGTAGATTTGTAGGGCTCGTTCTATAAAATACGGGAGGCCTCTATCACCCAATTGCAGGATTTAATAGGCCCAGTGAGGAACTCCACAAATGGACGCTCGGTGGATTTATTAAATCCTAAAAATCGCCCTGTGTGTAAATTAAGGAAATAATATGCCAATCTTAATAAATAAAGAACCAATGAGAATTAGGAAATGAAACTATATATATGTTAAACTGTACAGATAGATCTGAGGCAAGCGGTCGTTAGAGTCGTGCGGAAACCCACGGACATACAAAGATATCAAAGGTGACCACCTGGACAAATATGAAGATCGCACACTAACAAACATACGCGTATTGGGAACATTTATAAGCAGCTGAACAAATATAGTCTCTTATCAGAGAAATTTCACAGAGACCTGCAACAAGCGATTCCCTATAATAAAGCTAAATCTATGGGAAATATGTAGGCACAACTGATACACAGAGCTGTTAGAAACTCCGCCCAAGGGGTGGAAATAAGGATAAACCTAGATGACTGGCTCCGCACCACGGATAAGTCAAGGTCACGCCCCTTGGAGACGATATATATATATATATATAAATATGTGCGGTTAAGGTAATGGCATAATTAGACAACTGCTCTGCTTCAGGTCCAGCAGGTGATCCTATCCTCCTTGAACTGGAAGACAACACTTAGGTATGACCCATCCATCAGCCCAAAAAAGCTGATTTCAAAGACACGCCTTTATGTCGTCTCGTTTACCGTCACAGAAAACTGTTATTATTAATATATTAACAGCGTTGACTGAGCCAAAACGCTCGAAAGATGGAAAAATATCCAAGACAAATTGGTGCGGTTAAGGTAATGACATAATTAGACAACTGCTCTGCTTCAGGTCCAGCAGGTGATCCTATCCTCTTTGAAATGGAAGACAACACTTAGGTATGACCCATCCATCAGCCCAAAAAAGCTGATTTCAAAGACACGCCTTTATGTCGTCTCGTTTACCGTCACAGAAAACTGTTATTATTAATATATTAACAGCGTTGACTGAGCCAAAACGCTCGAAAGATGGAAAAATATCCAAGACAAATTGGTGCGGTTAAGGTAATGGCATAATTAGACAACTGCTCTGCTTCAGGTCCAGCAGGTGATCCTATCCTCCTTGAACTGGAAGACAGCACTTAGGTATGACCCATCCATCAGCCCAAAAAAGCTGATTTCAAAGACACGCCTTTATGTCGTCTCGTTTACCGTCACAGAAAACTGTTATTATTAATATATTAACAGCGTTGACTGAGCCAAAACGCTCGAAAGATGGAAAAATATCCAAGACAAATTGGTGCGGTTAAGGTAATGGCATAATTAGACAACTGCTCTGCTTCACGCCCAGCAGGTGATCCTATCCTCCTTGAACTGGAAGACAACACTTAGGTATGACCCATCCATCAGCCCAAAAAAGCTGATTTCAAAGACACGCCTTTATGTCGTCTCGTTTACCGTCACAGAAAACTGTTATTATTAATATATTAACAGCGTTGACTGAGCCAAAACGCTCGAAAGATGGAAAAATATCCAAGACAAATTGGTGCGGTTAAGGTAATGGCATAATTAGACAACTGCTCTGCTTCAGGTCCAGCAGGTGATCCTATCCTCCTTGAACTGGAAGACAACACTTAGGTATGACCCGTCCATCAGCCCAAAAAAGCTGATTTCAAAGACACGCCTTTATGTCGTCTCGTTTACCGTCACAGAAAACTGTTATTATTAATATATTAACAGCGTTGACTGAGCCAAAACGCTCGAAAGATGGAAAAATATCCAAGACAAATTGGTGCGGTTAAGGTAATGGCATAATTAGACAACTGCTCTGCTTCAGGTCCAGCAGGTGATCCTATCCTCCTTGAACTGGAAGACAACACTTAGGTATGACCCATCCATCAGCCCAAAAAAGCTGATTTCAAAGACACGCCTTTATGTCGTCTCGTTTACCGTCACAGAAAACTGTTATTATTAATATATTAACAGCGTTGACTGAGCCAAAACGCTCGAAAGATGGAAAAATATCCAAGACAAATTGGTGCGGTTAAGGTAATGGCATAATTAGACAACTGCTCTGCTTCAGGTCCAGCAGGTGATCCTATCCTCCTTGAACTGGAAGACAACACTTAGGTATGACCCATCCATCAGCCCCAAAAAGCTGATTTCAAAGACACGCCTTTATGTCGTCTCGTTTACCGTCACAGAAAACTGTTATTATTAATATATTAACAGCGTTGACTGAGCCAAAACGCTCGAAAGATGGAAAAATATCCAAGACAAATTGGTGCGGTTAAGGTAATGGCATAATTAGACAACTGCTCTGCTTCAGGTCCAGCAGGTGATCCTATCCTCCTTGAACTGGAAGACAGCACTTAGGTATGACCCATCCATCAGCCCAAATTTGCTGATTTCAAAGACACGCCTTTATGTCGCCTCGTTTACCGTCACAGAAAACTGTTATTATTAATATATTAACAGCGTTGACTGAGCCAAAACGCTCGAAAGATAGAAAAATATCCAAGACAAATTGGTGCGGTTAAGGTAATGGCATAATTAGACAACTGCTCTGCTTCAGGTCCAGCAGGTGATCCTATCCTCCTTGACTGGAAGACAACACTTAGGTATGACCCATCCATCAGCCCAAAAAAGCTGATTTCAAAGACACGCCTTTATGTCGTCTCGTTTACCGTCGCAGAAAACTGTTATTATTAATATATTAACAGCGTTGACTGAGCCAAAAGGCTCGAAAGATGGAAAAATATCCAAGACAAATTGGTGCGGTTAAGGTAATGGCATAATTAGACAACTGCTCTGCTTCAGGGCTGATGGATGGGTCATACCTAAGTGTTGTCTTCCAGTCCAAGGAGGATAGGATCACCTGCTGGACCTGAAGCAGAGCAGTTGTCTAATTATGCCATTACCTTAACCGCACCAATTTGTCTTGGATATTTTTCCATCTTTCGAGCGTTTTGGCTCAGTCAACGTTGTTAATATATTAATAATAACAGTTTTCTGTGACGGTAAACGAGACGACATAAAGGCGTGTCTTTGAAATCAGCTTTTTTGGGCTGATGGATGGGTCATACCTAAGTGTTGTCTCCCAGTTCAAGGAGGATAGGATCACCTGCTGGACCTGAAGCAGAGCAGTTGTCTAATTATGCCATTACCTTAACCGCACCAATTTGTCTTGGATATTTTTCCATCTTTCGAGCGTTTTGGCTCAGTCAACGCTGTTAATATATTAATAATAACAGTTTTCTGTGACGGTAAACGAGACGACATAAAGGCGTGTCTTTGAAATCAGCTTTTTTGGGCTGATGGATGGGTCATACCTAAGTGTTGTCTTCCAGTTCAAGGAGGATAGGATCACCTGCTGGACCTGAAGCAGAGCAGTTGTCTAATTATGCCATTACCTTAACCGCACCAATTTGTCTTGGATATTTTTCCATCTTTCGAGCGTTTTGGCTCAGTCAACGCTGTTAATATATTAATAATAACAGTTTTCTGTGACGGTAAACGAGACGACATAAAGGCGTGTCTTTGAAATCAGCTTTTTTGGGCTGATGGATGGGTCATACCTAAGTGTTGTCTTCCAGTTCAAGGAGGATAGGATCACCTGCTGGGCGTGAAGCAGAGCAGTTGTCTAATTATGCCATTACCTTAACCGCACCAATTTGTCTTGGATATTTTTCCATCTTTCGAGCGTTTTGGCTCAGTCAACGCTGTTAATATATTAATAATAACAGTTTTCTGTGACGGTAAACGAGACGACATAAAGGCGTGTCTTTGAAATCAGCTTTTTTGGGCTGATGGATGGGTCATACCTAAGTGTTGTCTTCCAGTTCAAGGAGGATAGGATCACCTGCTGGACCTGAAGCAGAGCAGTTGTCTAATTATGCCATTACCTTAACCGCACCAATTTGTCTTGGATATTTTTCCATCTTTCGAGCGTTTTGGCTCAGTCAAAACTGTTAATATATTAATACTAACAGTTTTCTGTGACGGTAAACGAGACGACATAAAGGCGTGTCTTTGAAATCAGCTTTTTTGGGCTGATGGATGGGTCATACCTAAGTGTTGTCTTCCAGTTCAAGGAGGATAGGATCACCTGCTGGACCTGAAGCAGAGCAGTTGTCTAATTATGCCATTACCTTAACCGCACCAATTTGTCTTGGATATTTTTCCATCTTTCGAGCGTTTTGGCTCAGTCAACGCTGTTAATATATTAATAATAACAGTTTTCTGTGACGGTAAACGAGACGACATAAAGGCGTGTCTTTGAAATCAGCTTTTTTGGGCTGATGGATGGGTCATACCTAAGTGTTGTCTTCCAGTTCAAGGAGGATAGGATCACCTGCTGGACCTGAAGCAGAGCAGTTGTCTAATTATGCCATTACCTTAACCGCACCAATTTGTCTTGGATATTTTTCCATATTTCGAGCGTTTTGGCTCAGTCAACGCTGTTAATATATTAATAATAACAGTTTTCTGTGACGGTAAACGAGACGACATAAAGGCGTGTCTTTGAAATCAGCTTTTTTGGGCTGATGGATGGGTCATACCTAAGTGTTGTCTTCCAGTTCAAGGAGGATAGGATCACCTGCTGGACCTGAAGCAGAGCAGTTGTCTAATTATGCCATTACCTTAACCGCACCAATTTGTCTTGGATATTTTTCCATCTTTCGAGCGTTTTGGCTCAGTCAACGCTGTTAATATATTAATAATAACAGTTTCCTGTGACGGTAAACGAGACGACATAAAGGCGTGTCTTTGAAATCAGCTTTTTTAGGCTGATGGATGGGTCATACCTAAGTGTTGTCTTCCAGTTCAAGGAGGATAGGATCACCTGCTGGACCTGAAGCAGAGCAGTTGTCTAATTATGCCATTACCTTAACCGCACCAATTTGTCTTGGATATTTTTCCATCTTTCGAGCGTTTTGGCTCAGTCAACGCTGTTAATATATTAATAATAACAGTTTTCTGTGACGGTAAACGAGACGACATAAAGGCGTGTCTTTGAAATCAGCTTTTTTGGGCTGATGGATGGGTCATACCTAAGTGTTGTCTTCCAGTTCAAGGAGGATAGGATCACCTGCTGGACCTGAAGCAGAGCAGTTGTCTAATTATGCCATTACCTTAACCGCACCAATTTGTCTTGGATATTTTTCCATCTTTCGAGCGTTTTGGCTCAGTCAACGCTGTTAATATATTAATAATAACAGTTTTCTGTGACGGTAAACGAGACGACATAAAGGCGTGTCTTTGAAATCAGCTTTTTTGGGCTGATGGATGGGTCATACCTAAGTGTTGTCTTCCAGTTCAAGGAGGATAGGATCACCTGCTGGACCTGAAGCAGAGCAGTTGTCTAATTATGCCATTACCTTAACCGCACCAATTTGTCTTGGATATTTTTCCATATTTCGAGCGTTTTGGCTCAGTCAACGCTGTTAATATATTAATAATAACAGTTTTCTGTGACGGTAAACGAGACGACATAAAGGCGTGTCTTTGAAATCAGCTTTTTTGGGCTGATGGATGGGTCATACCTAAGTGTTGTCTTCCAGTTCAAGGAGGATAGGATCACCTGCTGGACCTGAAGCAGAGCAGTTGTCTAATTATGCCATTACCTTAACCGCACCAATTTGTCTTGGATATTTTTCTATCTTTCGAGCGTTTTGGCTCAGTCAACGCTGTTAATATATTAATAATAACAGTTTTCTGTGACGGTAAACGAGGCGACATAAAGGCGTGTCTTTGAAATCAGCAAATTTGGGCTGATGGATGGGTCATACCTAAGTGCTGTCTTCCAGTTCAAGGAGGATAGGATCACCTGCTGGACCTGAAGCAGAGCAGTTGTCTAATTATGCCATTACCTTAACCGCACCAATTTGTCTTGGATATTTTTCCATCTTTCGAGCGTTTTGGCTCAGTCAACGCTGTTAATATATTAATAATAACAGTTTTCTGTGACGGTAAACGAGACGACATAAAGGCGTGTCTTTGAAATCAGCTTTTTTGGGCTGATGGATGGGTCATACCTAAGTGTTGTCTTCCAGTTCAAGGAGGATAGGATCACCTGCTGGACCTGAAGCAGAGCAGTTGTCTAATTATGCCATTACCTTAACCGCACCAATTTGTCTTGGATATTTTTCCATCTTTCGAGCGTTTTGGCTCAGTCAACGCTGTTAATATATTAATAATAACAGTTTTCTGTGACGGTAAACGAGACGACATAAAGGCGTGTCTTTGAAATCAGCTTTTTTGGGCTGATGGATGGGTCATACCTAAGTGTTGTCTTCCAGTTCAAGGAGGATAGGATCACCTGCTGGACCTGAAGCAGAGCAGTTGTCTAATTATGCCATTACCTTAACCGCACCAATTTGTCTTGGATATTTTTCCATCTTTCGAGCGTTTTGGCTCAGTCAACGCTGTTAATATATTAATAATAACAGTTTCCTGTGACGGTAAACGAGACGACATAAAGGCGTGTCTTTGAAATCAGCTTTTTTGGGCTGATGGATGGATCATACCTAAGTGTTGTCTTCCAGTTCAAGGAGGATAGGATCACCTGCTGGACCTGAAGCAGAGCAGTTGTCTAATTATGCCATTACCTTAACCGCACCAATTTGTCTTGGATATTTTTCCATCTTTCGAGCGTTTTGGCTCAGTCAACGCTGTTAATATATTAATAATACCAGTTTTCTGTGACGGTAAACGAGACGACATAAAGGCGTGTCTTTGAAATTAGCTTTTTTGGGCTGTTGGATGGGTCATACCTAAGTGTTGTCTTCCAGTTCAAGGAGGATAGGATCACCTGCTGGACCTGAAGCAGAGCAGTTGTCTAATTATGCCATTACCTTAACCGCACCAATTTGTCTTGGATATTTTTCCATCTTTCGAGCGTTTTGGCTCAGTCAACGCTGTTAATATATTAATAATAACAGTTTTCTGTGACGGTAAACGAGATGACATAAAGGCGTGTCTTTGAAATCAGCTTTTTTGGGCTGATGGATGGGTCATACCTAAGTGTTGTCTTCCAGTTCAAGGAGGATAGGATCACCTGCTGGACCTGAAGCAGAGCAGTTGTCTAATTATGCCATTACCTTAACCGCACCAATTTGTCTTGGATATTTTTCTATCTTTCGAGCGTTTTGGCTCAGTCAACGCTGTTAATATATTAATAATAACAGTTTTCTGTGACGGTAAACGAGACGACATAAAGGCGTGTCTTTGAAATCAGCTTTTTTGGGCTGATGAATGGGTCATACCTAAGTGCTGTCTTCCAGTTCAAGGAGGATAGGATCACCTGCTGGACCTGAAGCAGAGCAGTTGTCTAATTATGCCATTACCTTAACCGCACCAATTTGTCTTGGATATTTTTCCATCTTTCGAGCGTTTTGGCTCAGTCAACGCTGTTAATATATTAATAATAACAGTTTTCTGTGACGGTAAACGAGACGACATAAAGGCGTGTCTTTGAAATCAGCTTTTTTGGGCTGATGGATGGGTCATACCTAAGTGTTGTCTTCCAGTTCAAGGAGGATAGGATCACCTGCTGGACCTGAAGCAGAGCAGTTGTCTAATTATGCCATTACCTTAACCGCACCAATTTGTCTTGGATATTTTTCCATCTTTCGAGCGTTTTGGCTCAGTCAACGCTGTTAATATATTAATATTAACAGTTTTCTGTGACGGTAAACGAGACGACATAAAGGCGTGTCTTTGAAATCAGCTTTTTTGGGCTGATGGATGGGTCATACCTAAGTGTTCTTCCAGTTCAAGGAGGATAGGATCACCTGCTGGACCTGAAGCAGAGCAGTTGTCTAATTATGCCATTACCTTAACCGCACCAATTTGTCTTGGATATTTTTCCATCTTTCGAGCGTTTTGGCTCAGTCAACGCTGTTAATATATTAATAATAACAGTTTTCTGTGACGGTAAACGAGACGACATAAAGGCGTGTCTTTGAAATCAGCATTTTTGGGCTGATGGATGGGTCATACCTAAGTGTTGTCTTCCAGTTCAAGGAGGATAGGATCACCTGCTGGACCTGAAGCAGAGCAGTTGTCTAATTATGCCATTACCTTAACCGCACCAATTTGTCTTGGATATTTTTCCATCTTTCGAGCGTTTTGGCTCAGTCAACGCTGTTAATATATTAATAATAACAGTTTTCTGTGACGGTAAACGAGACGACATAAAGGCGTGTCTTTGAAATCAGTTTTTTCGGGCTGATGGATGGGTCATACCTAAGTGTTGTCTTCCAGTTCAAGGAGGATAGGATCACCTGCTGGACCTGAAGCAGAGCAGTTGTCTAATTATGCCATTACCTTAACCGCACCAATTTGTCTTGGATATTTTTCCATCTTTCGAGCGTTTTGGCTCAGTCAACGCTGTTAATATATTAATAATAACAGTTTTCTGCGACGGTAAACGAGACGACATAAAGGCGTGTCTTTGAAATCAGCTTTTTTGGGCTGATGGATGGGTCATACCTAAGTGTTGTCTTCCAGTCAAGGAGGATAGGATCACCTGCTGGACCTGAAGCAGAGCAGTTGTCTAATTATGCCATTACCTTAACCGCACCAATTTGTCTTGGATATTTTTCCATATATAAATATATATATATATATATATATATATATATATATATATATGGCATGAAAGACTTGACGTATAGGTGAGAATGGATGGGGAGAAAGAAAAGTCCAGACACTGCACAGAGCCCTTTATTGACGTTTCGCCAAGAGGCGAAACGTCAATAAAGAGCTCTGTGCAGTGTCTGGACTTTTCTTTATCCCCATCCATTCTCATTCATATATATATATTTATATATATATATATATATATATATATATATATATATATATATATATATATATATAGAGAGAGAGAGAGAGAGAGAGAGAGACTCATTATTCAGAAGATTCATTATTTCTGATTGATTCATTAACTCAATTGATTCCCTTAGCAGCGTCACGGAATCCCATTTACTCGCCTAAGTCTCGACACTTCACGTAAAACAGTAATCCTACACATTGACCTCAAAAACTCAAGACGTTTCCGCTTGCCCCTTTAGTAGTCCAATTCAAGAATATAGTTATATTTTCTGTGCCACGTCCTTTCAAAGTACTTTACTTATCCCGATTACCGAGACACTTTCGGTAAGCCCAGCCTAACGCATAACCCTCGTGAGAAATTATAAGGAGTCAGAACCAATTCGACAGAGGCGTAAAGTAGCCTCACTGCTTAAAGTCCTTGCTACCCGTCGAGCGCCATAACAACGAGGACTCTTCAATACACGCCCTTATAATTACCGACCACGCACCCACAAACGAGTAACCTATACCACCACATAAACAAGTAACACCCACCGGTACCATCAACATCCCTCCATAGACTTTGATTATCAAACTCGCTTCAGTGCATTTCATCTCGAACCATTTCCGGGAGTAAAGTTTCCGGGAGATTCCAGTCATTCTTAGATCACTCATGCTTTCATCCTCGCACTTCTTTTTCACATCGTATAGTCAGTTCTCTAAATATTGCCCGATGAACACTACCTACAATACACACCACTCTTAATAACGCCTCACACACACATACAATCACACGCGCGTACAGTCTTCCATTTTGGGAACGAGGCAGACGAACACACGAGCGAAGAGTTATTCGTGTAGCAAAGCTGAATTAGACAGATAACGACCGAAAGAGTCAGTTATGTGAACTTGGGGTAGGGATTCGTTTATCTTCGCGCTGAAAAGGCAATGTTTAGGGGGGGCTGTCAGCAAAATAATATGTAATTGAGTCAGATATTGAAAATAATTGTTAAAATTAAAAGCGGTTTATTATTTGTGTCAATGGAGAAGAGAGAGATACAGAAAGCGTTTCGAAGTAAGAATTTAGCGTCAAAGACAACTCAAAGGACAAAACAAGGAAGAGAAAGTTGGTCGTAGGATGAGAAGGTAGTCGACTCTCTCTTTCTCTCTCTCTTAATTATTATAATCAGCAATTATAAACAAATCATTCAACTCACTATTATCCTCGCATGACTTTGATTATAATGAATATTCATTATATTACTCAGAGAAATTCCATCGAGGTACGTCCATAGCTGGATATAAAAGGGCTAAACCGTTTCAATAGTAGTGATATTGATAGTACTAACACGTACAAAATAGACACCTTACTACCGACGTTGAGAAACCTTCCTGAAGCCTCGCCGAGAGATCCTAGATTCCCTAAGGTGTCGATAATATCGGCATGTCCCCAGGGGATCCCAACCCGCCTAAATATCCATTACGTTCGTGTAGAAAATTGGGCCACAAGAGGGGGCCAACAGGTGGTCAGGAGGTCACTATGGGCAGGCATAGTTGCGTGATGGACGGTAAAACGCCAATCTCCATAGGCCTAAAATGGACAAATGGAAAGTTGGACCAAAGCACGCTGGCTTTCAGTCCTCCCTAAACCGGAATTCGCGCAGACTTTAATATCGCCTTTATTAGTCGCGCTCCTTTATTGCTATTATTTTTATTTTACTTTCATTTCTTTTTACCAGGCCAAAAATAACTGTACTTTTAAAGAAAACACGGTCATCGTAGCGTCCTATGAATGGATTTGCTTGCTGCGACAAACTCGAGTTTGTTTTAGTATGTGACCTTTGGATGATAATTACCGTGTCATCTTATTGGCTACAAATGTTTCTCGAGACATCGGGCAACCATTGTGTTCCTGATGATAAATTGCGAGCACCTTTTTCTCGTTACGTCCTTCTCTTCAACAAGATATGAAGACACTTAAGGTCACTCAAAATAAATTAGGGTCAGATTCGAATGGTATACTTCGTGGATGTTTGCTTACCAGAGAATTTGGCACTCCTGTTCGTGGCTGACGTATCTCCTCTTCCGTTTGGTCAATCCTGGGATGTCGGTGTACTCGTATGAAAAAGGTGTTCTGCGAGTTTCTCCTGAAAACTTCCTCCGTGCAGATAAGGCCACTAACCCCTTTTCCACTATGAGGAAGCACCCCTGCACCGCGGGTAGAAAGGAGAGAGCGCAGGTGGCAGTAGTATAAAAACACCGTCAGAAAAGGGAGCATTTATTTAACTCTTTGATTCCTATACTAGATTGTATGGTCATTGTATGTGTTGTTTAAATTTGCATATCATGGAATTAGCTAATTATTCAGCTATTCCATAGAACCTTTGGAATGTTGAAGGTGTGAGGGTTTCTCTTTCTTCTGCTGCTCACCCCTTTCCTTGACTTTCACTTAAGATTTACCGTAATCCTCATCGCTGTCGCAGGTTCCGAAAGACCGTTCGCTGCTTTCGTCCCAGTTCACTCCCAAACACCAATTTCTTCACAATTTCAGCTCTTACTCAAGCAAGGTTGAACCTGACTCTAAATAGCATCATTTCAATGTGAGCCATTTGCAATATCCACCCAGTGGGAGTGCCAGTTTAATCAGGCATCAACACACAATTTACTTATTTGATTAAGAGGCAACCTACCTCGTGCAATCCATGATTTATCAGAAGTGAATGTTTGCCAAACAACAGCAAATGGCTTTTACCGTCTGATTGTACTTTACAGATGAGTATCCGGAGAAAGAAAGTGATTTACTACAAAAAAAAAGGCAAGGCTGAAGGAAGTAAATAGAAACGACGTAGAAAAACTGAGCTGAGGAAACTTAAAAAGAAAATCTTATCTTTAAATCAATTTGTTAAAGGATAAAAAAATTTCTCTCGCAGCTTTTTTTCGCGACTACTGCTTTGAAAACGCTTCTAGTCATGATCCACATAGTTTATTGTCCTATTCAAATGGGATGACTCAAGAGGATTGCTAGCTATTTCTTTACTTTCCATCGTAGCTCTTTAGGACTTTTCCTCCGCAGTTATAAAAATAATTCCCCAGATTGACCAGTTCTAATAACCAAATTAGTTAGAAAATATTCTTATAAAATTTCTTGTATAAAATTATTCATAAAATTACTATTATAAAATGAGTAACAGTAAATTGATTGCGTGCGCTCCCGGTCCCACTCTCTGTGGCTCTATGACTTCCCCACATTTTCACTTCCTACATCTTCACCGCTTTCTTTACAGATCTCTCCATCCTAATATTATCCATGCTCTCGTTCCCTTAAAAAAATCCTCTAACACGTTTTTCTTGTATGATTCTTCCCCTCCCCCCTGTAATTCTCCCCTTAGGGAGAGAAAATGCCCTCGTTAGGTGACAACGGTTTCGTCTTTTTAATATCGAAACAACTAAGATCCTTTGCCAAAGTCCAGAGGACATACAATCCCTCCTTCGGATAAAGGCCCTTCTCCCTGTTGCCCGCAGGCCGGCCCATTCTCCTCGGGTGATCGAAAAAAGGAATTCTTCCCGGGAAACTTTGCCACATCTTTCTTCCAACGGTTTCTGATATTAGGAATGTTACCACCCAAGACACCTGCGAGAGCTTGAGTGGTTTGGGAAATCACCTTCGCTGGGAGCAGGAGCAAAAGGATAACAATTATCGTTTTCTTTGTCTATAATGGAGAAAATGCGCGACCAAATGGGAAAAGAAGCAAATGTTTATTCTACCATAGTTCAGGTTTGCATGGAATATATCTGCCTAGGGCTCGATGACGTACCATGTGCTAGGGGGTAGATAATTTACTAATGCATCACCCCTGCTAATTTATTTAAATTTAGTTATGAAGGTGGTAAAAGACGGACATTCTTAACATGATGTTACTAGAAGATGGACATGCTAAACATGAGGGTAATTGCAGAAGGGCATCCTTAACATGGTCGTAATTGACGACGAACAATGTTAGGAAGATGGTGATTGTAGATGCGCATCCTTAACATGACAAGTGTTTGAAGACGGGCATCGTCAACATGATGGTAATTGCACACGGGCATCCTAAGAATGATGTTGTTTGCAGATGGGCATTATTAACATGATGTTAAATTCAGAGGGGCATCTTTAACATAATAGTGAAGGCAGATAGGAATCCTTAACATGATGGTGATTTCAGACGGGCATCCTTAATATTATGGCAATTGCAGACGGGATTTCTTAGAATGATGGTGATTGCATATCGGTATCCATAGCATGGTAATGTTTGCAGACGGGGATCTGTAACAATATGTGATTGCAGAGGGGCATACTGGACAAGATGGTAATTGCAGATGACATTCGTAACATGAGAGCGTTTGCAGACGGGCATCCATGACATTATGTGATTGCAAACGGGCATCATTAATATGATGGCGATTGCTGAGGGCATCATGAAAATGATAATGATTGCAGAAGGTCATCGTTAACATGAAGTGATTACAGACGACCATTTTTAACATCCTTAATAGGATGGTAAGTTGAGATGAACAACCTTAACATAATGGTGATTTCAGACGTGCATCCTTAACAAGATGCTAAGTTGAGACGAACATCCTTGACATGATGATGATTGCAGGCAGGAATACCTAACATCAGGTTGATTGCAGGCAAGCATCATCAACATAATGGTGAGTGAAGTAGGATGTCTTTCAAATGATTGTGATTGTAGGGGGTATCCTTAACATGATATGATTGCAGACGGGCATCTTTAATATGATGATGATTTCAGACAGGCATCCTAAGCATGAAGGTGATTGCACACGGGCAACTTTAACATAATGATGATTTCGGACGTGTATTTTTAACGGGATCGTGAGTGGAGACGGACATCATTGATATGATGGTGATTGCAAGCTGGAATACTTACTACAAAGTTGATTGCAGACGGGAATACTTAACATAATAGTGATTGCAGAAGAATTCCTTAACATGATCAGATTGGACAGGCATCTTTAACATGATGTTGAGTAGAGACGGGCATCTTTAACATGATGTTGAGTAAAGACGGGCATCCCTTGACATGATGGTGATTGCAGGCAGGAATACTTATCATGAGGTTGATTGTAGAGGAATAATCTTAAAATAATGGTAATTGAAGTAGGACATCCTTAACATGATGGTGATTGTAGGAGGTATCATTAACATGATCTGATTGCAGACGGACATCTTTAATATGATGGTGATTTCAGAAGGGCATCCTATCATGAAGGTGATTGCAGAAGGGCTTTTTAATACGATGGAGATTTCAGACGGGCATCCTAAAATGATGTTGATTGAGATGGGCATGATTAACATTATGCTCATTGCAGTTGTTCATCCTTAACATGATGGTGATTACAAATTTGGACCCTTAACATGATGGTGATTGTGATTACAGATGGCCATGCTTAAAATGATACCCTTAATAGGATATTTGATTGCAGATGGGTATCTTTAATATGATGTGATTACAGTCACCCATACTTTGCATGATGCTGGTTGCATACGGGCATCCTAAATGATGTTGATCGCAGATTAGCACCCTTAACATGATGATGATTACACAGAGGGATCCTTAACGTGATTTGTAATTGTAGACGGGCATTCTTTTCGTGATGCTCATTGCAGACGGGGATCCTTAAAAGATAAGTGATTGCAGACGGGAATTCTTAACATGATGGTGGTTACAAACAGGCATTCTTAACGTTGCATGTCACTACAGATGGCCATCCTTAAAATGATATATGATTGCAGATAGGCATCCTCAAACTGATGATGGTGATTGAAGACAGGTATCTTAAGCATGATGTTTGAAAAGGGGGCTCCTGAACATAATATGTGATTGCAGACGGGCATCCTCATCATGATTTTGTTTTCAGACGGGCATGCCTAACATAAAAGTTATTCCAGATGGGAATCCTTAACATGATGGTGATTGCAGACCGGCCTCATTAACATATTTATCAACCTCACTTAGCTAGCTTTATCTTCCACGTTCTATCGCTCTTTCCGCTGCCTGACCGGATCCTTTGAAAACCTACCTGGCGTATACGGCGTTGGATTTCTACTCCTGCCTACCTGGTTTGAATTACGGCCATAGGTGGCACTTAAAATGTGGGCACAAGGGGCTGCTTCGAATTTTGGCATAAGCACAGTTAAATAACTACACCTATTTCTTCATACACATAGCTATTTATAGCATTGCTGTATCTTCCTCCATCCTCTCTTTTGCACACACAACACATCGCTCTTCGGTCCTGGAAGCTTTCGAAGGGGTTTTCAAGCCCACCCATCCCCATTCCTTGGGTCACGAAGTAGTTCTTGTTTTCTTGAGGTTTATAAACACAATTCTATTGCTATTTCTTCGTCATTTTCGCCAATTTAAAAAGCGCCTGATGCCCGTTGGTTTATCATTCTGATCTTTATGTGAATTTCAGGATCCGCTTGGAGGACCTCATCTATAATTGAAAGGAGTAGCGGCGAGGGGGTGCAATTAGATATGTAAACTTCCTAAACTTCCCATGTTGAATCAAAACCATCTCTCAGTAAAAAAAAAACAAAAAAACCCTGAACTCCTGGTATTTAGTAAGCAAGCTAATTCTAGCTGATTTGTCAGGAAATTAAGGTAACCAGGTGCGTATTTTTTTATTTTTTAGTGTCTCTTAATGAGGTACAGATGAAGGGGACCAGGTGAAAACAAACTAAAAACCTATTAAAACTAAAGAGAAACCAAACTTAAGCATAGTAATGACTTGAAACAAGCTTGAAACTAAATGCAGGTAAGTAGAGGCACTTCATTAATGATATACGAAGATGGTAGAAACCTCATCGTATTTGTGGTATAGATTACTAGATTATTTGTCTTTTCGTTATATATAATATTGGATCATTTGTTTTTTGTGGTATAGAGTACATGATAAATTTGGAATTTTCGTGGTATAAAATACTAGATTATTTGTCTTATTTGTGCATATAATACTGGATTTTATTTTGATACATTCGGTTTGGGCTTTCATCACTAATTAGGCCCTTCTAGGCATTATTCTCTGTCACAATCGATCAGACTGAAATTCTTGCCTGAAACGAGAATTATTATCTCAGATTTCTGTGAAGGTCCTGGCTTAAAAATGCGCTTTACAACTCGAAGATGTGTCTAGGCCCCATCGTTGGAGCAGGCTGTATCAGACCAAAGTTGAAGGCTGTTCGATAAGTGAACCTAGAAAGGTTCAGGGCCTGGTTCTTTCGACATTCGGGCAACCCTCTAGCAATGGAAGCGGTCTCCAATTGATTAGCAAAAGTGATTCATGTCTCCTATTTTAACCAGTTTCTGTTACTCACACTTAGAGACTCTCCTAACGCAAATTTAAAAGATTACCACCTCCACTGATAGAGGGATGCCACAGTTTGGCTGAGCGGGAGTATAATCTACTGTCTTTAGGTTTTACCGAAATGGATTGGAGAGATAATCATCAGACAGACCGGAACCCCCCCCCCCTCCCCCAAAGTATGTGAGGTCTATAAGTTCAAGGGTTAGGTCACTATCTTTTTCAGTCCCAATAGTTTACTATAACCTAATTAACAGCCAGAGCCATATGTTTAACCGTTCCGAGTCATCGCTCGACTTAACGCTGCTTCTTTAGGAAGGCGACCATTCTTGATTAAGTTCTGACTTATTAATTTTCCGCCGTTTATCCTCTACCCTCCCTCTTCTCGTATGCTATCCTGGATTTTGCAAATTTCCGTTACCGTTGATAAAATCTCTAGAATATTCTAACGAACTTTCCATGGCAGAATCTCATCGCGAACTTCTCATGGTAGAATATAGCTATTGATGACATTACATATCAGAAACTTATGACAACCTTTCTATGGCAGAATATCCTGAAGAGGTCTCCATGGGAGATTGTCCTAGCGAGATTCCCAAGTTAGTACCTCCTGACGATCTTTTCATGGCATAATCTCATAGCGAAGTTTTGCCGGAGGAATTTCCAGATAGCAATTATCCAGCTAATTTCCTCTGGCAGATTCACCTGACAATGTTCCCATTACAAAAAAATATTCATGGCAGAACGGCCTGACAATCTTTTTCATAGCAGAATTTCATGAGAACACTGAATGGAAGAAGGCCCCCACATTTTCTTTAAAACGCCATTTTTCTGACGACTTACCCATGTAACAGAATCTCCAAGGCACCTTTCCATGGCAGAATATCCTTACGAAATTCATGGCACGATCTCCTGGCAAAGTTCCATTCAAAATCTCCTAACAAAAGCTTAACAGCAGAATATTCTGCGGACCATTCTTTTGTAGAATCTCTTTTCGAAGTTTCAATGGCATAATTTTCTGTTGACATATCAATCTCAAAAGCCCTTCAAAATCTTTTGACACACCTTCCATCCAGGAATTATTGCTGGCATTTCGATAGCTGAAAGTCCACACGACATTTCCATGGCAGAAGCTTTTGTGACCTTTCCAAGGCAAAATATCAAACCGATCTTTGAATGTCAGAATCTCTTGATGCCATTTTTATGGCAGATTGTGGTGAAGATATTTAAATTACAGAATATCCTGATGACCCTTTCCATGGCAAAGTTGTCTGCCGACCTTTCGATATCAGAATCTAATGACGACCTTTACATGGCAGAATATTATAGCGACCTTTAAAATGCCATTTTTTTAGACTTTGCATAGCAGAATATTCTCACAAACAACCTTTAGAGAACATTCAAATGAAATTTCAATGGCAGAAGATCCTGATAATTCTTTAATTGCATGATCTCTTGGCAACTTTTCAATGGCAAAATCTTCTGACGACCATCCTATGGCATTTCCATCACATAATCGGCTGACAACTTTTCGATAGTAGAAACTCACTAGGCCATTCTATGGCAGAATCTCGGCGACCTTATCAAGGAAAAATCTACTGATGATATTCCCTATCAGAATCTCCGGACAACCTTTCCATGGCAAAATCTCCTAACAACCTTTCCATGAAAGATTCCTCCTAACTCTGAACATATTGAATCAAAAGGTTCTTAAATTGATTCTGGCACTATTGGGCATGGTTAATAACATACTAAAAATATAGGAAAATCTAGTTTGGGGAAAGGCATAATTTTTAAGATGGCGTCCAAAATGGCCATATCTCTGTCAGGATTCACTTGAAAGAGGTAATTTTGGTGTCTATCCCTAAGTTTTGAGGGCGAAGGAATGCAATGAAACAAGTTAAATTATTATTAGTCAATTATTTATTAGTAAAGGCTGCAGTCGATGTATCTCGTCTACACACAACCACACTTATTGGACAAGATACCTATCTCCTGGTCTTACTCCTTTATTATGCACAAGGAGTTTATAAGCGTCTTTGTTTCAAATCAGACAAGTCCAAAGTTGATGGTATCTTTAAAGTTATGACATCAATCCCTTAAAAGAAATCCTTGCACATGACATATGTTCTCAGTTAATGTTCATCCACGCTGTGACTGGCTGTCACACGAATTCTCGGATTTTCGGCATTGGCAAAAAGATCGCTTTCCAGAAATTTGTGAAAAGCGTGCCTGTCCTTCAGTCTTTTGCCAGCGCATTTACTGTCCTAAACCAGACCCCAAAAGTGATAGATGACCTTGGGTTGCAAGTAATGGCTGTCCTCTTTGGTGAAAAGTGCATAGATTCTCTTCCGACAATGTGATACAACATCTTCAGCAAGAGGGTCGTGTCAGCTTCACCACCTGTAACGCCTGAACGGCTGCCAACAACTGAGTCCGGCACCAAACTTCACTGCCGAAGAGCATACTACCACATCATGGCTCGGATGGGAAAAGAAGAGAGCATGGATGCTATAAAGTGGGGGTGGAACCTACAATATGACAGATTCATTCCACCTGTGACAAACTTGAACGCTGCTCCAGACAGACTCTTAAAGATGATTCATTGCAACTGCTCCACTGTCTTCTGATCTTGTGGACGATATGGAATACCATGCACTATGGTCTGTGGACCATTTCAACTTGATAAGTGTGATAATCCTCATAACAAGTTTCATCCGAGAGGTCAGAGGATGATGATAAATAGTGCGCATAATGGACTGTAAACTCTGTCATCTATACTTTCTTGTTCATTATCCTTTACTACATTACATGTGACAATGATGGTATTTATTTTCAATAAAAAGAAAGCTAAATTGGTTGTTTTTTTGATGTTATTTAACTTGCTAACCCACAAGGCCATTTTTGCCTAAAACGCATACCCAATTTGAAATGAGTGCTGCTCCTAGACTAAAGCACCTATTGCCTTACTTTTCTTTCCGAATTTAGGTAACCCCTGGGATATTGCTGAAGTTATCTGCTATGACAAAATATACAGAAAATTGACTTATGATGTCACCTTAAGACGCCATCTTGGATTTGGAAATAAGTAATTAACTTACAATAATGAAATTGATTCAGTCACATACCATTACCTCTAAAATATATGGTTTGATACCAAAACCACCTTTCTAGGTTGAATAGTTATTGAAATATAGCTATTCTAAGCTCCTGGCAGCCATTTTGGACGCCATCTTGAAAACTATACCTTTCCTGAAACTAGATTTTCCTAACTTTTTAGTATGTTAATAAGCATGCCCGATAGTACCAGAATACAGTGAAAACCTTTTGAAGCAATTTGTTCTGAGGCAAACTTATATTGACCCGTCTATCCTGGCAACCTTCTAAGGTAGAATATCACGACGACCTTTCCATATCATAATCTACTGAAGGCCTCCTGGAAGAATCTCTTGACAATAGTTTATAAGCAGAGCCTCCTTACGACCTTATCAAGACAGAATTTCCTGACGACATTCCTATGAAAGACTCATGTCGTCCTTTGCATTTCATAATTTATCGACACTTTTCATGGAAGAATGTCCACACGAATTTCCTATAACAAAACCTGTCAACTTTTTCGTGGCAGATTCTCCTGATAATCCATTCAAGGCAGAATCTCCTCGAGGCTTTTCAATGGCAGACTCTCGAATCTTTTTCTTTAACTATCTGGACGATATTCCAATCCCAGAATCCCCTGACGACATTTCCCATAGAATAAATTCATGGTGATCTTTCCATGTCATAAACTCACGATGATCTTTTGATGGTAGAATCTACTGACAAAATTTCCATAGCAGAATCTCTTTACAACTTTTCTATTACATAATATCCACATGACCTTTCCAAGGCAAAATATGATGATGCCCTTTCCATGTCAGAATATCCTAACCAAATCCAAATGGATCACTCAATTGACCTTTCGATATACGACTATCCCTTCAACACTCTATCTAGGCTTAGTATCGGACCAGTAACCTCATTTCGTGTCAGAAGAGAGGGTCTAGAACCTCTATAAGTAATGGCCTTTAACACCCGCAAGATACAAGAGACCAGACCTTGAGGGAAGCTGAGCGTGTAATGGGATGACCACTTCCCTGTGGCAATTCTCGGGTGCATAATGCTTTAATGCATGTGGCGGATAGGCTCTACTGACTTATTTGCTGTCAAGCCAACTAAAGGTCTTGGGTACCTCCTGTTGGTCTGCCACAACATATCCTCATATCCTGCCTGTCCTGTCAAGGATTATCGTCCAGCCTCTATGATTGCCTAGTTGGGAACTGCGACTTTTGGGTGACGACTGGTCACTGGGTAACTTCTGCTCGGTATGCGTCACTCTCCTAGGCTGCGCAAACTATTCATTAACGCATCCAGGGTCGTCATTGGAGTGAAAAACTTTCGTTGTTTGGTAGGTTTTAACAAATATTCGCCTAAATATTGAACTACGAGGAGACTAGCGCCAACTCTATTCTGTCATGTAGAGCTACTGATTCAGAAAAAACAGTTTCCTCTTTGCTATCTTTAGTGCCACCATCAGTCAGCTCGAACTCTGCGATGGAGGCCCTCCCCCCCCCCAACCTTCTTTCTTAGGGGACCCTCTAAGACTCCTCTAGCGGAGAAGGCGCTTCTCCTTCCACTTTTTTATGGTTTCCCCTTACCCCCTTTTGAAAAGTTGCCTCTGGATGACTCTCCACTGGCAGCGGATCACTCTTTGCTTCCTCAGGTACCATCTAAGAACACCAAAAAAAAGAGAACTTGCTGCCTTGGTTTCCGCCACTCCAGTTGGGGTCAAGTGTTGCAACACAACCCCCCTCAAAGGAGTAAGAGGCAGATGGGTCTCCTGCCGTTTTGGTAAGCGACATACCAAGATCGGCACGTCCGATCCAGGGCAGCACTCGGGCTGTGCGGCACAGTCAAAGACCAAATTTGTAAGTGTGGTGAGTGGAGCCTCGATAACGGCGAGACCCTTCATTCAGAGCCTACCTGGCGTTTTTGAGCACGCTGGTTTCAAACGTTTTTAGTCATTAACTCTACTGATGGAAGTAAATTGGTTAATGGCTACATGTTCAAACAGAGGATAGTATAGGTACTAGACTAATAAAGAACCAAAAATGACCAGTTTCTCGGACGGGAGCCTTTTGGCGAATGTGGCGGACCATTACGAGGTGGCCATGATCAGTACCCGTATGTCACTCCATGACTCTCATGTAGATTTGACGCTGCATCCTGGAAGAAATTTGTGAAATGAGTGGTTTATGCGAGGGAACTAGTGAGATACTCCTTAGAAAACATCACCAAAGAGCTGGCTAACCAAAGAGCAGTCAAGTTCGAGCATTTGATATGAAAATAGAGTAGGTGGAGGGTTTTTAGGCCTGCAGATACACTCTTCGCACATTTGAGCGTGACAGGCTCCCTGAGCACCTCGTGAAGGCAATTGTGCACCGCCAATTAGGTGCTAATACTCCCATCACTTCGGCCATACGAATCGCTAATATAAATGTGCAATTCTGTGAAAGTCTACCGAGACTGTACCCGATTGGTACTTATTGTGTATAGCCAGGTGTGTTTAATGCGGAGAGCCTCACCCTGGTTCCTTGAAGCAATGTGGCACGTATCTCCTGAAAAAGGAAATCCTGGCCGTTTAAGCTGCGGATCGTCTCTCATTCCGCGATACCGAGTTTACTCATTACTGCCAAAAATTTGCTTCATTTTCTTGCCTTGATCTGTCCCTATGCTCTCAGGATGCACATCCTAATTTTGGCTTGGAGGTTGTCGATGACCTTCATGCTAGTTACCACTTTCCCATTCAACTATCAATTCCTTGGCCACTGCGGCCTGAAAAAAATGTCCCTGTGGAGCTTAGAGCGGGTGCGTTGGTCCGCATTACAGGAAATGATTGATTTCTCTAACCTAGTCGAGAAATATAGGCTAGTGGATGAGACCGTTGAGGATTTTTCCGGGAACATCCTTAAGATTCCTAGAATTTCCGGTCGATTTACACGCCGTCCTCTTCTTCTGGGGGAGGTCGAGTTTGAAACGGCTTTAGGAAAAAAATAGATACGCATACATGCGCTATAAGCGCTGCCCGAACTATTTCACCGTCAATAAAATTCATCGACATAAGGCTAAGTTCCTATATATTTCGAAACATGCCGGCCGCTCTTTCTGGCGGGCATACGTGACTTCATTTAACGGCAAAGACCACCCTTGTATAGATGTGGAAGCGAGTCAAAATGATTCATGGAAAATTCTGGCAGGACCTTACTCTCGTTCTTCGGGGGAATGGGACCGCAATCTCAGACCCCGCGTCTGTGGCTGAGTACTTTGCGACCGCTTCATCCGCACTCTCTAGCCCGTATGCGAAAGATTCCGTGGCGGAATATTTCGTGACTGCTTTCTCTACATTCTATAGTGGACAGGGTGCTCCACCAGCATTCAATGAACCTCGTAATGTAGCTGAAGGCTGCCGACTGGACTTTAATTCTAGATGCGGATAACGCTTCAACAACAGGTTTACGTTGGATGAATTTCATTCCACTCTCTCTTAATGTGCGGACATCTCCCCTAGCCCAGACGATGCAACGCACGCCATGTTTCGACACCTAGGTGAACAAGGCATCACATTTATGTTAGATCTGTTCAACAGAGTATGGACAGATGGTATTCTACCAGACTACGGCGAATGGCTACTGTGCTCGCGTTTCGCAAACCGAGAAGAGATAACTCTAACTCTTGCGTGTAAAAGTTGATGGATAAATTGGTAAATGTAAGATTAGTTATTTTTGTCGACAGCGAAAGTCACCTGTGTTCCGCAAGGTCCACTGCACGTTGGATGCTCTGTTTCGACTAGAAAAAGCCGTCTAAGAGGCCTTACTTTGAAGAAAGCACTACGCTACAATGTTTTTCGATCTGAAGAAGGTCTACGATACGACATGGTGATCCGGTATCATGTACACCCTCCACACGATGAGGGCGAGGTGATGATTCCCAATTTATATCTCTATCTTTTTAGATTTCTGTGAAATCGTTGATTCCGCCTAGGGGGGTGGAGCCATCTCCGCTCCAACGAGGCAAGAAAAGGGCCTCTGGCATGAAAGTGTCCTCAGTGCCACACTATTTGCCCTGAGCATCAATGGTGTCACATCCGAAGCGCACAGGCTTCGGCTTTCTTTGGCCACTTATGTTTTCGCCCCTACTTGGTCTTGTTTCTAAATGGGGCTCACCTTGAGGTGGTGGATTCACACCGTTAAGCTATTTTTTGGAAGGGGATTATGCTGGCTTTCCTGGGAAGCTCATATTTGCAGCCTTAGTGGCAATGTAATTTACGAATTCAACTGCCCTCATGGAGACTGTAATCTTCATTCTTCGAATAAATACATTGGAATGACAACCACATCCTTATCTCCTCGACTCACCATCTTCTTCTTCGTCGTTAGCTAATTAACCCGTCTTTTGCAAAACAGCACCATCAAAAATCACTACTTAATGCAACACGGAACCCATCTCTCAACAGAAATGTTAATGGAGAACATCGTAATCAAACGGAGAACTTACTGCACCAGTCTTCACATTCATGGAAGCTATCTCAATCCATGAAGAGAAACTGAGGTTTAATGGCCAACAGACGGCTAAGTAAAGGACTTTAAAACTCTTTACGGAGTAAATGGTCAATACTGATAAAATTCCTATTGCCCAGGTATCCTAGGTGTCCTAATATGAACCTTTCTCCCATTCATTTATATCCACATTCTTTGACCTTTTAGTATTATCTTTAAACACGGGTTTAATATACGGTTTCGAGATGTCTAAATAGTGAAAAATAATTTCGCTCAGAAGATGGTCAAACGTGACCGAAAGCTCAGGTGCAAAAATATTATGAATTTTTGAACCCTTATTCATAACCTTCGACAAAGCGAAAAAAGTATAATAAGAAAATTAGAGAAGCAAAGAAGAAAGTTAATCAAAGCTCAGCTGGACCTGGTCTTGAAAAAAACATACATAAAAGAGAAACTCCTCCCTAAATATACAAATATATATACAGGGTGTGTAAGGTATTTTAGGACATATGTTATTTTCACTATAGCAGCATATTATTTGAGTTTATATTTTCTATATTTCCGAATTATCAATGACAGACCCAGTGCTTACACAAAAATGAAGAGACACGCAGTTATCGTGACCGTAAAGGCTGAACATAGTAGCTTAGAAATAGCATGATTTTTAAAAGTAGCTAGATCCTGCGTCTGCAAAGTTTGCAAGGAGTTATAGGCCAAAGATGGCTAAGCCAGGGATCGACAATGTACGACACCATAACACAAGGCTCAAGCAACGCTGGAATGGATTGCGGAAAATCTTCATGATCACATAACCCCTAACCTTTGGCCTCCTATCTCCCCATATCTCAACCCATTGGACCACTATGTATGTAGCGTAGTTGAGAAAGAGGTTAATGAGCATCCTCATTACACTAAAGAATCCCAAAAAGCCTCCATAGTCAGAGTAGTGTGCAATATGAGCAAGAACCACTTGATCCTAGCATGTAGGGGATTCAGACATCGCATAGAAGCCGTTATCAAAGCTGAACGAGACTCTATTGAATAAAATTACAAACAAGATGTTTATTTTATCCTCACAAATTTTTCAGCAAAAAAGACATTATTATCAGTTTCTAAGAGTTATTTTTGTGTATATATAAATCTGTCCTTAAATACCTTACGCACCCTGTATACATATATATATATATTTATATATATATATATATATATATATATATATATATATATATATATATATATATATATATATATATATATATATTCTCTACACATATAAACAAGAGACATTATGCTCATGGCATCAGATAAGTATTACCAAGGCGTTCGATCACATTACTTCCCTCCACTGAAAAGGGGATCTAGGCTCACCAACTTCAGCCCTTCATCCTATAAAAACTTTAACCTTTGAAATAAAGTTATATTTTCATCAAGTTGTTTATAAAAATCTAAATACGAACTAATTTGGTCCGACATCCTCAAAAAGAACCAACCCCTCTCGCTACAAGTCTTGACCCCAGAGTGACTTAAAAATCATCATCATCGACCCGAGTGACTTCTAGCAACTCATGTGACCTCGACGGGCAAGCAAGCACACAACTGGCGCCAGCAAGACACCTTCTTCGAAAATGGACAACGCTGATAACTCTATGGCGGTAAGCACAATTTCTACCATCTCCCTACTTGAGTTCCAAAGCTCTTCCCCACAATCCTAGTGTACCCAAATTGAGCTGTTATTCAATCTCGACTGCATTACCAGTGACGCCCACAATCTAAAATTACTTATATGGGCGATAGATGGCATTTTGCCTCTCTTAACGAACCCTACTACCCTCTCTTACCCTTCCATCAGGGATACTATCCTCGAAAAATATACTCCCACCACGGCTCAAAAAATGGAGATGTTAGCCTGCACATCCGAACTCTCCCATCTTGTACCCGAGGACCTATTGTAGAGATAACGTTGCACTCTGGGAGACAATGTGAGTCATGAATTTCTTCGGGATTCCTTTATCCGACGGCTCCCACCCCACATTAAAGAACCCCTCGAGATTCTGACCATTGATACCCCTTTTCACCAACTTGCGCCCGCTGTTACTCGTGCCCTCAATCTTAGTTTGCAGGCACGAGTAACGGCCATTGCCATTACTCGTGCCTGCAGACTTTCAGTCACAAATGGAAGCAGAGCTGGGCCCTATAAAAGAGGAATTGGCAAACCTCTCCCGCCGAATAACATCCTTAGAACACTTTAGGAACCAACAGGAAGACCATTATCGCGGTGGAACAGCTCTCCTGCTCGCCCTCACACCTACTCCAATTACTCTTGCAACTCTCCTACACTTAAAAACTGTCTTTGTTGGTATCACAGAAATTTCGGTCAAATGACACATTGCTGTATTCCTGTGCCAACAGGCGAGTGCCATGCCGGATTTTCCCAGGCAGCAGTGATGGAGCACGGTGCGTCATTGTGTGCTCCCCACCCTTGTTTATACGTCACTGATACCAAAATGGGTAAGAGGTTTTTTAGTTGATACTGGTTCTATAATTAGCATTCTACCAGCTACTCTAGTGCAAACACAGAAAGACGAAGAATCGCATATTCCCCTGACAACAGCTTCTGGCCCCCTTATTCATTCACTTGGCACTCAAAATTTAAACCTCTCACTAGGGCTTAGGTGCAATTTTGTGTGGAAATTTTTATTTGTGATAGACAATGTGCTATACTAGGTGCCGAATTTTTGGCACACTATAATATTTTAGTTAATTTAAGGAAATCGTGTTTAATTGATGGTACCACGAATTTATCCGTTCAAGCCATAAAGAAAAGTTCAATTCTTACCACCCTTTCATATATTTCCAATGGCTCCCCGATAGACAAATTACTAAACAAATATAGGGCTATTTATAAACCAAGTAATGAACGTGTTAATTACCAAAGCAGTCATAGCGTTTCCACCTCATTTCATTCTCACGGAGGGCCTTCCGGTTGCTAAGAGCCAAGACGCCTTTGTCCGAAAATGTTAAGGGTAGTCAAGGACAGCATACAAACTATGCTGTCAGAAGGTACAATTTAACCAAGAAAATCACCCTATTCCTTGCCAATTCATCTTTTAAAAAGTCAGATGACAGCTACCGTATTACTTTTGACTATAGGCGACTTACTCGTAATTCTGTGACTGTTAGAGTCAAATATCACTTACCTTACCGTCTTCACGGCAAAACTCAAAAACTGTACTAAATTCTCTAAAATTGAGCTTATGGATGCATTTTTTCAAATCCTTGTAGACCCTACATCCACTGAGAAGACGGCTATCACCATTCCCCTCGGGCTTTATGAATATTTGGTCTTACACCAGGGAATGTCAAACTCAGCACAAACATGTTTTGGGTGATTTGGATTTCGTTTTCTCCTATGTAGACGCGCTCGACTTTATTGGCGATCGAGTTGATTCACATTGCATAGCTCCCCAACACGCTACACGAGTTGCAGAAATTCTTGGGTTTGGTAAATTTCTTATGGAGATTCATTCGACAGGCAGCCATAACCTTGGATCCACTCACGAAATTATTGAAAGGTGCCAATAAACGCTGCTCCAATTCAATTTTAAATTGATGTCATAAAACGGGATATCATCAATGCCACCCTTTTGGCGCATCCAGAGCGAGAATACCCATTTCGCCTCATTACTGACGCCTCTAATCTTGTCCTCGGGGCCGTCTTTCAACAGTATTATGGAAATAAGTGGGAGGTTCTGGGCTTCTTTAGCAAATCTTTTCGTGGTTTGGAATTAAAACATAGTACACTCATTAAGAATTGACTGCAATTAATCTTGCAATTAAGCACTTTCAACATTTACTTGAAGAGATAGGTTTCTTCGTGCTCTCAGAGTGTAAGGCCATAATTGGTGTCGTTAAATCCCTCAACACACCACACTCTCCTAAAGAAGCCCGTTCATTTGAATTCATTTCACAATACACAAATAACATTCGTCATATTGCAGGTAAGGATAATTCTAGTGATGCCCTCTCTAGAGCCCCCATCATCGATTGCAACATGCAATCAGCTACACATAAACAAACATCGCCATATTAAAATAACACTAGATACTTCATGTCATGCAATACATTAATATGTTCCTTCCTCTTTAATTATTAATTATACACCACTTGCAACATCCCAATGGACAGATCTGCAACTTGCTAAATTACAAGATGATGATAGTATCTCCCTTACATTTCACAAAATAGTATTCCCATACTCTTCTCACACTCTCATTTGCGATTTATCTAAAGGTATTATACTGCATTATCTCACTTCCGAATTTTGGAGACTAATCTTTGATTTTCATCATAATCTTGACCATTTAGGTACTAGACCCACTCTCAAATCGATCACAGACCGATTTGTCTGGAGAGAAATGAGAGAAGATATTCGATCTTCGGTTCCTAATTGCCTTTCATTCCAGAAGGCCAAAGTGCAACGACACACAAAGCCACCTTACACACAATTTACTGCACCAGAGTCTACATAGATTTCACACCATTCATGTGGATTTAGTCAGTGGTTTTACTGCAACTCAACAAGGCTACAAGTATGTTCTCACGCTTATATGCCGTTTATCAAAATGGATTGAGGCATATCCATTAAAGGACATGACGTTAGAGTGTGTAGTTGACGCATTTTTCACCCATTACATCTCAAGATTTGGTGCCCCGGTTAAAATAATCCATTCAGGATTATTTCAGGAATTACTAAAGCTAACTGCCACAGGACACATTTTGACATCGCTGCGGACGCCTATGGTAACTGTGTGTTAGGAAGATGCCATTGTACCCTATAAATCTCCCTGCTAACCGAAGGACATCCTAGTGATTGGCTAAAAGATTTACCTGCAACTCTACTCGCCATGGGCAACAATCCTTATCAGGAGACAGGATATTCTCCCACACAAATTGTTTTTGGCACTTCCTTATGACTCCCAGGTGCCTTGTTTGTCACCAGAAACACACATCCTTTACAACACAAAACAATACAACAACATCAGAAAAGCATGACCTCACTTGCCCCAATAACTTCCAGGCTCATTTTGAAACAAGATACTTTTATTCCCAAGGAGCATGATAATTGCACTCATGTTTTCCTAAAGGAAACACAGATTCGCCCCAGTTTTTCGACATCATACAAGGGCCCATATAAAATCATAAAAGGACATCAACATTCATATACTCTCCAAGGACCCACTGGCATCTTGAAGGCACACATCCGCAATATCAATCCAGCACATTTTGATCCCTCCACAAATTCTATTGCAAATGTTACCCCTACTTCTTTAGTACTGGCCATTGGCACTCTCCCTTCAAGACAACTATCACGCTCCCTTCAAGACATCTATCAAACTCCCTTACATGGAATCTAAGAAACAACACCATCCGCCTCATACCAACAAGCAGACATTAAAATCTTCACCTTGAGCAAACTAACTTCTATTCACTATTTTCAATGTATTTATGTTTTAACCAATCCACGTACTTTTTAAATGGTATGATGATTTTATGGGTGCCACGATTAATTGAAACCACAAATGAGAGTTTTAGATTTTTTTTCACACTCTCTCATTATATCTTTACAAGACAGAAATTTCCCTCAACCAATTCATTTTTTTTCGTTCGATTTCCAAACTCAGTTGGTACGCGCAGCTGGACAAAAAAATTACCTTTTGACCACCTAAATTCTAAGTGTATCATTTGTATATTTAAATGTTATAATGTAAATAGTGTCTTAATATTATTACGCACTTTGCATAAATTTGAACTAATTAATCTGTATACATATCTTTAATCATTATTTTTACCTTAATAATATTTGATGTATCGAATTATCATTGAGTTCACAAGAAATAATGTCATCTGTATTCATGTATCATTTTAACCAGCGAATTATTGTATATCTTACCTTATACTTTTATTATTCTATTTCCCGTTCCATGGAATCTAAATAATTGTTTAGATTCGAATGCTATTAATTATTGCTATTTTAAACTTATTTCATAATTTCTAAATTTCGAATGCACTACACAAATGTAACTACATTTTCTAATTTAGATGGTCTGGGTGTTCTCTGTAGTTATCCATGTACATAAAAGTTGTACACACTCATGTACTCGTTTTTTTGCTGCAGTCAGATGTCCCAGCTAGCAAACATCTGAGCCCCCTTTGTTCATTCATCTCCTCTTCAACCAGGATTTATTGGCCCTTGACTTCTAACAACAATAATTCTACTTTTCAATTCCGTATCTTTTCCACTCGTGTCTGTGTCAGGTTCATTGATACACGATCTCTGCTCTCCCGTCTCTCTCTCTCTCCCTTCTCTACACAAATAAACAAGAGACATTATGCTCATGGCATCAGATCAGCATTACTAAGGCGTTCGATCACATCACTTCCTTCCACTGAAAAGGTGATCTAGGCTCACTAACTTCAGCCTTTCATCCTATAAAAACTTCAACTTCAGAAATAAAGTTATATTTTTATCAAGTTGTTTATAAAAATCCAAATACGAACTAATTTGGTCAGACATCCTCAAGAAAGAACCGACTACTCTCGCTACATATATATATATATATATATATATATATATATATATATATATATATATATATATATATTCCTTTTATTATTTAGTATTCCTTATAACTTAGCTAACCTTTTTTTTAAATGTGTCAGTTACTCGTGATAATCTCTTCAACCAACTGATTCTATACATTAACAATTATATAGAAGAAAAAAATTCTACATAAATTTAGTCTGTATGGCCGCGAGGCCAAGGACTTGATTCTTGCCTGTCTAGCGCTATCTGGAACGTCTTATGCTTCAATTTTAAAAAGGCATGATCTGCTCCAGGCCTTTTATGGCTTACAAGCTCGGTCGCTTGCGCGCCAAATTGCAAACCTTCTGCGTGCTCTACTTAACCCTAGTGGTTCCCTGATAGAGCTGGCAGTACAAAGGGTTCACACCCATCATGTGTTTCATGCCTCTATTCCGTGTAATATTTCTATTGATCTCGAACTTGATAGAGTAATCAACTTTTTCGAATCCGTCAAAGATCTTATATACCTTAATTAGTTGACCCCGTATGCGTCTTGTTTCTAAACTAAAAGTGTTTGAGTTTTCCAGACTAATTTTATAAATGTATTTTATTAATGAATGTATCATTTTTGTAACCTTAGCTTGTACTTTTCCTATGGTTACCGTTTCGGTTTTGTACTGATTTGTCGCTTAATATAACCGAGTAACTTGAGCACTTTCTTTTCTAGATCAACACAGTGTTGTGCAAACTTGAGATTATTTGACATAAAAATACCGAGATCATTTTCATTTTTTCTTACAGTTATTGTTTTCTTAATGTCTTTGTATTCTGCTTTCAGATTTTTCAAAGTTTAGTGGTAGTTCCCATTTTACATACCAGTCGGGTATATGGTCAATGTCCTTTTGATAACCATTATATCTTTCTCCGCAATTATATTTTTACCCAGTTTGCAATCATCATCAAATTTGGAGATTTTTTTAAAATTAATTAAACGTATATGTCGATGACATAAATAATAAAGAGCGAAGAATCGCATGGTGGGACTTTGAGGAATGCCCTACTTACAGTTTTTTCATTAAGACTCTTGACATTGAAGGCAAGTCTCTGCTTACGATTACTGAGCCAAATTTCTATCCAATCTGCTACATTACCTCCTAATCCTAGAGCTCTAACTTTGGACATTATTCTCTTGTGTGGCACTTTGTCAAAGGCCTTTTGAAAGTCTAGGTACAGTGGTAACTGATCTATCATAGTCATGAAATGTGTTAATATAATGGAAGAATTCTAATAAATTTGTAAAACATGACCTATGTTTCCTAAAGCCGTGTTTTGTGTTTCTTAATAATTTGATAGTTTCAAAGTGAGTTACTATTTTTTTTGCAATAATATGTTCAAACATTTTTTCAAGCCAGATCTTTAAAACACCTTCTTGAATATTGTCGTTGTATTTTCTAATTTCCAGTCTTGAGGACTTGTATTACTTTCAAGGAATAAGTTAAAAATAACATGTTTGTTCCATTACTGCCTCTTTCACTTCTTTGATAACTTTTGACATTATCATATCTGATCCTGGTGATTTAAATTTGTTAATTTTATCGATTCGTATTCGTACATCGTTGTCCGTACTCTTAAAACTTTTAGTGGTTCATTGCCTAAGTACTTAATATTTGGTTTAAGTTTGTCATTTGAAACCTACTTGCTGCATACGGTTGCCGAATAATCGTTTAGTCAGTGTCTATATCTTTATCTTGGACTTGTAAATTACACTACAACAAATTTCACGTGCATTTTATTATGGAGTTGAGTGTGATGAATTCGAATTTGATTACAAATATTTCCCAGTAGGTAACATTTTGGTGTAAATTACCGATTTAATGATTATGCAATTCATACCGATTTTCACGATACCATCAATGCATTGCGCTCCCAAAGTCAGATTAAATGTGTCCATTGTAATTAATTCATGAATATATAATAAATCAGCATTTTTGGTAGCATTATATAATGTATTAACGTACATTTTAGTCTTTACCTCTTCGTTTGTAAGACGTCTCAGGTTTGTTACGCTTCAGGTTCCAGCCGAAGTCAGCTAGCATAGCAGGGCTCCATTTTCCCATATACCTGTTTTCCATTGACGCTATATTTTGATGGAACCTCTGTCCGTGTTCATCACTCACATCTCCTGCATTCTCTGGGAAGAAGGACATATGAGAATGAAGAGCGTGTATCTTCAATGACATATTGAATCCGAGATCTTGGAACACTTGATTAGGCTCTCCACTATACGCTCTTGCTGGGCCCCTTGGTACTTTCTCAGAAGTCCTTTGCATACATCTTTAAATGCATTCCAGGCCGCTAGCTCAGTTTCATCCATTCTAGCCTTGAAGTCATCATAAGGTATAAGTTGACGAATTTGAGGGCCTACGAATATGCCTTCTTTAATATTGGCATCGCTTAGATTGCTTGGAGGTACTGGAAACATGGCTTGTTATGATGCAGTGCTCTGGTAAATTGCTTCATTAGGCCTAGTTTTGTATGCAGTGGTAACAAAATGATTTTATTCTTCTTAACTAGTGTATCATGAATTATATTATAGATCCAGGCGTCATAGTTTCTCGAGGTGACCATTCTGAGCGCATATAATGTTCTGATCTGCCCCCTACTGTCCCATTTGGAAAGGAAGCACATAAACATGGTGTATCCAGTTTGTAGCTCATTAAGTAGGGCCAGTACTTTGAAGTATGCACAAATTAGCCACTCATGCTCCTTGTAACCTATGCAGTCTAGAATAAAAGCAATGTGCAACAGAACAGCTTTTATGGTGTAAAGGGATGCATTTATGAATAACCTCCATTCATTTGGTTCATAGGTCACCTCAAGGGCATTAAATAGGCCTCTGATGTCATTACAATAAGTCAAGTTGTTTTCAAAAGTGAACGCTTCTTAAATACTGTAATTCGAGGTCCATTGTTGCAGACGTGAGGACAGGAGTTCACTCTAATGCTTAGTAAGTGTTAGTTCACGAAATAGATCATTAGTTGATGAGGTGTGGTTTCTTGTCAGGTTCAAGTTGTACTACATATGGTGTATCTTGAGATTCTGAATTGTCTGAGTTGCTCGTGTTATTGCTTGGTTGTTCAGAAGACGGTTGTGGTACAGTAATAACACTTGAATATCGAACTGGGTGAATAGCAAACTGAAGATCTGGATACATGGTAGATTTATTGCCTTTTCTATGCGACCTGCAGTGAAATAAAAGAAAATCAGACTAAAAATGGATATTACTGGTTGTGATCACTTACAGAAAGCGGAAGTACAACATAGTATATATTTTGATCTTTTAATTCATACATCTCTTGAAAATGTATTGAAGACCAGGAAAGAAAACACATTAAATACCCACCTTTAATATCTGTTAAGCAGAAGTAGCAATCTGTTCAATAATCCTTTGGTTCCGTCCAGAATAGTGGTACGCCAAACATGAGCCCAGGCCCTTTGCCCTTCACCCAGGCAGAAAGGGAACTTGTACACCTGACGCAACATATGTGAGGTACCCAGCGTTTCTCCTGGTGACCCACTGTCTCAATCTAACTGATCCATATATATAACAGAAACTGTCTGGCGAATTTTTGCATTCTCTAGGCATTTTAGCTCGATCTCCTGTAAAGAAAAAATACGGTAGTATGTGAAAATAATATAAATAGTAACAGCAACAAATATTAAATAAAAAAGTGAAAATAGGAAGCATTTATAGTAATTTAAAGGATTATCAAGTGTTACGTAAGAGTTATCGCGGATTTGAACCCAATAACTAAACACATATGGAGTATACTTTCATAAATTTCATTGGTTAGGTTCACAAATACCGTAGGAACACCCCATTAAAATTATATCAAAATCCATTTATGACTTTTAGAATTGTTAGTTTCGGGTCAATCCTGTTTGCATAAAATCCCTAAAGCCCTATCAGTGTATATAATGTATGTAAGATGGTAAGTTATAAGAAAAAGGACGGTCGCAGAAAGAGACTATGTAATATTTGTGATTTACGCAAAAAATAGCCATAGAAAAGGTTATTCTCATTTTTATCGATTTCATATTAAAACTAAGGCAAAGAATTCTTTGGAGTTTTTACTTTTGATCATCCTATGAGCTTTATCTCTTTTTTTATCTCTCTTTGGATTTATTTTGTCAATTATTTAGGATTTTTATTTTTTCCACTGGCTCGGACTCTTACAGGAATAAATAGGCTTCATTAATGTTTCTACCACATACTTTATAATTATTGAAACTTGATTTTAATTCCATGAAATTAACCTTTCGGAAATCTAATTTGGTATACTTTTTATGTTGTGGTAGCTGTTGCCAAAACCCATCTCCTAAGTGTACACTTGAAATTAGTTCGTCATCTGTAGTTAAAATTTAATCTAATACATTTTCGCCTTTTCTTGCTCCTAGCAAGGTATTGTCAATAAAATTAAGTAATCCTTGTCTTTCATAATCTGAATTCTTCGTCAACCAATTAATTTAGAAGCAGTTGAAAACGCCAATAATCAGCAATACTCTTGCCTTGGAAATTTTTCCAGCTTTTGTATGTATTTAGTTTAAGCAGCGCTGTTATACCGGGTGTTTCAAAAAAATTGATATCATTTGAGATGTAAATATCACAGAAACTACATATTCAAGGCACATGAAACTAAACAGGAATAATGTTAAGCAACATAAGATTTATTTCTCCAAATTTGAATGAGAAAATCAAAGGTGTGTGGATTCCATGAACGATTTCACAAATGTTCAATATGCGCATCGCCTGAGACACAGCACACATCAACTTGGTAGTCTAGCTCCTCCCAAACACGCTGCAGCATATCTTTGGTAACAATCTCCAGTGCGATAGTGATTCTGTGCTTGAGTACCTCTAGATTTGCAGAAAGAGGGATGGGGGCAAGTGGGGGGGAGGCGTGGGGTGTCAGGTCAAGTAAACGTGGCGGCCATTTCAACATTACATTGTCTTCATCACCAGCATACCCGATCCCTCTCCCTCACGGATTGTCATTGAAATAAGCCCCCACAGTGGGCTTCCAGTGAGGTGGAGCCCAGTCCTGTTGCAAAATGAAGTCTTTTTGTTCATTTGCAATGAGCTCATCCATCAGCCAGTTCTGAAGCATTTGCAGATAAACATGGCCGCCCACATTTCCCTCAAAGAAAAACGGGCCATGAAGATGGTTCTTGGAGATGGCGCAGAACACATTCACTTTCGGTGAGTCCCTCAGGTGCTCAACTGTGGCATGG
The DNA here is from genome assembly GCA_963969495.1 of Ceratothoa steindachneri. NCBI lineage: Eukaryota > Metazoa > Arthropoda > Malacostraca > Isopoda > Cymothoidae > Ceratothoa > Ceratothoa steindachneri. The sequence continues at coordinate 132,169,758 of OZ018324.1, read as the reverse complement.
GGATTTTCTTCGCCCCAAATGTGAACATTATGCTTATTGACTTTGCCAATTGTATGAAAGGTGAACTCATCACTGAAAACAAGACGTTCCTTGAACTAGTCTTGTTCAAAATGCCTTTACACTTCCAGTAAATGGCATTTCTATACCTGTAAAGATAAAAACAGAAAACATTAAACATTAACCTTTGACTGTTTCCACACATGGTATTAAAGTTTGAAGTCATTTGAACGGGAATTGGCAAAGTTATTAGATTGCAAAATGATATCAATTTTTTGGAAACACCCTGTATTTAATAAATATGCAGTTTTCTACAACGGTAAACGAGACTAGCATAAAGGGGGTACTTTGAAATGTGCTTTTTTTGGCACTGTAGAAGGGCTCCCTAAGTGTTGTCTTCCAGTTCGAGAACGAATGGTGTGACGATGGACCTGAAGTAGAGTCAGTTGTATAAAAATGCTAATACATTAACTGCACCAATCTGTCTTGGAATTTTTTCCATATACATATACAGGGAGTTTTATTTTACATGTCCTACTTTTGAAGTTTAATAAAATCAAGAATAATTTTGTGATCAAATAAAACTTTCGGTTGTTGTTGGTAATAGTTGTAAGTTTTGGGTACTAAAATGGCTAATTGATTCATTTATTTTGCAGAAGTTATGCCAGTTTTAGTAAAGCATTGATTTTTAACAAATTTTCGCTGAACTTTCAGATATTTATCGACTATTAAAACCAATTTCATTTTAACTAACTTTATTTGCTTAAAATTTACAAAAAACTAAGACTAATAATCAATTTGCACAATTAACATAATAACTTAATTTATTTGAAGATTCTTCTTTTCAAATGCTGACCATTCTTCTCATAGCATTCATTTACTCGTGACGAAGTTGCTCTCATCACATTATTCAAAAGTTCTTCATCGATGTTATTAATTTCTTCAGCGATATTATGTTTTAGTTGTTGGATACTTCTAGGATTATTTTGGTAAACATGACCTTTTAAATATCTCCATAATAAAATCAAAAGGTGTTAGATCGGGGGATCTTGGAGGCCACTTAAATTCACTGTTTCGAGAAATGATTTTTTCTCTGAAGTTTCGTCTTAACAACTGCATTGCTTCATTCGATGTATGTGATGTCGCATCATCTTGCTGGAAAAACAGTTATCGTCTATTTCGAAGCCTTCGAATTTTCGGTAAAAAATATTCTTCAAGCATGTGTTGGTATCTTTGGCTTTCACAGTGACTGAATTTCCCCTTTCCTTCTCAAAAAATACGGCCCAATGATCTTCTGAGGTGTTATCGCACACCACGCAGTGGTTTTTGGAGGATGCAGCTTTTTCTGGTGTATAGTTTCTGGGTTGTGATCCGGTCATATTCTGTTGTTATGCTTATTATTGTATCCGCTGAGATGAAAGTGTGCTTCGTCAGACATTATCACGGGCGGTACATCAACTTCCTCAAATTTTAGTCTAAATTCTTCTGCATACGATTTTCTTTTCGCGAAATCGTTGTTTTCTCATTTTTGCACAACCTGAATCTTGTATGGCTTAAGTATCAGTTTTTTCTTCCTTACATTGTATGTTGCACTTTTTGACAATCCCACTTGTTCTGATCTTCTTTTCAATGATTTCTGCGGTGACCGTTCGACGTTTTGACGCAACTCTTCAATTTTATGTTGTTCTACGCCTTTTCTGCCAACACGCCCTTTTGGTCCATCTTTTACACTACGGCTGTCTTGAAATTTGTTAATTAGTCTGCAGAGCGCTCGTCGCTCGTCGTGATGGTATGTCTTGAGCTCCGTTACGTCTCATCCGTCGTTCTTTTGAAACCACTGAACAGTTGCATCTGAAGAATGTTTCAACAATTTTTTTTTCGTTTTTTTGGTCCAATCATTTGCAAGAGCTTATATGTTTTCAATTTGAAAATTTTCTTAATAATGATCTTTACTAGACAATTTTCTCCTTTTAAAGTCTATGAATGATTATGATGCTAGTAAATTTGTTACTTCAGAATTTTCTTGAAAACTTTGCTAAGAATCGAGCATTCCAAAATCATTGTTAACTTTTTACGCTTTCTGTTTCTATCAAAAAATAACATAACTTCTAAAATAATTAATTAATCAATTAGACATTTTTTGACAAAAAACGTACAACTATCACCGACAACTTCTGAAAGATTCATTCTGATCACAAAATTATTCGTGATTTTATTAAACTTCAAACGAACTCCCCGCATATAACCAAAAAACAATAATAAACAACTATATTTGAATCTGATTTATTTAAAAAAACAAAACAGAATGGCATGCCATTGATGCCATTTTCAACTGTATAATGAAATGCTATCATAAGGCACGAAAACATTTCTATTCCATCTCCACACGCAAAAAAGGAGGATTTTAAAAAGTGTATTAGTTTCCCATATGCTCCAGCTTTGCCACCTTAAGTCGTATGAGAACGCAAATGACATAAACATTACATTTAAATGTATTTAAAGGCCCAAAAAATGAAATCGGGTAATAAAACCTAAAAAAGCGCTAAGGAAATTAATTACGTGGACCATTAAAGGTTAAGAAGAAAATGGGAGATATATAGAAACTGAAAATAGGGCAAACTATTTTAACCGTAATATGAAAATGAATAAAGCAGTTGGATTTGAACCTGAGTCATCAAGCGCTCTTCTCTAAAATGACCACAACACTCATCGACAGAGCTACTATTCTTACGGTGGCATGTGATTTTTGATTATTATTACATTTAAATATTCAAATACCATACAAAAATCTTTGACCAAACTACGTCGTAGCAAAAAGCTGCGGGCGTATATCTTATCGCCTGCCAAAATTACAATTTGTCATACATCGGAGAGTCTGGTCATTTTAGCAAGAGGATAAAAGAACACCGCACAGACATAAGAAGGGGTGCAATTTCCCCAAGCCTATTTACGCACATGCAAAATTTCGACCACAGAATTGATTTCAACCAAGCAAAAATTATTTATAAATCAAACAATTATATTGAGAGGAGAATTACAGAATCAATCGTCATTAACAAAGTCGAGAATTTTAATTTATCTTAAGGGAAATATAAATTCAACAAATATACTCTCGAATAATGTTGCCAAACTAGTATAAATTGCCGGAACCAGTTCTTCACGGGGTTTAAAATTTTTCCCCGGATCCACCCAAATAGTTATGTTTTCCAGTTTGTCTTTTCGGTTTTCATTTGGTTTAGTTTTGCGTTCGCCTTTATATACTGGAGTTGCTTGCCTTGCATTTGATTATACAGTTGACAATGGTATCAAAGGCATGCCGAAACTAGTTCTGTGTTTTTCTAAATAAATCGGATTCAAATATAGTGGTTTATTATTATTCTTTGCACTGAATATATATCGCGTTAATGCGATATCTTCTTATATGTTACCCTTTATGTTAGACTCGTTTACTTTCATAAAAAACCGTTATTTTATATATATATATATATATATATATATATATATATATATATATATATATATATATATATATCGAAAATTATTTGGAATTTCGCAATCATAATTATGCAGTTAAGAAGGCAATGTTGTAGCTAACTCAGCGTTATCTTCTAGTGATTGTGAGAAGAGCGACTTCTAAGAGCTTGATGTTGTTATACTCGTTTACCTTCATAGAAAACCGTTATTATTAGTATAACGACAGCGTTATCTTGGCCAAATACATTCGAAAGATAGAATAAAATCCAAGACAAATTGGTACGGTTAATGTAGTGGCATTATTAGACAACTGATCTACTTCAGGTCCAGCGTGACATCCTTTGGCCTCGAATTTTATTCCATCTTCGAATGTATTTGGCCAAGATAACGCTGTCGTTATACTAATAATAACGGTTTTCTATGAAGGTAAACGAGTATAACAACATCAAGCTCATATATATATATATATATATATATATATATATATATATATATATATATATATATATATATATATATATATATATATATATATGTTGAATTAATTATTCTAATAGGAAATGGTTAAATATTATACAATAAAGTAATAATTAGGCAATATAAAAACTTAATATTAAAGTAACGTTTTTGGTCAAAAGAATTTTAAAGAAAAACAGTTTCATATGAATAAAAATGTTTTAGTACAACAGTGAGCTGCAAGCCAGAGTGCAACACAACACGTACAGTAACGTCCTATCCTGTTCCTGTATAAAATGAAAACGTTTTTGCTCGACGCACAGTTTCTGTCCTGTTTCTGTATGATAAACACAAATCTTTATTCAGCTGACTTGCCTCCACCAGCGCGCAGCCTAATTTAATTTTGTTAAGATAATACTTTTTTGTTTTAAATTAATTAGCATATTGGCCCCTTACATACAATCTCGAAGAAATCAAATGCTTGGAATTATTTCAGTAGAAAGTTAATAACGAAGCCGAGTGGCTAAAATGTAAAACAGTGCTAAAATGCACTAGAGATTCAGCAACAGGATTGTTTGTTCATAAAATTATTGACCTTGACTTGTACCCCAAAGGAGACTTTGCAAAACTCGTCGCCCTTGATGGCTTAGGCTTCAAGTAATCTCATTTAAGAAAGTTTGGCTAAAAACAAATATGATAAGTTAACTCCAGCTACGAAACAGTCTGTGAGAAAAATAGTGAGCAGTTTCTATGATAAAAAAAAGTGAGCAGGTAAATCATTTCCAAACTCTAATTAGTGAAGGTGTCCGATTCTGTGCCATTCCTGTTGAGTATACACCAATAAAAAAATGCGAGATACATGATTATTAATGTGCATCACAAAGACAAGTATTGGTCCTTGGGTTTAGTTAAAATTCTTGAAAGTTTTAGTAATGCCAGAATCATCGAGATTGTGAAAGAGGTTAGCTGATTTTGGCCTTGATTTTGATTACCACATAGTAGAGTGTACAACCGATGGCGCCTCAGTCATGGTAAAGTTTAAAAAAGAAATCTTTCATGAGCAATGCATCTAGCCCTTTCTTCAATTTTGTACAAAAAGAGATTGGAAACTGACCAGTGTGAAAAGGATATCCGTGAAGAAACTGAAAAGAATTAGTAGAATACAGTGAAAATGAAGAAATGAGAGAGGAGGAAGATAGATCTACTGTCACACCTAATGAAATCTCAAGTGAAAATGAAGAGGATGCAGATAAAGTATTAAAAAGTACTTTTTCAAATATTTTGCTTGGAATTAGGACTGATGCCAGTAACGAAAGCATAGGTTGCGTATTGGTTCAATACGGACTTAATGAGGAGAGTTTTCCTATTGCGTACCCCAGCCGAAAACTATTACCTCGCGAAAGGAACTATGCGGTAATTGAACGCGAGGAAAAGGCTATTATTTGGGGAATTAAGAAATTCCAAAATTACCTATTAGGCACGGAATTTATAATTGAAAGCAATCAGAAGCCACTCGCGTATCTTAAGATCATTGAAAATAGCAATGGAAGACTAATGCGTCGGAGCCTGTTCCTTCCAGAATTTTAATTTAAGATATTGTATTTAAAAGGCTCAGAGAATTGTATGGTTGATAACCTAAGTCGAAATTCTGTAGATTCCACTCCCGATGAAGTTAAGCCTACTAATTTTGTCTCTTGTAAATAGGTCTCAGTAAATTTTGGTCTTTTCCCCATGATTGTGTATATATTCGTTGCTTATTTTTTTGTGACTGAGGCCCGGCATGCCTCAGCTGAAATTCCTGTTTGTTTGTCGATTATAACTAGCCCCTGATAATGGCAACTTTTTCAATGTATTTATGTAATTATTGTTTCTCTCGTGCTTATATGTATTCTTCTATACCATTGCGATTTTCTTATGTTGTAAATTGTTGTATTTATTTTCGTTTGAGGTTCCTTGTGACTCCAGAACCAATTGTTGTACTTTCGTTTTCGAGCGACTTAAGATATTATACCCCTTTTATTTTGTTTATAACTTGAGATGACTCTAACCCTTCGTACGTTCCATCTTAAGGGGGGGGATGTGTCAGGAAATGAGAGAGAGAGAGAGAGATATATATATATATATATATATATATATATATATATATATATATATATATATATATATATATATATATATATAGAGAGAGAGAGAGAGAGAGAGAGAGAGAGAGAGAGAGAGAGTGAGTGGGTGTGATCGAGTCATGAGAAGGGATTACGAGCGAAGTAGCCTTGCTTCCAGACCTTCGGTTAACTTCCGGAGTGACAACGCGCCAGAAACTCGTACCGTTTATGGCCTTACTTCCTTCACCGCTGATTCTCACCATCGAGGCTGTGGGACCGAACCGATAACGCTTCCTTCGGAATAATATAAATTCTCCACCCCGAGGATAATCGAGGAAGTATTCTTTGAGCTTTCGGGTCACGAGCTGTCTCCACCTTGCTTCCCAGTAAGCAAGCACACGTAATACAGAAGATATTCACGCGGCATCATAATAGGTATTTGTAATCATTCATTGACGACGCACAATCCTCGAGAGACAAACAACGGTTCTATTCGGTCTCGCAGCAGGAATCCATATTCGGAACGACAAAGATTAATTCTGGAATATAGCGCTCAACCCTCCTCCTCGAAGAATATCTTTCCCGAGTACCTATACTCGTGGTCTTCTCCAGAAAATCGTAAGACCAATATTTTCCTTTATCGTCGAAGAGGCGTGACGCTCTCCGACGAAGTGACTCAACCCGCGATCTCCTCTTGGTTCCTCTCGGGTAATTATTGTAATAACTATTGGGCCTCGTACGGCTAAGATTTACTTCATTGTCGCCCCCCGCTTTCCCTCTGGTAATTAATGTAATTATCGAGCCTCGTACGGCTAAGACTCACCTAGTAGTCACCTCCCACTTTCCCTCGGGTAATTGGTGTAGTTATTCAATTAATAAAGGTGTTAACTAAATCGCTTGTATATAATTCTGTAAATATCTATTATTGTTTGTATAAGATTAAAATATTATTTTTGTTCTCCTGTTTAAATCCTTCGACCACCAAAGCCTTAGTAAATAATACCAATACCGGCCACGAGTAATTCATTCTCGCCATTTAAATCCCTATCGCACTCTCGGAAAATCTTGTCCCCCGAATCGGGGCTGTTCTCTTCAACTCCCCGGCATCATTGCTCGAGGAATTCAAAGAGGGTTCTGAAGGACTACCTGAATTCTACGACAATGACCCATATAACTTTAGACCCATCTGCTTAACATCTATCTTTTGTAAAATCCTTGAGAAGGTAGTTAAGGAGTATTTCTGACCATCTAGAATTAGGTAGTTTAATAAATAATGCTCAGCTTGGGTTTAGAAGAAGTAGATCATGTTTAACAAACTTACTGGATTTTATCGATTATATAACTAAACAATTAGCTAAGGGGGAGGATATTGAACCAATTTACTTAGATTTTAGTAAAGCTCTGCATAAAATTCCAGATAAGAGACTAGTTCACAAATTAAATCTGCATGGGATATGTGGGAGAGTTTTGAAAAAGATAATTGAATGGCGGAAAGATAATAAACAATGGGTGGTACCGAATAGGGTGAAGTCACAATTGAGGGACCTTTTTAGTGGCGTACCTCAAGGATCAGTTCTATGCTCATTATTATTTTTATTTTATATAAATTATCTTGAGGAGGGTGTAACTAGTAAAGTGTCAATTTTCGCTGATGACACAAAATTGGCAATTCTAGTAAATAAGGTTGAATCTAACATTAAAGTACAGAGTGATTTAAACAAGTTATTACGTTGGGCATAAAAGTAGCTGATGAGTTTTAACCTTAAAAACAATATAAAGTTATTTACATGGGAAGAGATAATAGAGAAGCTAGTTATGTAATGGATTGACATTGGCTGAATACAGCAGAGAATGAGAAGGACTTAGGAGTAGTAGTAGATAAGTCACTGAAGTTTTCTAAGTAGTGTATTGAGGCAGAAAATAGAGCAAATAGAGTGTTGGACTTCTTTAAAAGGAATGTTAGTTTTAAAAGTAAAGAGGTTATTTTTAAACTATATAACTCATATGTCAGGTCACATTTAGAGTACTGTATACAAGTATGGTTACAACGCTTTATACATGATAGCACCCTGTTAGAGTGAGTGCAAGGGAGGGCAACAAAGATGATACCTTCCATGAAGCACCTTGAATATGTCGATAGGTTGGGGACATTAAATACATATGTTCCCATTTGAAAGAAGGTGTGTGAGAGGAGATATGATTGAGCTTTGTAAAATTTGTTTTAGGGTAGATAAGTTGGATTCTGGCAAGTCCTTTGAGTTGAAAGGTAGTAATACGACTTGTGGCGATCATTTGAAAATTTACAAAAACAGAGGTATAGGTCAAATGTGAGAAAGTATTATTTCACCGACAGTGGTAGATTACTGGAATGGTTTACCACAGGAGACATTAAGCAGTCCACATTTTAATGTTTTCAAGCGCAGGTTAGATGAGTACCTACATACACGTACGTATATGGGAAGGGTAGGTTATCATGGTTTTTAAGTTGTATTGGGGCAAATTACATATTTTATTATCAATTTCTGTATATATTATATTATTGCTATGTCTCTTGCATGATTTAGTTTTTTTGAAAAGCCATGATGGTGATGCAATATTTAAGCAGCATTTAGTTTTCGATAAGGCATGATGAGGATGCCTTTTTGAGCATTTCAGACACAATCTTGAAGATACAGTTGTTGAGTTGTGGTTGACTTGGATGACCTCTGATAGGCTGTTGTGGCTTTTCACATCATTAATATGGTGACTGCCTAATTAATCCTAGATGATACTATTTTTGATTGTCTGCTCCTTGCCATGGCCAAGGTACAGGAAAATGACCGGAAAGCCTGCTTTGTATTTATGGGAGACCTCAATGCTCATCATAGGCAATGGCTGTCTTCTGTCTCCCCTACTGACTGTCATGGTATCAGGGCTTATGATTTTGCGTGTGAGTCGGGTTGTGAGCAAGTCATTAGGGAGCCTACCCATTCATCTGGGAACTGCCTTGACTTGGTTTTCACTGATTCCCCTGGAGTCGTTACAAGTGCTGTTGATCCTCCTGTGGGAACTTCTGACCACTGTGCAATTTCTATAACTATCTGTATTGAGCAATCTATTCCTAATATAGCTCATACAAGCAAAGTATTCATCAAATCTCAAGTAGACTGGTGCAATATATTAAATGATATCTCCCGGATCAACTGGCCACTAATATATAAGGAGGTTGAAGCAGTTCGTATTTTGAATGATAAAATTGTTTCAATTATTGATAGACATGTTCCATTCCGTATGATCAGATATCGCACTAAGGACAAAGCCTGGTTTAATGATGACTGTAAGAGGGCTCATATGCAGAAACAAGAAGCCTACAACCTGTGGAAGGGGAGTAGATCTGCCTTTCTATGGGATAATTATGTGCACTACAGAACAGCAGCTCAGAGGGTATATAATAATGCTGAAGTTGAATTCAATACTACCACAAAGGGAACTCTTCAGCGCACAGCAAATTCCCACAAATTCTGGACCACTCTCAAGTCTGCTCTTTTTGGGAATGATTCATCTATGCCACCCCTTCTTAAACCTGATGGTTCCATTACCCTTAGTCCTGAAGAAAAGGCAACACTGTTGGCTGATGTTTTTGATAATAAACAAAGTAATGAGAATCTAACTCTACCTGACACTTGTTTCCCTGAACCAAGGTTAAACAAGATTGCTTTCCGTTCAAGTGAAGTAAAACAGTTACTTCTTGATCTGGATGCTTATGGTGGTACTGACCCAAATGGTATATTCCCTTTATTCTTTAAGAAAACTGCAGAGTATTTGGCTCCCAAGCTTTCCGTTATTCTTCGGAAGCTGGCGAGGAGTGGTAGTTTTTGCGAATGTTGGAGAATTGGTAACATCATTCCACTATGTAAAAGTGCAAGTGGTAGTTTTAACCCTACTGAATATAGGCCCATTTCTATAACTCCTGTTCTATCTAAGATTTTTGAACGTTTACTAGCTAAACGTTTAAGTACATTTGCCGAGCTTAATCGTCTGTTTCCCTTTTTACAGTTTGGATTTCGTAAGGGTCTGAGCACTTGTGATGCACTTCTCACAGTCTCCACCATTGTCCAAAAATCATTAGACTCTGGTCAAGAAGTTCGCTTAGTTGGCCTGGATTTCAGTGCCGCATTTGACCGTGTCAATCATAAGGCCCTGATATTTAAGTTGAAGCAGTTGGGAGTAGGTGGTGTATTTTTAAATATTATTGAACAATTTTTAACAAATCGACATCAAAAGGTTTATGTTGACAATAATTTTAGTGATGAGAGAGAGGTGCTATCTGGTGTACCACAAGGCAGTGTTCTTGGTCCTCTACTGTTTATATTATATACCCATGATATGTGGTTTGGACTGGAAAATAGACTTATAGCCTATGCTGATGATGCTACTCTAATAGCCCCAGTCCCATCTCCTGAGTTGAGAGCATCGGTTGCAGAGTCTTTAAATAGAGATCTGGCTAAGATAAATGTTTGGTGCACTTCATGGGGCATGAAGTTAAATGCAAAGAAAACCCAGAGTATGATTGTTAGCAGATCCAGAACACTAGATCCTCCCCATCCAGATCTTTTAATAAATAACATTCCCATCTCCATATGTGATTCTTTTAAGTTGCTTGGAGTTATGCTTGACTCTAGGTTTACTTTTGAGAATCACATTCGATCTATTTCCTCCTCTATTGCTCAAAAAATTGGCATTTTGAGGAAATCTTACAAAGTATTTGGAGAGCAGACTGTTCTTAAAAATTGTTTTAATGCTTTTATTCTTCCGTGTTTTGAATATTGCGCCCCTGTTTGGAGTTCGGCAGCCAACTCTTATCTTATTTTATTAGATAAAAATTTGAGAGCAATAAAATTTTTAATTCCTGACCTCAAAGTTGATCTGTGGCACAGGCGAGCAATAAGCTCCTTATGCATCTTATATAAAATTTTTAACAATGCAGATCATCCACTGCATCACGATCTGCCCAATTTATATGCCCCTCAACGAGTTACCAGAGGTGTACTAAATGCCAATAGTAGGGCCTTTACGCCTATGAGATTCAACACAACACAGTTTTCAAGAAGTTTCATTCCTAACACAACTAAACTGTGGAATGAACTTCCTAGTGTTGTTGTTGAGTCCTTGGAACTTCAGAAATTTAAAGTGGGTGCTAATACATTTTTAATTAACAGAAACTTATAACTTTAATATTTTATTCATTATCCACACATATATAATATTATAATATTTTTAACATTATAGCATTTAATTTTTTTTTTTTTTTTTTTCTATTTATTTATTATGTTTTTCTTAATCTTTGTTTCGTTTTTTCCATACCAGGTTTCTTTCCCCGCTGGGGCCCTTGGGCTTATAGCTATTTGCTCTTCCAGTTGGGGTTGTGGCTTGGAACTTTAATAATAATAATAATAATTCGCTGATTGATTGACATTTTTTACTTCACTCATGCCGTCAGACGTGAAGGATATAATTGGCTTAGGTTCTTGAGGAGACTATCAAAAGGTTCAAGTAAACTAGCAACAGGTGCTATTTTACTTTCCAAAATTCAATATAAGACAATATCAAAGCAAATAAAGGAATCCCAGAGATGAACACGTAAAGGCTTTACGAGGTAAGTTTTGATTACAACTTAAAAAGGACAAAGACGCCTAAGAAAAGAGAAAAACGACACACAATTTAGTTCAATCAACGGGCAGACAATATGGCGTCGGCCATATATATATATATATATATATATATATATATATATATATATATATATATATATATATATATATATATATATATATATATATAAAGAGAGAGAGAAACATAAAGGTTATGATGACCCAATTTTTTCGCGCTAATCTCTTACTACTTTCTCCGCTCTTCCTATCAGAGAAACAGAGCGCACAAATGCACGAACTCACAAAGACGGCTGGCTGCTCTTCATTCAGAATATACACTCATTACGAGAGCAGTGCACATCTGTCATTACCTAGCCACCTGCACACACTCACACACATAGGACACATAAAGCTTTATCTTCTTCATATATACCTAACGGTACCCAAAGTAAAATGCGAAAAGTGAATTTCGAGAAATAAAAGGTTGAAAGAAATGAAGCGATAAAGGTGAAGAAGCTAAATCATGAGCGAAAAAATAATTCTCACAAAAATAAAATAATTTCCCCATTGTTCATAATATTAAAATATGGACCATATTAATATAGGCTGTCCATTAAAAATGAGGGATAAGAGAAATTCCCATAATTTGTAAAGAGTGAGGCGAAGAGAAGAAATTCATATATCGGTGAAAATACAGATGATGTATTTTTTTTAGAATTGCCTTTCATACTTGGTGATTTCTACATAAAAGACCTCCATTATAACTAAAATAATATTCACATACATACTTTGGTAAGCGATTCTTCCTCACGTCACATCCCACTAAGATGGATGATCGGATCATGACTCAAGAGTTTACTTTTTATATCGGTGATTTTTCCATCGAGAGGAGTGCCTTTGCCACTCCTCTTTACAGGAGGATCTTGCGCTTCGCAGGCAGACCTATAAGGTCTGTGGCGTCAGCCTATAAGGTTTCTAGTACATATGTCCTAATAATCATATGCCAAACCAAGCACGCAAGGGGGTGCTCTGGATGCGCGGCACGCTATACCAGCCCCCGTGAAACAACAGTCTCAAACTAAATTGAGTATACCTGAGCTTGTTTCTCTCCAGACACTTTCAGTTTAGCCCCCCCTCCCGTCTCATTTTTAGCTGCGTCACCTGGCCGGCGCCAGATTTTGCAGGCTAGCCGCCCACCAGTTGCGTTCAATTATCCTCGATTGCAGCCGAAAGGGGGGGGGCGCCCCCCTCTATTTTAGCTATGATGGGTAGTTTTTAAATGTCTGCCTCCTTCCACCTCTTTTGTCATTGTGCTGCGCCCCCCCTTCCCCTATCTACCTGACCCCAACATAAGTAGCTTTCCTTCCTGGTCCTAATAGTTGGGGAACCAGAAGAGATAGCCTGCACCCCCGGAGATAAACTTCTATTGACATTTCCAGACTGAAAAATATGCACTGAAAACGATTAGCCATGTTCCCATTACGAAAAAGTGTCCCACGTACCCTTTTTCGGCCCCTGAAGACCCCGAGGTGGGACGTTCGGAGCCTCAAGAAAGTGATTTTCCAACATCACTGATTTTGCCTAGTGACACATCAGTTTAGGGGTTTTTGAAGGCGCTGAGTCCAAAAAATGACTTACTTTTATGATTACACTGTAAGATTATTATCAAATTAGAATCTCAAAATATTTCTGCTTGCATTCATTGGATTTCTTGATGGAATGAAGTGTATTTTTTCTATGTTTTTATGTCTAAATATTTTATTACCATATACTTACATTGTAGATGCCAATTTCACCATTTAATTGTGATTTTTTTCAATTTCAGATAAACGGGAACGAATGAGGTAACCCATCATGCCAAAAAAAAAATATAGTGACAGCGCTCATCCTGAAGCCCCTGAAAACCGTTCCCCAAAATGCATTCTTTACACCAGTTCTATTTCAGACTATGGTAATTTTACACCACCAACCTCAGTAAAAGGTGATGCAAGTGACAGACTACAACAATTAAACAAGATTCGTGACCTTCGCCTCCAGCACTCGCATGACTCTCCTCATCGCATGCAATATGTGTGTGACCAGATTCCCACTTCTCTTCACACTGACCTGAAATATATTGGGTATCACCGTGGATGCTACCAGCATTTTACTAGACATCTAAAGCGCCTTCAAGATGATCAACACGCAGCAACGACATCAGAACGACATCACTCCCCTCATAAATCGATTTCAGCAGCTTCCTATTGACCCATATTTCCACCAGAATGTATTTTTTGTGAGAAGCTAGAAATCAAAGATGGTCGGAAAACTGAAAGAACTGAAACCTTCTCCTCCTACAAAGAGATAGGAAATTCATGGGAAGAAATCGAACAGCGAGCGCAGAAAATCGGTCTTAGTCGGGTTTATCGTCAAGTGAAAGACAAAGATCTATTTGCCGTTAAGGCCAAGCATCAATCATGTTTAAAATCGTTTCGCACATCATTCTACAACTACGAGCACGGGATTCACAGAGCTGAAGAACCCCAAGATTCTGAGCAGATACGTTTTGCAGCTGCCCATGAGAAGGCCATTGGCACGATAGTGGATCATGTTAAGGCTCAGGTTGTCGAGAAAAATGATGTGCTACAATTGTCTTCATTGCGGTTGCTATATGTTGACGAGCTGAGACGGAGTGGTTATGAGGACTCAAACTACAGGTCGGAGAAATTGCTGAATCGTCTTCGGAAATATCCAATAAATAACCACTTCAGCTTCACAAAAGTCGACAGAGATAAAGGTGATTCTGTTTCATTTTGGTTGGTCTACAGCTCAAACATCACTGTTGCACACGCTCTTGCTCAGGCCTATGCTCTCAGAAGCACAGATAGATATCAAGATGTTGTATTTCTTCTTCGAGACCTCATTCTACGAGCATATAAAGATTCAAAGAACATCCCCTGGTCGCCAACAGCTAATGACATGGAGCTAAATTCTGAAGAAGTTCTACCTCCAGACCTCGTCCGCTTCCCCAGCATTGTCATGGCTGGCAAAGAGGACACAGAGACAAGTAAGAAGACTAAGCGACTGGTGGTTTCCATCGGTCAAGATCTCTGCCGTGTGGTGTCAGATGGAGAATGAAAGCTGCCTAAACACATACTCCTCTGTGTCACTGTCAGACACTTGTTTTGAAGCAAGCAGCTGACCACCATTCTAAACAGACTTGGCCATTCAGAGACCTACAATTTTGGCTTAGAGATGGAAACTGCCCTGACCAAAGCTCTGGATGACGTCTCAACCCATTTCTCACTGCAGATCTTGACTGGAGATGGAAACGTTGTGTTTCACTGTGAATGGGACTATTTGAACAAAACTACAACAAATGTGCACGGCAGTAATATTGTCAACAGTGCTGGAGGCATAATGGTGCAGAAGGTCAAGCCTGATTTTGAAAGCACACACATGCTAACGCTGCCTCTTATCGACAAGACCAAGCATAGAAATATACACGTTGGCACACCAGAAACTCTCCCACCCCTCTACTTCACCCGCATTTGCCCGACATTTCCACAGAATGCATCCTTCACACCCCCTGCTGAAAATGATCA
Source organism: Ceratothoa steindachneri (assembly GCA_963969495.1). Lineage (NCBI taxonomy): Eukaryota > Metazoa > Arthropoda > Malacostraca > Isopoda > Cymothoidae > Ceratothoa > Ceratothoa steindachneri. The sequence goes on along the minus strand of OZ018324.1, from coordinate 132,154,515 downwards.
AATCTATGCCTCTCAGATGCAACTGTATTACATATGGCTTTTCTGCAGATACATCAGAAGTGGTGGCACGCAGTCCATGCCAGGACTGGGAGGCTTTGTCTCAGCAATTGGAATTGTTCCTTGCAGGAAATCAAGAGTGGATTACTTCACTCTCATACATCACCAATCACTGACAATGCAGTGGTACATGAGCTACTAATGCGCTCCGAAGCGGTCACAGTTTGGTGTATGTACGAAAGCCCTGCCCATCATGTCGTCACTATTGGGCCCTTTCACACGTCAATGAATTATATAGGGATGATCACAAATAACAAAATGCGTGGCTCTGGGTACACAGAGATGCTGTTAGAGGCTCAACTGGTGACAATCGGCTCACTGAAAGGTGTTCTGAGTGGGAAAGCCTATACCATGTCCCTTTTTTGTCTAAAAACTGTGTGTGAAGCAATGGAGAGGCTGCTGATGGAACATTTCATTGAAGAAGAAAATGTACCTATAGCTGATCCTGCTGCACTCCTCAACTTGATACAGTCATGTGATCAAAAACATCTGCAAGAAGCTATTGATGACCCATCCATAGGGTCACATGGGGTAAACGGCTACCTTCTGGATGTCTTTTGTGAATCATTGTCATCTCGTCTTTATGTTGCTTCTTTCTATCAAGACAAACAAGCTGCAACTATTCCACAAATGTAATGGAGACATGGCAGTCTTGTTATTTGCTTTTGATGGGCACAACTACTCAAGGTTTGTACATTTTAATGTCAAACCTGATCATAAATTATATCATATTCACACAAATGATTGCAATTGATTCTAATAAATATAATAGGTAGTAATATTGATAAACAAAAAGCAGCAACCTTGATCATTATGACAATATCATATACTTTTTAAATTCATATGTGTTTTATGAAATATCATGCCCCTATTTGCAGATACCTGATATGGCTGGAGGTACACCTAACAAACCTGGAAAAGAGTCACCCAGGAGCAAAGGATCTTCTAACCAAAGGTACAATTGCTGTGGTCCGCTCGATGCTTCCTGGGGCACTCAGTGCTGTGGACAAGACCATGGAAGAGACGTTCATGCGCTTCGCGAAAGCGTCCGGTACATATAATCTATTTACAACGGTGTTAGCATGTAACAGTAGCAATAACTGAATAAGGTACAATATTATTTACAAAGCTAGCTTGCATCCCTTCATTAAAATGATGGGAGACAATTTTTGGTTTAACAAATTTCAAGAAATCTTTTCAATGTTTGCAGGTGGGTTCATAGGACTGTGCAGCAAGTTTGGGGCATACCAGAGATGGTGTTGTACAACATCCGCACGAGCCCAGTTCTATGAGAAGACTCTGGAGATGGTAGGCATCATCGACGATTCAGACTCCACAAAAAGGGTAAGACATTGTGATCTGGAAAAGGCAGAAATCCAGAAAGGAGATGAGGCAGTTCAGAGAGTCATTGCTGCTGTCAACAACTTTACCAACCCGTTCAAAATCTCGAACAAGGACCGGCTCTACTCCTTAGCATCTGGAACCCAAGTCTCGCCAGACGTTGAGGCACAGGTCCTCCAGGCAGAAGCTTTAGGCAAAGTCGCCAAGTCTGACTTCATCTGCCGCCTGCAGAGTGGAGAGGCAGGAAGATTCTTTGACCCTATCAAGCGGCAAAAGCTGAAGACTATAGAGGCGTGCAACAAGAAGGTCACCCTCACCTCATCACAGGCAAAGGTAAACTGACATAAAAATACCTTGTTATTTGATATGTTTCCTGCATTTTACCATAACCAACAAAGTTAATATCAAAACAAGCAGCTAAAGCAATCAAATTCTCTAACTGTAAGAGTGATTGCAAACATAAGATGCTATATTGGGGATGAAAATAGTGAAATACAATTTCTTATTTTCATTTAAAATAAGCATGTTATGACATATAACTTGGCTATATCAATATTAAAACCATATGATTATGTTCTCACAGGTCATCCAGTATCAGGCGCAAGGCAATCTGGCGTTCACACTTCTCGTCAAGTCACAGAATCCAGATGAACCAATGGATCTGGACAAGCTAATGACATTAAGCCTGATGCTGGTGCCTCCCAGCCTTGGTACCCCAGACGGCTTTTTCTCAAAAACTAACAAAGCCACAATGCTTCGCTACCTTTTGGAAGACTTCAACACAGATCTACCATACCTCAAGGAAGCCCTGTTCATCCAGGACGGTATGGCGCTGCTTCATACCCTTACCAACCTTCCCCCTAAATTTGGTGAGATATGTCTGCAGGTACTAGATCAAATGGTAGCCAAGAAGCATTTCTTGTTCTCGACAGACAGTTATCATCCACAGTCTATTAAAGCCCAGGAGAGTTTAAGACGAGGCAGATCAGAGAAGATCATTCTGGATGGACCAGCAACTCGGAGACCATGCGATTTCAAGCTGTTTCTGGCTAACGATGACAAAAAAAAGCAGTTTTGCGACCTTCTTCTGCAAGTGTGGAGTGGTCAACAGGCTGCTTTAAGGCTGAAGAGAACCGAGATGGCAGTGCTGATTGTTGAATGGACGGCTCATCAACTTCTCTCTTCAAATGGACAGGTGAGTAAAAGGGAAAAACAGCAACAGACATTCAGATAAAAATATACACACATTTGTATAAATATGTTGTATAATGACACAGACATTACAAAAAATCTCAAATAAATGCATAAATGTATTTCAGATATTGCACATACACACACACACAAACCTTATCGAACATGATACTTGCTCCATCAAAATGTCACACATGCTCGTTGGAAAAGGCTGAATTCTTGCTATTTCTTCTTCTTTTCTCTTTTTTTATTATAGTGGTGTTGTTTTTCAGGTTGAAGTTCTCTCCACCATCTACAGCAACCAGGAATAGACGGACACTAGGGTTGTACTGTATCTACACCATGCTGTAGCACTTGGGTACAAGAACACTTTGGTTAGAACTCCTGATACAGACATATTCATGATTCTTCTCTACCACGCCCATGCAATAAAACTAACTGTATACCTTGATACGTGATCAGGAGACCATCGACAACTTGTGAACCTCTCTGAGCTTGCAGAGTTCCTTGGTGAAGATTACTGTGCTACTCTTCTTGGGTTCTACGTCTTCACCGGAGAGGACAGTACCAGCGCTTTCAAGGGGAAGGGAAAGATCGGGCCTCTGAAGAAGCTGGAGAAGAACCCCAGGTTTCATGTGATCTTTAAGCAACTCGGAGACGACTGGAATGCCAAACCCCAGGTGCTATGCAGTTGGAACAATTCACCTGTCTCATGTACCAACAAAACCATGAATCATCAGTTAATGTGGTTCGTGCCAAGCTGCTTCGCACTATTGTTGGAGAGGGTAAGCATCTCACTTACAAGGCAAAGGTGGATTTGGTTCGCCTCCCTCTTAAGCCACATATCCAGCGTGTGAATCACCGAGTGGCCTTGTACAAGCGCGCCCATGAAGCCATTCTGGAGAGGCCCAAACCATATGACGATGGACAAGGATGGATCATGTCTGCTGACGGTGTGCTGGAACCTCTGTGATCATGCAGTCCTGTATTACTATTGTCACTAATTGATCTTATGATAGCAGATGACCATGAATTGGAGGATGTGGAAGAGGAGGAAGGAGAAAGGGATGTAGACTTTGATGCCTATTTTGAAAGCGATGATGAATTCTGAGAAAGTTATAGTGCTTGCTTTTTCGAAAACAATGACCTCCTTCTTCTTGATCATATACATAGGATGTTTTCAATCATGTTTTATAATCATTTTGAAGTTATTGTAAATGAAACTTGTGTGTTAACCAAATTTCTCAATATATTATTGGATTTTTGTTCATTTTTTAAGCAGAATTTATTGAAAATCACATTCAGCTACCTTTATCACGTAAAATAAGGATCTAATCATAAAAATAAGCCATTTTTCGGACTCAGCGCCTTCAAAAACCCCTAAAATGATGCGTCACTGGGCAAAATCAGTGATGTTGGAAAATCACTTTTTTGAGGCTCCGAACGTCCCACCTCGGGGTCTTCAGGGGCCGAAAAAGGGTACGTGGGAAACGTTTTCGTAATGGGGTCATGTCTAATTGTTTTCAGTGCATATTTTTCAGCCTAAAAATGTCAATTACAAGTTTATCTCCGGGGGGTGCAGTCTATCTCTTCGTCCCACTAGACTATAATGCCTGGAGGAGGATATGTTGCTATATATCTTTCGTACATTTTCACTTTCTCTTCCTTCAGCACTTTCTTTACTGGAATCTCTTTTCAAAATGTATGCGAGATACCGAATAGTTGCTATTGCGCTTTAAATTCGGGAGGAGGGGTCCACAAACAGGACAGTCAGAAATTTAGGCAAACCAAATAATTATTGGGTATAATTATCTAAATTTTCTTTTAATTTTACGTAAGGAAAAATATCAATCGAAAACTAAATGCAGCGACCGAGAGACTTTGCTTATTTTATCAAGATGGTTTTACAATCATCAAACATGACTTTATGTAATTTAATGCTCATTTGACCTGGATTTTATTTGAGGTGTAGCAGTTTTCTCGTGTGAGAATGAGCTGACAGCACACAGGAGGGACATACAGCAAACGCCTGAAATGACATTTGCCGCCATGTTAAATCACGACATAGAATCGCAATGATCTAGTCGCTTATTTTGATTGAAATTTTTCTCTCAATCTCCACCTAAACTATTGCGCAAAGTTTAGCAACTTCATAACAATTAATGCATTCTATCCCCGGAACAGTACAGTCAGAAATTTAAGTATTGTGAAGTAATTATTAGCTATACTTTTCTAAATTTTCGCTTTAGTTAACCAAGATATTTTCTAGCAATGCCATTATATACCTAAATTTTGTAGCATTTTTAATTTTTTCAAGAATTCGTCGCAATGGAAATTCAACTTTTTTTTCTATTAAGTTTCAGTAAAAACTAAAATACCGTTTCCATTACTTTGACCTATTCCTTAATGTTATACTCCGCAAAGTAGTTTTTTGTATGTTAGAGCATAATATATACCCTTTACTTCTGTATATCTCTCTTGCTATCACTATTAACTTAATTACTACTTGCCATATTAATCTCCATTATCATGTTGATAATTTATCCTACCTCAACCCCCCCCCCCATCCCTTTCCCTCTCAATTGCGGCAAGATTCTTCTTTCGTCTTCCCGCCTCCCAGAGAAAAAGCGCGCCAAAAGAATCAAATAAATAAGAAAATACAAACGAATGTGTAAATGAGGGAGCGCGTTCTGTTGTGTGGGAGCATATTTATATATTGAAGGTTGTTTTCTGCTGTATAGACACTATTCTTGAATTGCCTGTTAGTGGACGAAAGTCTGGTCGAAATACTCATGTATTCTCGTGTGTATGCATGTCTAAATCTTAATTCAGTTTTAAAATTCATTCAGGGTGTGTTTAGAATTTCTCGAGATTATAGGTGTATGTGAATGTATGTGAGTATAGGTGTATGTGAGTGGGATATTCCCCTGCGTCTCTTCAAATAAACACATAGACTCGTACACCTCGAGGCAAAGATGGTGCCCATAACCACTGAATGAAAGCTGGTATAAGTGAAAGTATGTTTGTAATGAATGCTCCAATGACTCTCCTGTCTGGGTGTGTAAGAAGAGCGAGTGGAATTTAGTGTAGCGCAAAATGTGTCTGTTTTTATTCTGGAAGTAATGGAGACAAGCATTTATCCTTGTTATGTCTTGGTCTGCATCAATGAAAATGACGAGCAAAGTGACTTATAATTTATTTATTTATTAAAAAATAAGATCGGAACGGAACAGAGACATCGGCTCTAGAAATGGTTTAGAAAGATTTTTAAGAGATGAAGGGAAAATGTATTGAAAGTACAAGGGGTCAAGAATACAAAAGATTAAATTACTGGGGCTCAAGATACAAGGGGGGGGGGGGGAACAGCCTCGCCTGGCACTTTTCTCATCGCTTTGTTGGGCCGAGCAAATTGAGTTCAAGCTCAAACCAAATGCAATCAGACAGAGAAATTATTCCAATTACAAGAGGGAAGTCAAATATAAAAATGATTTCAAGATCTTTTTTTAGGCAATAAAAAGGGTGAAGCCTATCGAAGTGAGTCAAATATCATACGTGATGCAATCAAAGAAGGGAATCCATATCTAAGAAGCGAATTTAGTCGAAGTGAATCCAAGATCATACTTAATGTAATCAAATAAGTGATTCCAAGCTTAAAGAATGAATTTCCATTGAAGCGAGGCCCAAATCAGAGCTGAAACAATCGAGGAAGTGAGTCTAAGTCCAAGAAGTGATTCCAATCGAAGCGAGTCCAAGAACATATATGCTACAATTAAAGAAGCGAATACAAGTTTAAATAAATATTCCCAATCAAAGTGAAAACAAGATCATAAATTATGCAATCAAAAAAAGTTCATCCAATCAAAGGGTTTCTGCTTTTGAAATTTCTAACTCGAGGACCTTATCCAAACCCACTAAAAAGGTGGGTGGCAAAAATCAAGAGTAATCCATTCCTGATCTCACACTTTAAAATGGAGATGCGCTCTTGCTCTAAATCCAAGTAGAGGGCGGGAGGCGTAACCTCACTAAGAATCTCCCCGGTCAGCGGAAAACAAGAAAGTGCGGGTGCGCTGACCGCTCTCCGCCACCACTTAACTATCGTATTTCAACAACACATTTCTAAGCACTAACTAGAGATCCTTAAATAGAAAAGGGATACCAATATACGTGATCAATAGACGGGCAAGAGTGATACACAGACGAAAGAAAGCCTGATAGACGAAAGAGGGAAAGAGGGAAATCCATCGGTCGAAATTATTTTTCAACACAAGGAATTGAATCAAAAGAGCGAATCTAATTCGAAGAAGTGAATTTAGTCAAAGTGAATCCTAGATAATAACTGATGCAATCCACAAAGTGAGTCCATGAACGTACTTCATGTAATCAAAGAGTGGTACCAATTCTAAGAAGTGAATTAATCAAATTGAGTCCAAGATGATATGAAGGAAATAAAACCAAGATCGTACCTGAGCCAAAAGAAAAATCTCATGCTTCACTTCTATTCCTCCATTCAACTTTTTTGAACAGTTTTCGCTTATGTTTAGTTGTCAAAGAATTAATAACGGGCTTGTTGATGTATTCTCATTAATAACCTTTCTCAACCCGAACAGTCAGTTTTCAGTGAGAAACCATGAAAAAACGAACTCACTGTCAGTGAATTAATTGATGACGTGCTTTTGAAAGATTCCATAAGGTTTACCCGAAGAAAGATGGTACGAGGAAAGCTATGCCTTGGTTTATAAATTTATGAAAGACGAGAGATATTGATTGACTCCCCAATATCAATTTGAGTGTGCAAGAACGAGTGGATGGTGAAAGAAAAACCCCTAGTTCTCTTTCTGACTAAACTACTAAAAATCCTCACACCCCTAAAATTTTTAATACATTACGTTTCGTTAGTTAGTTCCACCCAGTTCCACCATACGTCGCTTTCATTTGTGGAAGAGGTCTCCGACCGGATAATAACATAAAGATCAGAATGGCAATCATTGGCAATGCCGTGTGTACCAGAGGCCAGTTCTCTTTGGGCCGGTGGAAAGGAAGAGTAGTATTACTGTATTTAGCAACAACCAGCAATCAGAGAATCCTTCGTGGATCTAAGAAGAGCGAACCTGTTGGACATGAAAACCTTCGGCGGGTTTCGTCGATGGTAGGGTGATGATGAAGAGGGGAGGATGTGATTGGTTATATGCGTGAAAATGCCTAGTCACCAGTTTGGTGTTTATGACCGCCAAAATATTTAATACTCATTCCCAATGGCAATCAAACCTAGCACCCACACGTGCAGATCCACTGCCTTACATCCTGGGTTACATTTGGTTTGGGATCTAAAAATGAGGGCTTTTTTCTTCATGGGTCCACAGCTCGCTAGCATTTAGTTCTAGAAAACTACTAGTTTCTACTTCCTTTACACACTCATACACAAATTGTGAACTTTCGTGCAGGAAATAATGGATCATTTCAATCTTTCGTAAGACATTTTTCTCTTTCACCATAATTGTTTAAGTACAGAATTTGACTGAAACTCCTGTGGTCATTGAAACGAAGCCACACCGTAACTCTTAGAAAAGTGGTTCCTACCCAACATTCTTTTACAATGGAATTTACCCGTGAGATATAAATCTATTCAGTGCACAATGATTTTTTCTTTAATCTTTCAAACGCACAATTCCACGAAATAACAATCTTCAAAACTCACATTATTGTTGATCTTGAAGTTCCTTTGGCGTTGAATCAAGTGCAATCAGACTTTCGTTACGTGTTTTTTGACGAAAACCAACAAGGGCATCCTCGCAGAAAGCTTGCGAGGAGAAATCTGCAAAGAAAGTGACGAGGATGGGAGAAGTGAAGATGCGTGGAAGATATATTATAGCAATGGTCCAGATGTAAGCTGTAGCAATGCTGCCCATGCTAAACGACCTTGCGGGTTCACTGTTACGAGGGTAACTTAACGAATGTTTAGGATGACCAACGTGGCTCTAGCAATATACGAGTACTAGGGACCATTTAGATATTTAGAGGATGCACATCAAGGTCGATCAGGAAAACTGGACCTCGAAGTGACACGAGACTTTTATCTTCCCTAACTCTGATAATGGCGGGATAAGAGTTTACGGGGAAGAAGGGACCACAGGGGTTGTGAATTTGGGCAGGGAGAGAGAAGGAAAGAGGCAGCGAAGAGGGATGGAGTACAAGAGGGCACCCCACGAGCCCACGGGGGGTAAGGCCATCCCAGTACAGCTAAAAGGAAGATTGCGGGGTATAAGGTATCCCCAAGACGTGTTCATTAGCCCAAGGAAATGGCTACCTCCTACTACTCTTCTGTCTCTATGAGCCACATTGGCTGTTGTGTTCACAGCTCTTTCTAGATGTTTAGAATTACTGCTCTCTGATGCTACTCTATCCTATGTGCCTCCCTCACATTTTCACTTTCATTAACTTCACCTGTTTGTTTAAGAATCTTTTATTTTACAAAAATGTCTAGTGAAAAGGTCTTTATTGGTTTTTGTCTATTTTTTTACTAAATAAATAGTGTATCCGATAGTCCAGTTCCCGAGCGATTGGAAGCCGTAGCTTCTTTTCTTCCCGCATTGCCATTCAAATTACTCGTTCTTGACTGTTCCGGTCTTTTGATAAGAACGAGAGGCGTACAATCGGTGATAATTAGGTCATCCAGAGAGGATTACAGCCTCAATTTATGCCATCCTTTAGTATCGAGAACATCTAAAGACATCTGTATGGCAGGAGCGTTTCCGGTTCAGAGTGAGTCCAAGCCTGAGTTAACAGCCGTAGGGTAGTTCGTGATGTAGCCTTCGTATGGATGATACCAATAATACAACCAAATTTGGTCGACCTAAGGCAATCGTGCAAAGTCGTTATTTATGTTTTGTCCTGTTTTTTGTTTCTTCCTTTTGTCTTGGTTTCATTTGCCATCAGCTTTTAAATTATTTTTGCATTTTCTTTCGTTCACCTTTATTGCTCGTTAGGTGGTTCTTTACGTTAGGGTTGGATCGTCTAATGTTTTCGTTGGCGTCTGTTTTTGTTATTTAAATGTTTCTTTTTTTCTGTTTCTTGGTTTATTATATGCGTTTTGCTCCGATGAGAAGAAAGGAGAGAAAAACAAATAAAAAAATATTGATGAATACAAAGAGACGGGAATAGTGAAAAGGAATTTTAAAAAGTTACCTAAAATTCTTGTTCTGAGAGCTCACAAAACATCCGTGCAAAGTTCGTACAAATCAGATGTACTCCAGAGTACAAAGTTAAACCCGTTTGTATTGGAAGAGGAGAATCAGCCGTGTACTCGAAAGAGTACTTTTCGATCACGCGTGTCTAAATACTGCATATGTACATTACAAGCTGAAAATAATTTCCGAGTTATGGATTACTCCTCAAATGAGCTAAAAAAGTTTGTATATTAGCCTCGTTCGAACCTGAAATAGGCCAAGGGGTTTCTTGATTCCTTTTCTTTTCTCATTTATCGCTCCTTGACTCATTATTATTTTTAGTTGCAGTAGTATAGTATCTTGTCATTTTCGTCTATTTCTTTCCGCTTGTGTATATTCCCTACTAGAACTTCTGTTCCAGTTAATGATTATCAATTCAATCTTTTTTCGATAAGGGTTTCGAATTCCACACACATACATACACTAAAGTACCCGAATCATATTCATGTTTGTACTGGTTGCGCCAAATTATATTTTTTCTCTCTATGATTTATTGAGGGAAGTTTATAGGCATAGAGAGAATGGAAGATTTCTTTTTTTTTAATATTTGTACCTATAAAAAATTAAATGGTGGTAAATTCGATAAAAATTACATGATTAATTATAAGGAATTAGAGGCTGTTAAGTAGACCTTTTAGAGGGGATTAAAATATGTAATTTCAACAAAAGAAATAGTTAAAATCTGAGATTTCAAAGACGTAATGAAGAACCATATATGATTGAAGACTGAGTTTGGGTAATAGGAAAAGAACCGTTCTCGAAGGTTCTTAACTAAGATAGAATCCTGGTCTACTCTCGAAGAAGCGGTGATTCTGAGTGCGCCCGAATTCCGTAGGAGAAAGTTTCTTCAGCGAAGCTGCTGCTTCCAAATGCCGCCCTGTCCTCCATTCCGCTTCGTAGCATTCATCGCATTTTAATCTCATCAGAGCCTTCCAATAGGCCTAATGCTTAATTAGGTATTGAGTAAAACCTACAGCCATAAAGAATGTTTCGACGGAGAATTTGTTGGTTTTAAGCTTTCGCTTTAGTTTAACAAATATGACGATTCTGCGATTAAGAAAGCCTACCACATTCCGCATAAACTTTATTAAATGGTAAAAAAAAAAAGGCTTCATTTACTAATTTCATACATAAGCTAATTCTAATGAGTTTAGTCAACAAATATGTTTATTCGACCGCAAAGCGAAAGTCTATGATTAATATGAGCGTTCTCCAGTTTTTTTTTAGCAATTTAAGACCATAACCATAAAATTGATCATTGTTTTAAATCAAAATCCGTTTCTTTACCTTTAATTACCATGATTCGCAGCTGTATCCGAAACACACGTTAAAACAAGTTAACACTAATCAAGTATGTGATCGACAAACACGATTCTATTCAAATGTGGGATTTACCTTGAAAGATGTGATCTACACGCGCGATTGTGCTAACGGATGTGATCTACATTTTAAAAATATAGACAAATTAGTCTTTATTATGGATTAAGATGGTGGTGACCGAAAATCATTTACACCTTAGTATGGCTTAAAATTAGAGCTAGGATTTAAATTTTTAGTAAAGGATTCTAAGAAACTATGCTATTAGGAAAGGTTCACGTGGTGTAGGTTATGTGGTGTGTACCACTAAAAACTTTCCAATCTCATCTATATTTTTTTTGGGGGGAAATTATGCGATTGAATACGCCAAATTCGTTGGTATCGTTTCTTAATGATATTCAAATAGTTTGTAGACGCTGATGTAATTATGAATAATTTTTTCTCAATAAAAATACACATATATCAATGTTTTTTGGTATATATCTATCATTGTAGATCACCTTGTTAACTTGTAGATTACATACTAAAGTAGATTTAGACCTGCTTAGATAACGTTCGCGTCTAGATCACATACTTGAGTAACAGAAACTCGTTAAACTAGAAGTGTTGAAATGAGATTGAGTTTATATTTATCGTCTATGATAAACAGGAGAAAATTGGACGACAAACATTTTATTACTTTGGAAATATAAGTAGTTTCACTTTTATTTAAGGAGCGTTCATCTTAACATTTACTCAGAAGACAAAGAAAGGCTCGGTTCTTGGACGAGGGAAAAATTAAGGTGATAAAACATTATAGTGGGATTAAATGATTCAAGAACATGTTCCATTCATGTAGGCAGCTAATTAATAGCAAAACCAGGCAATGGCTTCGCCACTCACCCGTAAGGGGGGAGCTTGCGCTTCGCTACTAAGATTAAAATTTAAAATCTAATAAAATAGCAGCCATGGTTAAATTTTTATAAATTATCTGAACTTCGCAAATTATAATAATTTGGGGTAAAAAGGAACTCTAAACTAAATTTACCCCCTTTCAAAATATCACGTTGCTAAAATATAGTTATAGAAGAAGATATATAAAAATATATTTTCTGAACTTCACCATTTATAATTCTTTGGGTTTTAAAAAATTCACAAAATTTCGATACTTATATTTGTTTCTGAACTTCACCATTTTATTTTTTGATATTATAAAAGAATTATTAGAAATAACTTTGATAAAAAAACGTTATTTGTCCAGTAAGGAAAAAAAACATTTATTAATTTTTCACCCATCTTCAAAAATCCCGTTATACAATTAGTGATGAAGATGATGATAATGATAAAATTGGCGCTTAGAAATTTTTTATATTTTCGATCTTATTAAATAATATTAAATAGCCATCAAGGTACATTTAAAAAAACAAGTGAAACAGTAAATAGATTAAAATATTTTATAAGCACAAACATATATATATATATATATATATATATATATATATATATATATATATATATATATATATATATATATATATATATATATAAATATAAATATATATATATATATATATATATATATATATATATATATATATATATATATATATATATATGTATATATATATATATATATATATATATATATATATATATATATATATATATATATATATATATATATGTATATATATATATATATATATATATATATATGTTTGTGCTCCTAAAATATTTCGGAAATTATTTTCAGAACTCAAAATAATGATAAGCTACAAGTTGATGTGTAACTAATATTCATTGTGACCGTCTTTTCCGCCACCGAAGTTCCGAACTTCGACATTTGATGAGATGTAGTAGAGATGGTTTCTGATCAAACTTAGGCCACACTCCAAACCCCATCATGGGAGTCAAACCTGGCGAAATGGGAGGCCCAAGTTCCTTCGACCAAAATCCCTTGAAATTTGTTGAAAGGTTTCACTCGCATTTCCTATGAGACATCCACCCAGGGTATGAATTTCTCCTTCAACATATCAAAATGAACATGTGCATAGGGATTCCCCCTGATCGGGGCAGGGGGAAAGGGGAGGTTCACAATCTTGGAAGACATTTGTCTGTCTCTTTAAACCGTTTAATAACTTTAGAAAAACTAGTATCTGCTCACAATGGTCTTCAACATTTTGAAAATCAGCCTCGCTCTCTTTCTTCCCACTCCTATACAGATAATACACGAACACGATGTATATATATATATATATATATATATATATATATATATATATATATATATATATATATATATATATATATATATATATATATATTGGTGTTGAAATAAGTATTCGAACACCTTCAAAATTCAATTTTAATATACTTCCAACCCATCGAACCTCATGAACTTTACACAATATCTTTTATATTAGTGTAAAGTTAAAATATATGTGCACAAAAGGCATGAGACGGAATTGATATTCAGTACAATTAAAATTAATGAAAACAGGTATGAAAAATGTATTCGTACAATTCGATATTTGGTGATTAATACTTAGTTGCGTAACCTTTGTTGGCTCTTGCCGCCATTAAACCTTTTCCTGTAGTTTTTCACGAGTGCGCTGCAACATTCCTTTGTTATTTCGGGCCATTCTTCTTTGCAAATTACCTCCAATTGTTGATGTTCTTCGAACCCCTCAAATGAATCTTGCTCTTCAATTTTTGCAACAAATTCTCTATTGTGTTCAAATCTTCGCGATTAGTTTCGGCAGTATGCTTCGAATCATTGATTTGATGAAAGATCCATCCCTCTCCAAATCCAAGCTTCTCTACAGAAACGAACAGATGTTCTTCTAAAATGTCCCTTTAGATTGCCGGTACCCTTTAATGAGAAACACCTCCACACCATGATGATACCTCCCCCAAATTTCATGGTAGGGATGGTGTTCTTAGGGTCGTAGGCACTGCCTTCTTTCCTCCAGACATAACGGCCATCTTTACGTCCAAACAATTTTATTTTTGTCTCGTCTGACCACAGGACATTATCCCAGACCTTGGCAAGTTTCTCCGAATGCTCACCTGCGAACTTCAACCTTGCAATTGTGTCTCTTCAGCAGCAGAGGTGTCTTCCTTAGCCTGCGAGACTTAAAATCATGCTGGTTCACTTCATTACTGATGGTATGTTTTGTGACCGACGTTCTTACCGCCAGTAGGTCATCTTGAATTTCCTTACGGGTCGTTATAGGAGTAAGTCTAACCTTCTTGAGTATTACACTAGAAGCTTTGGGGAAAAATTTCCGTGGATCTCCTGAATGTTGAAGTATATCATCGATGGTTCCCACTTTTTTTCCATTTCAGAATGACAGAGCCAGTGGTGCTGAAAGGTATTATCAGCTGCTCGGATATCTTCCAGTAGCTCAGCCCATCAGTATGGAGCTCCAGGGTCACCTTTTTCTGGTAATCGGAGAGTTCTTTATTCTTCGCCATGATAACGTCTTTACTGCGGGAGCGTCGACTGCTGAATGGCATTCTAATCTTTCCTGAGTTCTTGTTGACTGCTGTACATATTATTGAAACCGTCTATAACAAGGGTTCCCAATCTATGGTACGTGTAAACCCCACATTCATTGGTACATTTGTACTCTTCAGGGAGTACATTGGATCCGAGAGAATAACCATTACTGTACAATACATGATGTAATCTCCATCCAGATTGCACCACGTATTAGTCCGCCTTCTATTTCTGAAGTTTATATTTTGGTGCGAGTTGGCAGACGCCTGCAAGCAAGATGGCCTGCCCCCCTGATACGAATGGAGCTACTCGACTACACATCCACATTAACCACTCCAATCTCCGTTGAGGAAACAAAACAACACCAAAACGTGCCCCCGGACCCTCCGGGCTACCAGCCACACTTATACACAACCCCCCCGCAAACATATACCCCACACTTACACACCTATTCAACGCCTCACTAGTCTCAGGCCACATCCCTAAAATATTCAAAGTCTCTCACAAATACTCTTACACAAACTGAACAAAGACCAAAAACACCCTAACAACTACAGGCCTATTGCTCTATTAGAGCACCTAGGCAAAATACTTGAACGAATGATCAATTGCCGCCTACGGGAGTACCTAGAAGAGAGGGACTGGTTCTCTCCTCACCAATATGGGTTTAGGAGAGGCCAGTCCACTCAGGCGGCCGTGACTATCGTTCATGACAGAATACAAAAAAAAACGCCAGGTACATCAGAAGACTCTCTCCATCAGCAAGGATGTGGAGAAGGCCTTCGATAAAGTGTGGCACGAGGGACTCCAATGGAAACTCGCCAACAATACGGAATTACCTCTCTGCACCAGAAGGCTCCTCTCGCACTACCTCACTGAACGGAGTTGCTACATAAAATACCACAATACCCTCTCACGCCCCTCTACACCACGCTCAGGCGTTTCCCAAGGAAGCGTACTGGCACCCACACTATATATTATGTTCACAAACGACACTCCACGCCCATCCAAAAACTGCTGTCACACATTCACAGTGGCCTACGCCGATGACGAGACCATTCTCGTCAGCAGCCGAGGCCCAGAAGAAATCGCGCTCCACTCACAAACAATACTAGACGATAAGACGGATTTCGAGGATAAATGGCTGATTGCCACGAATCCAAAGAAGACACAGATGACACTCTACGGCACTAGAGATCACTTCATGCACAACCTACAAATCTTCTCACACACACCAGACATGAACCACCTAAACCCAACAAGTTTCGAATACACTCAATGAACAAAAATCCTTGGGATAACTTTTGACAAGACCCTCAGGTTCAATATAAACCAAAACATAACACAAGCAAGAGCCTCACGAACAAACACATCGCTGAGCAGGTTCTACTCTGCCAGCAAAAAACTAAAGCTACACCTTTACAAAGCACTCGTGCCACTTATTCTCACGTAGACCCCACTGTCACTCGTAGCCGCGAGTGACACGTGGAAGCGGAAGGCTCAGCGCATTCGGAACTCTGCTATGAAGCGCGCTTGCTGCTCTCCTTTGTACTCGAGAATGGTCGCACTACACGACAACAACAAATTAGTACCCCTCAACACATACGTTCACACCAGACTCACAAAACAACTCAGGAAACTCGTCAGAGACCCAATATACTCTGCACTACATGCAAGAAGGTATGCGATGGCACTGCGATACCCCGCGGCCCATGACCACCCACAACCCATACCGTTCTTCAAATAACCTAAAGGCATCATGAATACACGTTTCCGACTGAGCAGACAGCCTCACCTTCCTGACCTGCCTCCAACCATCGTCCAGTCACATAAAACCACGAGACCAACGGATCCACACCAACACCACGCATCGGTGTATAGCCACCGACCTATCAACTCTTGCTGGTTTTTCTAAAGTGATTTCCGCAACCTCCTCTATGACTACCTGATCTCCTGTGTTACACACAGTGATCCCTCTCTATCCTCTCTATAAACAAAAGTAAGTAGTAGCAAGGTGGGCAGCCTAATAACAGGCACCAAGAGGAGGGAAAGAAAGAGGCAGAGGGACCTTCACCAAGGCATTCAGTTGACTCCAATCAACATGGAGCTGCAAGGAAGAGCCTGAAAAATCTGGAAGAAAATCCCAAGACTAATGAAGGACGGAATCAGACAGAGACACATCGACATTCCGTTAGAAGACTTAAAAAGACGAAGACTAGACTTTGTCACTAGCAAAACACAGACCGAAAGACGAGAAGATCCAATTTTCACATAAGACTAAACATAAGACTAAACATACCAAATAATTGACTACACAAGTATAAACAAGAAGAAGAACAAAAAAGACACATAAACAAACAACGAGAGAAACACAAAAGTTACAATAAACACATACAAAGGCTTGAACGCTGCAAAAACCACTATAAATTACACGAAACATAATGAACACACAACCAATAACATAAAAAAACAAACAACCACACGAACAAACATGCTAAACCATAGCAACCCCCAAAAGAATAAAAAAAAAGGAAGCAGATAACAGTACGAATAAGAACAAGAATATTAGATCAAAAGAGAAAAACATCAACCTCTGACAAATGCCTGCGATTTCCTATCACCAGGGATTTTCTACCCCTTCTATCCTTTTCATCAGGGAAATCTATCCCTACCTATCTATCTTCCACTATTATATACATATATGCATACATGATTGCACTTGCAATCATATATGTGTGCATGTATTTTCCTTTCACTAATTTTTATATCCATTGTCCATTACAAGACGGACAGATAGTTGAAGAATTTTTTGGAGTAAATAACGCAAATCTACACATCTCTTACCCGATAAAGGAGGCAAAGAAAAGGGAAGACTGCCTCAAAAACGTGAACATTCTCTTCACTTTCCCAACGGAGATTCTCGAGAAGACATTTAGAAGCTGCTCCTTGGCGACTTTATGTTGACCTAAACCCCCTCCCCCCGTCCTTCCTTGACAGAGTTACGAAACTGAACTGCGATTCATTTGGTCTCGATCCAACTATGTCGTTCTCTTTGATAGTCATAATTGGAGGCGTTGAAGAAAGCAAATTTGAGGATTAGCCCAATGTTGAACTCAGCATCAGAGGCAACCCGGTTAAGAGGCGATGCTGAAAGCTTTGGGGAAGAGTTCGCTCTAGTCCCTAAGGGTAGTTTTTGGCCAGAATCACACGGGCATATGCAACTTTCCCTGTCTAAGTTGGAAGCAGCATTGATAACCAAACCCCAGACGGTATCCCCCCCGGGTGGTGGTAGTTGATTCGACCACCACCCATCATTAAGTCCGCCACATTTTACCCGTCTGAGGGAGCATCCCCGGGTTCATCATTCATCCCCGCATTTGGCAGTTAACGTTCATGGAAGCTGAGTTACGAAGTAGAAGTAGTCACCACAAACGAATACAGAACACCATCGCAAGAAGAAAATGAGCACGAATATTTACTCTCGAATCAAGTCGCCACAACCAAAAGATTAGAGAGCAGAAGAAGATTACAGCCCAGACGGGGTACGCTCTCGAAGAGATGGCCCAAGATAATACAACCAGAATACCTCTGCGGGCAATCGACGGATAGCCCAAGCCCTGCATAGAAGTATTCGAGGTTGTGTATGGCAAATTGGGCATTGTCATGAAGAGATTGCTGGAGGTGGCCTGGGGATATGTCGCAATCTGTGAGAAAGAAAAGGACATCGAGGCTATCATCAAAGAAAAGGCAGTTGAGGTCCTTAGAGGAATTGGGCTGACGCTCGCCGTACCACCACAGATCATGGCCCACAGGAGCGTGGTATGTTGACGACTCGACCAAGGAGGAAATTCAGCTTCGACAAACCTGGGCCAAGGTAGCCGAAGTGATCAAATTTAAGAACAGGAGGGAAAACAGCGACTACACTCACGTATTTAAGGTAGTTTTTGCTGAAAACTACTATGGCCCCAAAGGCAAAAGAACATGGTCCAATCATGTTCAATTCCGAAGTTAGTGGGGACCAGATCGACAAAGGACTGCAAGCAGCCACTGGAAACATGCTCCAAATGCAACGAAAAGGGACACAATTGGAGGACATGCACGAATAATTACGAAAAGTGCGTTAACTGTGGGCAGGGACACAGGTCAATGACCATGGTATGACCTGTCAAAAAGAGGTTATAAAAAGGAAACATGAATCGAAGAAGCAAGAGGAAAACGCGTAGAGCAAACACAACCTACGCTCAAGCAGCAAAACTGGCCCTCTTAGAAGTGAACACACAAAAAAAATACCTTGAGCTGCAGAATGAGAATTCAACAAAGATTATGACGTGCATTCTTCAAGCGCACGTGATGAATCTCACGCTCCCTGGCATGTTCGCTAAAGAGCTAAACCAAATGTCGCCAAAAACGGTATGGACCAAATGTGGTTCCTGGACGACTCCCGGCAGGGGTAGTCCTGCAATTGCAGATGGTGTCAAACCAACAATAAAATGGACAAGACAACACCAAAAATGGAAACAAGAAAGAGAAGAAAGAAGCAGTCGAAGTAAAAATTCCTGCCCTTAAACAGAGACAAGAAAATAGCAAAGAGAGGGAAAATGCTGGGTCTGATTCTAATGGTTCCTCGGAGTCTTCAGACTCATCGGACACCGAAGCCCCACAAACAAGGAACGCCAAGGGAAAGAAAAGAAAAAACAAAAGATTGCGTGCGGATAATATCAATCTTAAAATTTACGCATGTGGCCAGTTTTCCTTTCCCGAAGAAATGGAACCCAGAAAAATATTCCACGGAATTAAAGCAAAAGTGTTTAAATAGGAATCCTATATCACTTCCACATCAGCAACCAAACCTAACCTAATCTTAACAAGTGAAGGCTTCCCATTCAATTACCATAGTGAGCCGGGCTCAAGACTCCGAAAAAAATACGCCTTGGCCAACTGGGAACGTTACAAGAGACGACTTATTCAATACGCCCCAGCTGACCTAAGTGACGCAGCCTTGGAGGCGATAGACGAAGAACTGGATAGGATAACTACGTCCATACTAGAAGCGGACCGCGAGTGCATACCCAAGAGTAGGTATAACACACCTCTTCAACCCAGATGGACAGAGGAGATGAGAGAGTTCGCTCGTGTTCACAGAAAGTGCACGAAGAGATAAGACCGGAAGGACCTAACCGGGAAAGAAGCTCGATCCTTCGGCGCCTAAGCAACGAGCTAAAAGAGGCTATCAACCTCCAACAAGAGGAAATATGAAACAGCCTAATAGCCAAAATCTATAGCGAGCTGAACCCGGCTAAATTCTGGCGTCAAGGCAAGAGCTTAAAAGGACTAACCGGAAGAACAAAGGTTCGAATAAAAGAGAACGGATATTATATAGAGGACCAGGCGGTTCTAGAAGACAGATTCAGGAATCTTTGGAAAAACATCTTCAGGATCACCCCAGAAGATAATCAAGAGTTCGACCAGGAATTCGAAGGCCAACTGATCGAAGATCTGAATCAGATTATGCATCGCACGCACCCACAGCTGTCCCATAACACCAGGGGAGATCATGGTCACTGTAAGAACTTTTGAACAAAGGGCACCTGGCTGGACGGGCATCACCAGAAACAACTTGGCAAATGCCCCACATCAGATCATTTAAAGAATTACATCTAGCTGAGCTATGAGCTCACAATCCTCAGCAGCACGGGTTTCGCAGTGGACTAGGAACGGAAAAACTCGCATGCAGCAAAGCTGGGAGAAAATACGTAGACTTGGTACTGCGTGGTGTAAAAGAAGGCCGTTGATAAGATCTGGCTGATAGGACTACAATTCAAGATCCTCAACCTCCAGCTAAACCCAATCCTGAAAAGGGTCCTTTGTAACTATGTCACGAATCCTAAAGCCCAAATAGTAGAGGACTCTAATTCGAACTCGAGGCGGGAGTTCCATATGGCAGCTGTCTGAGTCCTTTGTTGTACCTCGTGTACACAATTGAACTCCCTGCTCCACTGAGGACCGTTCGATATCATCTGCAATACGCAGATGGCATCACAAAAATAGTTCCAAGTCCATTCAGGAACGCTGGAAGTCAAACAAGGGCAACAGCTGCCGAGATTGATAACATCAATCGTTATGAAAATAAGCGGAAAATAAAGAAAAACGGTCAGAAGTTCATTATAATTCCGATGAACCACCGGAAATTAGACGACGTCTTCGTTAACAATAAAAAAATGATCCGTACTCTAACGAGGGAAAGGTCCTGGGCTTACGTCTTTATAAATCAGGATACAAGGCCTACGTAAAAAAACAGTCTCCCTAGCCAAAAGAGAGCTGAAGAAACTGTACGTTTCCGAAGGCTCAACGTGCCAAATAAGAAAAAACTCTACATGGCCCTGCTACACTCCGTCCTGGTGTACCTGGCTGTGATCACGCAGACGGCGAGCTGTACCAAATTTAAATCAAAATTTAACTAACACAAAAGAACAGAATAAGTATAAAAGGCAATAAATAAACTTTAACAAAAAGAGGCGAAGTGCCCAAATTAAAATTTAATTAAAACAAAAAGAAGAGAAGAAGAATAAATAATCAACAAAGTTAACCAAATAATAAATAGAAAAGGAAGATAGATTAACATAAGCGAATAGAGGCGAAGTGCCCAAACTAAGATTTAAATTGAAAATAATAAATGAATAACTAAATACAATAACAACAAGGTAACTATAATTTAAATAAAAGGAAATAACGAAATAATAAATAATAAAGTGCAAATAAAGAGGCAAAGATGCCCATATGAAACAAGAGAATAATTAATTAACAAAATAAAAATCAATTGAAAGGCTTGAAAGCCACGACAGAGGAATTTATTAATGGAATCATATATATATATATATATATATATATAAATATATATATATATATATATATATATATATATATATATATATATATATATATATATATATATATATATATATATATATATATATATATATATATATATATATATATATATATATATATATATATATATATATATATATATATATATATATATATATATATATATATATATATATATATATATATATACAGGGTGTTCGAAAACCTAATGGTAAATAATTTGACAGTAGGTATAAAAACCCAAAAGAACAACTTTTACAAGAATAAGTAAAAGTCCAAAGATCCATCATTTTCGAGATATCGAATCGTAAAGAATGCAGGTCTCTTGGTATATTTCTTACTTTATGCATTATCCTAGATCTTCAAATATTACAACAGTTGTTTACTTTAATGGTCGTCTGCTATCAGTGAACATTGTAAAATAGCTCCGACAATATGAATCGCTTAACAAATTCTGAAATGGCAGATATGCACATGGCATATGGTTCGGCGAATGGCAATGCTAGATTGGCTGCTCGATTGTATGCAGAGCGTTTTCCAAACCGTCATTTGCCTGATCACCGCGTTTTCACCAGGGTGCATCAACGGCTGCGAGACACTGGCAGTTTTCAGGTAAACAAAAGAGAAGTGGGTGGTCGTCGTGGGTGAGGTAGCGCTGAGAATGAAGAGCGGATACTACAACATTTTAATACAAACCCACGTACAAGCACTCGGGCCGCGGCAAATGCACTTAGAATGCGTTATCACTCAATAGTATGGCAAACACTCAATGATAACGGCCTCTACATGTACCATTTCCAGAGATTGCAAGAGCTCCTTCCAGCCGACTTTAACCCTCGTGAACGATTTGCGCGTTAGTTCATGAATAAGACCATTGAATAAAATGAAGATAATGTCCTCTTCACTGGTGAAGCTACTTTTATGCGCTGTGGTGTGTCTAACACACACAACTTACACATGTGGCGGAATGAAAGCCCTCCTCAAGCTGTGCATCAGAGCCACCACCAAGACCGGTTCAGTGTTAATGTGTGGGCTGGTATTATTGCTACCAATTTGGTTGGGCCCTATGGGCTTCCAACGCATTTAAACGGAAATCATTATGCAGTATTTCGAAGGAGGTATTGTCTGACCTTCTGAACGATGTGCCTTTGGGTATTCGACGTCAAATGTGGTTCCAACATGACGGCGGTCCAGCGCATGGCTCAAGGAATGTGCGACAATATCTCCGTACTTTTCCCAACAGATGAATAGGACGCTTTGGGCAAGTGCCATGGCCAGCGAGGTCTCCAAATATGACACCTTTGGACTTCAACCTTTGGGGCAACATGAAGAGTTTAATTTATTAAACCCCAGTGGAGACAGAGATGGATCTTTTTCGAAGGATAGTGGACGTTGCAGGACTCATTGCAGATAACCCACGAGTGTTTGATCGTGTTTGGGAAACGCTTCTGTGTATGTACCAGACCTGAATTGACATATAGAGAGGACATTTCTAACACCTATTGTAATTCCAATTCCACAATAAAGTATTTACTCAAATGTGTTTTCCTCACCTACTACTCTGGGGACTGCCCTCACCAGAGTTAGTTATACCATACTCAACTTTACGATCGATTTTTCGACATTTACTTATTCTTGTGAAATTCGTTCTTTTGGGGTTTTATACCTATTGTCAAAGTATATATATATATATATATATATATATATATATATATATATATATATATATATATATATATATATATACATATATATATATATATATATATATATATATATATATATATATATATACATATATATATATATATATATATATATATATATATATATATATATATATATATAACAATGGAAGAACCTGACCGTCATCAACGGTCAGCAACATTATTGACGGAGGAAAAATAATTTTTAGACAAACAAGAAGAAAGTATGCTAGTGATGCCCTCAACACCAGGGTAAACTAGTAAACATTTTCACACCTATGAAAACTTACCACACATTTCATCACTTTCATTAACTTTGAACTTTGAACTTTGAAGACGGGCAGAATTCACCGTTTGGATCACCTTCTCGCTGAATCACTCACGCTTGGTAAAACAATCACTGAAAGCATCACCGCCCTTTCCTTCGAAGAGAATTTTCGCCGCTGAGGTTAGAAATTTAAATACCAAGGAAGTAACGAAGAACTACATCAGTAAATCTAGAAGCAAAAATTTACGCTTGCGAAAAAGAAGATTTTAAGATAGAAGATCATCTCAACTTCACCTCATCTCTATTCTCCTTTTCATTTTAATTTCATCTATTGTCTCCTACACCTTTTCTCTACCACACCAAAAATCATCCTATTCGGGAGGTAATAAAAAGAGAGAATATACATGTTTTTTTAGGTGCATCATACTCATCATCATGATCGCCTAATCACACCCCCCCACCCTGGGCACGATAGCTTGACTAGCGGACGCTATCATTTGACCCTCGTTCAACAATTCAGTGCAATTGCGATTGCATAATTGGAGGTCGGGAGGAATAAGGTCTGAGGGGAAGTTTAAACACTTCGCTTCTGAAAGGCCACCAGAATCGCTGAGGGACATACAACTGTCTCAGCGTTTGTCGGATGCAACCGCGGTTTTTAACTCTATCAAGGAGGCGGCACCCCTTGTTAGCGCTGGTTGATTCCAGGTCCATAAATTCACCCAGCATCACCACATCATTGATAGCTAGACTAGCAGAGGCGGGGCTAAAAGGAAGGAGAAGGGACAAAACATCACACCAACATGGGGAACAATATGGAGTACAGAAGGCTCCCTTTGGGAGTCAAGCTCGAGTCACACAAACTCGAAACCGGTGTACTTATAAGAACCTTATACACCAAATTGAAGATCGCCCTAACCAAACTAATAGAGGTCCCCAACGGATACGTGACCCTATTCCACAAACAGAATGACATAGAACGCCTGGTAGCACCCGACGGACTAAAGGCGCTGAAGAAAATTGGACTAACCCCGAAATTACCACAGCAACTTCTGGCCAACCATTCCTTCGTCTGCCGCAGGTTAGACCTCTATATGGGGTCCCATACAAAAGAGGAACTCAAGGAATAAATTTAAAGAGAAAACCAGCAGCTGAAAATAACAGAAGTCATAAAATTCGGACACCACACGCACGTGTTCAAAGTTATCTGCGCCTCAGTGGGAATGTCGAACTAGGTTACCTTCAACGGGATCTTATCTTTGGGAATGAGAATTCCTCCCGAAAACATGCACAAAGAAAAATTCATAAATATACAGACCTACTTTCAGTGCTACGCCATAGAAGAGCACGTAACAAAAAAACAGCCCGAATAAGGACAAAAAAATATGCTCGGAATGCGGAGGCATTAATCACACCTTCAGAGAATCCACGGAAACCACAAAATGGTGCGTGAACTGCCAGGGTCCACACAATACTATGGCAGTAAACTGTACAAAAAGAAAAGAAATCATAAACAAGAAAGAGCTGGAACAAAAGAAAAAAAAGAATCGAAACTAAACCAAACCTACGCCAGCGTAGCAAAAGCTACGGTGAAAGAAATAAAGGAGACCCAAGAACCAAAGATCAACATCAATGTGAACGATGGAACGGGCCTAGACATCCTAGCCTGTATCATGCACGCCAACATCTTCTTCTTGAGAAAAACAGAGTTAGAAAGATGTGGTTCACTCCGAACCCCCTCGACCCTGATTCTTTTAGTATATTATCTTCCGCTTACTCTTCTCTGGATTTAAAAATTCTAGAATCACTTTTCATTAAACAAGTAAACCTAGAACTTAATGATTATTCCTCCTCCCTTCCCTCAAATTGTTCACTATATAGTCAAATATAGAAACATACAACCAACCAAAATCCTCCCCCCCTCCCACATAGCTTTAATCCTGGCTAGTCCCTATCATAGTAATCAGTCGATATCATCAGTTCCAACAAAAGAAGGTTAGTTTCTTTTTAAAAGTTCTCAGTTTCATTTTTATTCTTTGTGTTTATTTTGAATATTTGTCCCTTAGTTTCATGTTTTTCATTCTTTTTTTTTTGCTTCACTATTGCTTTATTAAGTTTTAAACTTTCGTTTCCTAGTTTATTCCCATTTATTGATCGTTTGTATTACCTTTACCCCCTGCATTCAACTGTTTTTTATCTATTTTTCACTATGATATATTTGTATTTTAACTTTTAACTTATATTGAACTGTTTGCTTTGCCTTTAAAATATATATATATATATATATATATATATATATATATATATATATATATATATATATATATATATATATATATATATTACAAGAGAAAGAGAAAATTGGATGCAAATGAGCAATGAGACAAGAAATCGGAGTTTTTTTAGAGGCAAGAGAAAGAGAGAAGGACATTAGAAGAACCCAGAATCAAAGACAGCAGAGGGCGGCACAATGAAGGCGATCCTTTAGCGAGAAGACAGAAATTTCGCTAGGTTCTTCTAATGTCCTTTTCTTTCGCCTCTAAAAAAACTCCGGTTTCTTGTCTCTTTGCTCATTTGCGTCCAATTTTCTCTTTATCGTGTACTATATGTATATAAAGTCAGCTATACAAGGTTCTGTATCTTTCTTTCTATCTTCCAATTTATTTGAAAGGCAGAAAATAAAAATATGGCGAAAGCCCTGCAGTGGTTGTTATCACCCGCAGAACTTGTATTTGCTCTTTCTTTATATATATATATATATATATATATATATATATATATATATATATATATATATATATATATATATATATATATATATATATATATGGCATTTAATTAGATCTGTAATTGTGTTGATTTAATTGACATGATGTTAATATCTAAATGAAAACTTAGTGGATTAATTGAAGTGATAAAACATCAAAACGAATTATCTATTATAAAATGGATATCTTTCTATTGCGAAAGGAAGTTCTTTATCTTTTTAATTTCCGCCATTTCTTTCATCCTTTGCCCCTCGTTCTCAATCTCTTTTCCTCTCCGTTGCTCATTTTTTTTCACGCATTCTCTCCCTTCTCCATCTCTCTTTCGACCGCCCCTCCTGCATCCTTCCTCTCTCTCTCTCTCTCTCTCTCTCTCTCTCTCTCTCTCTCTCTCTCTCTCTCTTTCTTTCTTTCTCTCTCTCTCTCGCTCTCTCCTTCTCTCTCTCCTCCCGACACAAGGCGTTTAAAATGTCTGCTTCGCGTGACTCATTATTCTGTTTTCTCTGCCTTAATTCTTACCCGTATTTCTTCTTCCCTCATCCCCCCTTTCATTCTTTGCAAACGCCTTCGCGTTGCAAGGTTCATCATTTTTCACCTCTTCGTCTCACACGAATCATTGATTATACACTAGTCAACAATGATTTTGCTACTTAGGTATTAGCTTGTACTAAATCGAGTATGCCGATTCCGAATCTGTAATCAGAATTGTCCTAGCACGTATGGTTCCTGACTTACACACATACTCTTTAGTTACACATATGGGCAGTGTTGTTTCGGCTACCGTAGTGAGAGGATGTGTTGTGTGTGTTTGGTTCCTGCGTTACACTCCTGCTTTATCACGTTGTCAAATTTAGCCATTATAGTAGCGGTGTTGAAACGGTATTTACATAGAGTGATTAATTGGATTTTCCTTTCAGATTGATCTCTCAATTAATTTGTAAATGAAATAAGATTGTACAAAAGTATATAAGTTGAAAACATGAATCGGCGAGGATGTATAAATAGCCTAGACATCTTTTGTTATATCTGTGGAAGATATACTACAAGCAACCAGCGAAAATATTTAGCTAAAAGAGTGAAAACTGCATACAATTATTATTTTGGTTGTAAAGTTGGTGAACAAGACAAGCCCTGGGCACCTCACAAATCTTGTACTGTGTGTTATACGGGGCTCACACAGTAGTTAAATGGCAAACGGGAGGGTATGCCCTTTGCTGTACCAATGGTGTGGCGTGAGCTAACGAATCATGTTTTTGATTGCTACTTTTGTACGACAAATATTGCAGAATTCTCAAATAAGAACAAGTCAAAAATTGTATATCCAGATTGTAAGTCATCTATAAAACCAGTCCCCCATAATATGGAGATGCCAATCTCAGTTCCTCCATCAGCTAGTGCAGTTAAAGAAGATGATTCATCGCCTGAAGAGGAGGATAACAATGACGATAAATGTATGAGGATGATTCTAAGGAAAAGAAGATCTAGTTGATAAATCAAGAAAGATTGAATGATTTGGTGAAGGATTTGTCATTGTCAAATGAAAACGCAGGACTGTTGGTCCCCAGACTACAGCAATGGAATCTTCTAGAGAACGGTGCAAAAATATCTACTTTTCGTAAACACCATGAGGACTTAGCTGTCTTCTATAAAGAAGAAGATGGTGCTTGTTTCTGTATTGATGTTAATGGCCTCATTAATCAGCTAGTAAACGAGCATTTACCTGATGAATGGAGATTATTAAGGTTAACACTGCTAGCCTCAAAGCTGTATTGCTACACAATGGTAACAAAAAACCTTCAATTCCTGTCGCACTTATTATTGGGATGATAGAGAAATATTAGTGGTGATCTAAAGGTAATTTCTTTACTTATTGGACTGCAGCTAAGATATACAAAGAATATGTGCTTCTTATGCTTATGGAACAGCCGTGACGACAGAAATCATTATATTTTCAAAATGTGGCCTGAAAGAGAAAAACACATAGTTGGCCGATACAATGTGAAACACATACCTTTGGTACATCCAGAGAAGATCAACCTTCCACCACTTCATATCAAACTTGGCCTTATCACGAATTTTGTTAAAGCAATGGCCCATGATTCTGATGGATTCCAGTATCTCAAGGAGAAATTTGGTGCAAAGAAAACCGATGCTAAACTTAAAGCTGGCATTTTTGTAGGGTGGGAGATCAGAGAATTGATACGTGACAAGGAGTTCAGAAATAAACTAACTCCACTTGAGTCGACAGCATGGGATTCATTTGTCCATGTAGTGCAGAACTTCCTTGGTAATCATAGGGCTAAAAACTATGAAGAACTAGTGGACAACATGCTAAAGGCCTATCAACGAATGGAGTGTCGGATGTTTCTTAAGATGCATTTCTTGCATCCGCATCTAGATTTTTTTCCATTTAATATGGGTGATATTAGTGACGAACATTGGGAAGGTTCCATCGATATCATAATGATGGAAAGCAGGTATCAAGGCCGCTTCAACGAAAACATGATGGGTGACTACTGCTGGTTCCTACAACGGGAGGATGCTATATTTACGTACAAGAGCAAGAGTCTCAAACATTTTTGAAGAAATTTATAGTTAGGTGAGTACTACCTCTTTTATATGTAATACATATCTTGTCTGGGTCTGCAAAAGGACGTACATAATGCCAAATAGGGTGCCCCGATTCCAAACCTTTGCCTAGAAACGTCTCAGTCTTCTCAAACTCGCAATAATTATATCATTAATTGATTCAAGGTGACAAAGTGAGCCATATAGCCTAGTTGCATAACTCAGGAAACCTACGTGCTAGGGCAAATCTGAGCACAAATTTGGAATGAGCGCACCAAAATTAGTTAGTTACAACATTTACTCAAGTAGCAGAGACAAAGCTAAAATTTGTTGGCTAGTGTTATGATCAAGATTAGAGGATTATGCAAATTGCCCGCGGGTAGCAACACAATTTGATTCCAAGCACTTTCGTCTTTATATAAAAAGCCTCAAACCATTCAAGGAATTTTTTTAATCAAAAATAATACTACTAATGATTAACACTACGGACAATTAATATTTTTATGGTAAAATAATATCAATAATAGTAACAATATAAATAATAGTTAACGTAAATTGTACAGCAAATATCTCGGTGAAGATCTGAGACATCATCAATTTTGATGTTTTAGATGGATGGAGACTAGGAGGGGGGGGGGAGCAGGGTGCTCTTCGGGGCCCTTTCCTAAGAGGGGCAACTGCAGCCGCCCTCTCCTTCTTATTATTATTGTGTTTTATTAGTGGTAATTGAAAATTATTTAATTATTATAATTATAACCATTATTAATTTCATGTGTTTGTTTTCGATTTTGTAATTCTAAACGATGAAGAAGAAATAGAAGAGGAGGAAGAAGAAAGAATAAAGCAGATTAATGAAGTATCAAGAAGATGCTTAGTAATTAAGGTACACGAAGGCCTAGAAGAAGGAAGGAAAATATATAAATAATAGAGAAGAAAGAACAACAATAATGAAGGGAGATGAAATATGAAGAAAATGAATGCAAGAATAGTAATAATAATAATAAGAATAAGGGGATTAGTAGTAGATGAAGAATATGTAGAAGAAATAGAAGAAAAGTGTGAAGAGAGTAAGAATGGAGTGAGAAGATGAGGAAAAAGAAGAAAAACAAGGTCTGCTGACCAAAAGTTGTATGCTCTCACTTATTCTGATTTTATGACCTTACGAACTTCAAAACTTTCAATAATTCCCGGACTAACCTTAGGAGGACCTTGGCAATTCTATCACTCGAAAGAAAATGTAAAACAACATAATGGTTTCACATTTCTTTAGAATCGGCCGAATGGTTATGATGTTATTGCTAAAATAAAATAATTCCCGGGCGAATCTGGGGAGGACTTTGGCGATTATATTATTCGAAAGAGAATGCCCAATAATATAAGGGTTTCAAATTTCGTTGAAATCGGCAGAATAGTTATGATGCTATGCTAAAATAAAATACTTCCCGGGCTAACTTTGGGACAACTTTGGTAATTATATCATTTGTAAGAGAATGTAAAACAACATGAAGGTTTCAAATTTCGTTAGAATCGACCTAATAGTTATGATGTTATTGCCAAATAATTCCCCGGCTATCTTTGGGAGGACTTTGGCAATTATACCATTCGAAAGAGAATCTAAAACAACATAAGGGTTTCAAATTTTGTTAGAATCGGCCGAAAATTCATGATGTTATTGCCAAAACTATTAATTCTCGGGCTAACCTTGAGAGGACCTTGACAATTAAACCATTTGAAAGAGAATCTTAAACAACATAAATGAATCAAATTTCGTTAGGATCACCCGAATAGTTATGATGTTATTACCAAAACAAAATAATTCCACGGCTAATTTTTGGATTAGCCGTGGAATTATTTCAAATTTCGTTAGAATCACCCAAATAGTTATAATGTTATTGCCAAATAATTTCCCGGCTAATCTTAGGAGGGATTTTGCAATTATAAAAACAACATAAGGGGTTCAAATTTCGTTAGAATTGTTACAATGTTATTATCAAAACAAAAGAAAGGCAAAACGGGGACTTACCGATAGACATAGTGAGATGTAGAGTCACCCGCGACTAAAAAGAAGGAAGGAAGAAAATGAAAAATGAACAAGAAGTTGCGTACATGGCATAGGAATTGAGATTACAGCTCCAAAAAACGGCCATCTTGAAGAACTATCCCTTTCGACGGTGCCGATCGAGTCTGAGAAGCGAGCGCCCGCTTTTCCCGGCCGACATGAGGTACGACGACGCGTCATAATTAAGAGGGTACCTCTTGTTCTGTTCTTAATTTTTGTGAATGATTCAGATTGCGGGGGAGCAAAAATGGTAATTTGTAAAGATGGCAGAGATAATGGTCATTGTGCTGACTCAGCACGATCACTTTGCTTTCTTAAACATGCTTGTTGCCTCAGGCTTGTTAGTGTTCCTTCATCGGTAGAAGTTATTTTATTGATGATGATTGAAGTTATTAGAACTTTCATTACGAAAAAGTCTAGTCGATGAAGGAGACTATGGGTGCCAGCATGAGATCAGCCATAGCCAATGGGGGGCAGGGGAATTTCAGAAGTTATGAATTGGGGTTGGAGGGGTTAATATATCAATATGATAGCCGAGTGTAAAAAAGGCCTTTGATTACGCTGACGGATAGAATTCCGATTT
Source organism: Ceratothoa steindachneri (assembly GCA_963969495.1). Lineage (NCBI taxonomy): Eukaryota > Metazoa > Arthropoda > Malacostraca > Isopoda > Cymothoidae > Ceratothoa > Ceratothoa steindachneri. The sequence continues at coordinate 132,123,068 of OZ018324.1, read as the reverse complement.
GGGGAAAACATCTAACCAAGACATAAAATTCAATAAGGATCCATGAAGAACATAAACAATGAAATCTAATAATATAAAAGATATTTTACTCATTGCGAAAAAATAAAAGAGTTGGAATTTAAAATTTAAAAGATTTCGGAACAACCGTTCTATATAAATAATAAAGTAAAAATCCCGAAAGGGAGTTTTTTCCACAAGCTTATGGCACCAGGGACCTAATCCTATTTTCAATGCCTCCTTAATAATCTTTTTCACAAATACATTTATTAGCAGGGATGTTCTCCTTTTTCCTCCATTATATTTTTACTATGGACTGTTACATCAAATGTAGGGCCCGTTTTGGTTTTAACTCAAAGTTACATTGCATAGTAACATGTAAACTACTTTTATATCAAGTAACCTTGTTATATTTCTACTTAATTTACGGCTTAGTGTGGAAAAAAAAGTCTTCAAAAAAACAAGTTCCTACATGTCAATAACATAAAAGCCTCATAGCTTGAAGTTTTTTAACTTTAGAAATTGTTATTAATTAATTACAAAAGGCGGTTTGTTAAATCAGCGCAAAGGGAGTCACGCATGCGTGATTTCGTTCAGGAGAGAGAAGAGAGGAAAGGTTAGTGAGGTGTGGTCATCGTTGCGTGGTACTGCCCCTGCAGATGGGGACTCAAGAGAAAATTGGGAATTTTCCAGTTCAAACGATAATAAAAATTGTATTATTTTTTATTTCGGGTCAGTGTATTTTTAGGTGTCTCGTCTCCTATTACTATTTTTATGGCATTTTTTCATTGGAGAGAACAGGATGATGATAAAGGAAGATAAAAGAAGATGAATAGAAAGAATAAGAGAAAAACGAAAGATAAAGATTACCATATAAACCAAATAAAATAATGGAGGCCTGAAGGGTATAAAACAGGAATAAGTTCGTACAATGGAGCACTTAGCACCTCCGCTCCTTTGAGTTATTTTCAATTGAGTTGTGTTGATGGAGTTCGATCTCTTTGTGAAATGTCACTCCCCTACAGTATAAGTACAATTACCTGGATAAAAGTTTCGGTAAATCGAAGGACAATTATAACGCGGGCTGGGAGGGGCAAGGCAAGCAAGGCCTGCCTCATTATGATATGTATATTTATATTTTCGTATATTTGCAATTATATATAATGGTCGATTTATAAAGGGTGTTCCATAAAGACGGATCGAAGTTAGCAGTAAATAAAACAATGTTATTGGTGAAAATTTATTGATTTCACTATTGGATCATGTTATTTGAGTCATGGCAATAACGTGTGAAAAATAATATCGCCTAAATGTCCGCCAAGGCTTCGGCGGCACACCTCCACTCGATGGTCAAATCTTTGATGACGTATCTGCATAGTCGCTCCTCGATCTCACCAATATGCCTTATTATCTCATCCTTCAGCTGTTGAATTGTTGTTGGCTTGTTGGCATAGACCTTACTTTTGAGATGCCCTTAAAGGAAGAAATTTAAAGGCGTCAAGTCACACGATCGTGGTGGCCAATTGACCTCGCTGTTTCAAGAGATAATGCGACCTGGGAACTTCTTATTCAATGAAGCCATTGTTGCATAGGCTGTGTGGCATGTGGCGGTGTCCTGTAGAAATCACAATCTTCGACATCCATAGAATTCAATTCAGGCCATAAAAAGTTGGTTATAATGGCACTGCATCGCTCGCCCGTCACCATAACAGAATTCCCGAAGAAATACGGCCCAATGATTCCGCTAGCAAAAAATGCACACCAAACAGTAACCTTTTGTGGATGCAGTGGCTTTTCCACAATTTTCCTGGGATTTCGATCAGCCCAAATGCGACAATTCTGCTTATTAACGAATCCACCAAGATGAAAATGGGCTTCATCACTAAAGATGATTTTTTGGCGAAAGATCATCATCGTCTTGTCTTTGCTCGTGCACCCAATTGACGAATGTACGGCGCTTCAAATGGTCAGCAGTCTTCAGTTCTTGTGTCAATTGAATTTTGTAAGCGTGTAGAGACAAATCTTTGGTCAAAATTCGATGTAACTTTGTTGTGGAGAGGTTCAATTCCTGCGCGCGATGACGGATAGAGGTGCCTAGATTTTCGGCCACATTCTCACGCACTGCAGCAATGTTTTCAGCTGAACGGCGTAAACTAGCACGCAATGGCGTTTTGATATCTGCCACCGACCCCGTTTGTTTGAATTTACGAACAATTTTCCAAATTGCACTCTCGGTTGGTCGATTATGTTGACCCAACAAATCGCGAAGTGCCCAAAATGCGTTTCTGTTCGAACGTCCATTTTCGTAATAGGCTTCTGTGATAGAACGGTTTGTCGCCGCTTAATTTCAACCGTTATCACATGTTGTTTAGAAACACGATGCTACCCACGTGCATCTTCGCCTTAAAGCCGGGCGCATTATCACCGCCACCTGAGTCAATGTTTAACCAAGGAGGTTCATTCCTCTCCAGTTCGCCCCAAGCGCCGAGCACGCCAGATTGAGTTAGGCTTATCGGTAGATAAGGTATTGTTCTCAGGCGTGGCTGTGCATTCCCTCGAAGCCCCACTCTATTGTTTCCTACGCCAAGGGGATGGCTTGACTATTTATACGGAAACTTTACCACTAAGAGCAGATTCGAGATCCAGATTTTCTTCGCGAGACATCACTACGATCCAGTCTCACCTTGTGCACCAAGGGCCTTCTAGCTCGAGACCTACCATCATTGTCCAGAAGAGGACAATATCCCTTGAGTGCCAAGGTTCGAGCCTTCAAGACGCCAAGTCCACAAGGCTTCATCTGTTGTTCAGAAAGAGAACAACGTTAGAACAGCCATTGTTCTTTGAGCCCGTTGACAAGAAACGGTTCTCACCCTTCCCCCCTGTTGTTCAGAAAGAGAACAACATTAGAACAGCCATTGTTCTTTGAGCCTGTTGAAGGGAAACGGTTCTCACCCTCCCCCCCTTGTTGTTCAGAAAGAGAACAACATTAGAACAGCCATTGTTCTTTGAGCCCGTAGACTAGAGACGGTTCTCACCTCCCTCCCTGTTGTTCAGAAGAGAACAACGTAGAACAGCCATTGTTCTTCAAGTCCGTTCGCCAAAAACGGTTCTCATTCCCAAGACGCCACGTCAGGATCATTTAATCCCCCCCCCCCCCTTCGGCTGGAACTCGCCAGCGGACCGAAGATTCCTTCACGTCGCCTTCCTCTGCACATCACGTGTAATTACGTAAGCTGAACGTTACCTTTGAGTATTCAACCCTTTTGTCAACCCTATCCTGTGCTTTAAATGGTTTAGCGAACCATCCCATCCCTTTAATTTTTATTTGTTTTACCTTTTTAAATCTCTTCCAAATCTTAATCCTCGGATTAGCTAGATTTCCCACGACCCTTTCCATTCTCTGTTTATGTCAATATTTTCCGTTTTGTGTGTTGTTGATAGTTTTCATTAATTAAACTCTATTTTATTAATGATAGCCATATTATTATCCTTGAGCTCAGTTCCACTTCTTAAGCATATTGAAGATAAATAATATCAGTCAACCCAGGCACCACGCACTCTAAATATAAATAAATAATTCCCTCAACGAATAGTCATACATGGTATATCGTCGAGAGTCCATTCTACGACATATATATATATATATATATATATATATATATATATATATATATATATATATATATATATATATATACTATTTAAATTGGGTATCAAGTGTGTAAGGCTTAACGCTATATCTTTGCAAACACTGGTCTCAGTCGAGTAAAGAATTGTGTTAATCGTTATAAGAATAGAATATAGTAGTTCCCATTTGTTTTAACGATTGCTATCCCCTTTTTGAAACTTAAGAAGCTGGAGTAGCTCAAGGAACTGTTATAATAATTTGTTGTTTTTTTTGTGTGTGATTTTAGTCATTGGTTATTTAGATCGAGAAACCAATTACGAATAGGTCAGTGCCCATATTTAGGTAGGCTAACTCTCTAGAAGGCATAATTCTTTTTGCAAGGAATTTTAGTTGGTTAACTATTGCGCCCTCAAGTGCAAAGATGACTCAGTTCGAAATCTTTAAAGCGCAAGGAGAATCCTTGGGACTTTCCGGAAAAGAATGAATTGAGTACGTTCAAGAGGAGCAAAGAACAGAAAGAGAAAGAGAAGAAAAAGAAAGAGACAGAGAAATCCAACGAGAAGAAAGAGAGGAACGGAAAAGACAAGCTGAGCTTCACCATCAGATTGAAATAGATCGTGTAGAAGCCAAAATATAGTCAGCCAGTTTACGTTCAAAAGCCCCCCCTCCCCCAATCTCCCACTTAAGCTCCCCAATTTCAGGGATGGAGAGGATTTCGGAGCATTTTTAGCCCACTTCGAAAAGATCCTCGAAATCAATAAAATGGATCTGGAGGTTGAAGGTGTAGTCAGATTACTTCCCTTGTTAAATTGTAAATTGCGCGAAATTTTCATATCTTTACCATCTGAATGTACAATTAACTACAGCACCTTAAAAGCTGAGTTATTGGCCACTCATAATATGACTTCCGATTTCTACCGCCAAGAATTTCATGGAGATCGTATTAAACCCAGACAGACGTTCCGTCAATTCGGATACATTCTTCAGAGGAATTTTAAATTCTGGTTAGAATCCTCAAAGGTTGATCCGAACTACGAGTCCTTAACAGACTTCGTGTTGCGAGATTAATTTTTGGCGTCTCTCCCAACGGAGATCCGCGCGTTCGTCAAGGATCGTCGGTGCCAGACCTTTAAAGAGTGTACCGAAGAAGCGGATGTCTATGCCGCAAGCCATAGTTTATACCCAAAGGAGAATCGAAATTCTCACCAACCCCCCAACCATGAAAGAAGGAAGGATTCGCGCCCCTTCCCAGGAAAGCTGACGAAGTTTCCGGGCCTCGTAAAACCCCAAAACTTCTTTCCCCAAAACCAACAACGGGACACCAAACCTCCCGTTAAGATTTCTCCTCCATCACTCTTCCCAAAGCGACCAATCTTATGCTTCACCTGTGGTGTAGAAAACCACATGAGCTGGAATTGCCCCCAAAATTCTAGGCTTAGAAGCGGACTAGCCCACCAAGTTCACCAGATTAATGCCACCCCGGTGTCCCCGGTGGTGCAGATCTAAGCAACAACTTCTCCCCCTCCGTCAGGCCACCAGGTAAATTTTATTTTTGATAAAAGTTCATTGGGAACTTTGAAATTTGAGGAGGGCAGCGTGAACGGCTGCCGAGTATCGACTCTCGTCAGGGACACAGGGTGCACGTGTTTCATCGTGTCCGACGAGCTCCTCTTCCCAGTGGACCCTAACCACGAACAATTTGCGGTGGTACATGACTACCTTGGGCGGGCGAACCAATTCCACGTCGTTAAATGTTACCTGCAGTGTCAATATTATAATGGCTGAGCTCAAGTCATTTCAGCACCCATACAGTTCTGTTCCGTACTTATAGGACAGAGCCCCCAAGTAAGTCCTGACCCTGTGTCTCAGGCCGCCTTCCTCAAGGCCGAGCGAAGAAAGAAGCCCAGGCGCCCGTCCCCCTCAGAGCCCCGATACCGTTCGAATTCTTGGAGACCCTTAACCAGGACTTTAAGACGGCACAAAAGGAGTGTGAATTACTAACACCCTTAGGTGATAAGGCCCAAAACCAGGACACGGAGACTGTCCGTGGACCCAAAGAAAAAAAGTGCCGCCAACGCGCCCATGGAGATACGTTCGTAGCACTGGACGAAACATCGGCGCTTGAAGATGATTACCCTGGGGAGTCCCTTAATGTAATACAGACAGTGTGCATCCAACCTGATGCCGATTACCCTCTTCCTTCCCTACCAAGCGAGTCTTTTGAACCTTCTGACCTGGTATTAACGCGCAGCTGACACCACATCAAAAAAGTCAGCTACAAGAACTATTATGTCAGTTCGACGACGTTATTTCAGAGAAGCCTGGATGCGCTACTAGTTTTGAGCATGATATTAAATTAACAACCTTAGAACCCGTCCGTTCAAAACCCTATCCCATGCCGATTCATTTACGCCAAGCCTTTAACGCCGAAGTCGATAATTTAATTAGTTTAGACATAATAGAACCTTCCACCTCTAGTTGTTGTTCCCCAATCGTCATGGTCAAGAAACCTGATGGCTCTTATCGTATGTGCATCGACTTCCGGAAGTTAAATTCGGTAACTGTGTTCGACGCCGAGCCCATCCCGTTGGTAGACCAAAACCTCCACCTTTTTGAAAACGCCAAGTTCATCTCAGAACTCGATTTGTTTCCAGGTGTATTATCAAATCCCCCTCCGGCCCGAGGTGGAAGCATATACAGCCTTTGCAACGGAGAAAAGCCTTATGCAATTGAAGCGCCTTCCTTTTGGCCTCGTCAATGCTTGTAGCAACTATAACCGTCTCATGAGAAGGTTGTTAGATGGACTTCTGAATGTATCCTTTTACTTCGATAATGTCTACGTCGCTACTTGCGAATGGAGTCACCATTTAACCACCCTATTAGCTCTCTTCGAGCGACTGCGCGAAAATGGCCTCACCATTGAGGTAATACTAGTTGGGTGCATGAAGGTACGGTCGGTACAAGAAAACGAGTTCTCCACAACGGAGCTCTATCGTTGTCCCTTCTCTCTTTTTTTTCAAAGTGACAACTTCCCCCAGAATGGAGGGGTGTGATAGAACGGTTTGAGGCCGCTTAATTTTAACCGTTATCACATGTTGTTTAGAAACACGATGCTACCCACGTGCATCTTCGCCTTGAAGCTCGGCGCATTATCGCCGCCACCTGAGTCAATGTTTAACCAAGAAGGTTTATTCCTCCCCCGTTCGCCCCATGCGCCGATCACGCCAGATTGAGTTAGGCTTATGGGCAGATAAGGTATTGTTCTCAGGCGCGGCTGTGCATTCCCTCGAAGCCCCACTCCATTGTGCCCTACGCCAAGGGGATGGCTCAACTATTTATACGGAAACTTTACCACTAAGAGCAGATTCGAGATTCAGATTTTCTTTGCGAGACATCACTACGATCCAGTCTCACCTTGTGCACCAAGGACCTTCTACCTCGAGATCTACCATCATTGTCCAGAAGAGGACAATATCCCTTGAGTGCCAAGGTTCGAGCCTATAAGACGCCAAGTCCACAAGGCTTCTCTTGTTGTTCAGAAAGATATCAACGTTAGAACAGCCATTGTTCTTTGAGCTCGTTGACAAGAAACGGTTCTCACCCTTCCCCCCTGTTGTTCAGAAAGAGAACAACATTAGAACAGCCATTGTTCTTTGAGCCCGTAGACTAGAGACGGTTCACCCCCCCCTGTTGTTCAGAAGAGAACAACGTAGAACAGCCATTGTTCTTCAAGCCCGTTTGCCAAGAAACGGTTCTCATTCCCAAGACGCCACGTCAGGATCATTTAATTCCCCCCCCCCCTCCCTCAGCTGGAACTCGCCAGCGGACCGAAGATTCCTTCACGTCGCCTTCCTCTGCACAACACGTGTAATTACGTAAGCTGAACGTTACCTTTGAGTATTTAACCCTCTTGTCAACCCTATCCTGTGCTTTAAATGGTTTAGCGAACCATCCCATCCCTTTAATTTTTATTTGTTTTACCTTTTTAAATCTCTTCCAAATCTTAATCCTTGGATTAGCTATATTTCCCACGACCCTTTCCATTCTCTGTTCATGTCAATATTTTCCGTTTTGTGTGTTGTTGATAGTTTTTATTAATAAAACTCTATTTTATTAATGATAGCCATATTATTATCCTTGAGCTCAGTTCCACTTCTTAAGCATATTGAAGATAAATAATATCAGTCAACCCAGACACCACGCACTCTAAATATAAATGAATAATTCCCTCAACGAATAGTCATATATGGTATATCGTCGAGAGTCCATTCTACGACAGCTTGGATAACTTTAACACGTTGTTCGATTGTTAATCTTTCCATGGTTGAAATTTACAAAGACTAAAGTTGTTAAATCTGAAAGAAAAAGAAAAAAATCATTAGATGCTTAAACTTAACTCACATTTAAAATCGGTCCAAGTTATTGGAACACCCGTTATAACGCTATGCTTTGTTTATGTGGTCTCTATGACAACGAAAATTCGGTTGATTTATATAACGCGGTACGTAGGCTCTTTGCTGTACTTTTAACCCCCTTTTTGATCAAATTTTTATGATGACTTTCTTTAAAATGGAAAAAAAGAGAATCCACTGACGAAGCAAATCTAAGGTTGTTTGATACAAGGAGTCGTCTCGAACGAAATTTCACAGTTTCCGTCAGAGAGTGGATCAGTGTAGTTTCCGGAAAATCAGCTATGAAACATTTTCTTCTCCTAAACCTTTGCAAAACATTTTTTTTTTTAAATGAAGTATATCAATGTCCTGACCTTTCATCGATCGGGCATTTTTCTTCATACTTACTGTTGCGACTATTGCCTATCTTCACGAGCGCATTGGTACACCCAAGTTTCATCTCTGTATGCAGACAGTATTAGGCATTTAAGATTAACAACGCTGTATATTTCACTCTATTACATCGTACACACAAACATCACTATACTATCAATGGAATGTGCCAAAACTTTTCCATAACAAAAGTCCCCTGATGTGGAAAGGGTGACTCTTCATTGAGCCATGAAGAGTTACCACGCTAGCTGGTTGCTAGCAAGACACAATACTACCGTTTTTTCCGGCTTCTTCTCCCCTCACAAGAAGCTCTTTCTGTACCTGCGGGTTTGCCAGCGATGGTTATACGGATCTTTATGTTGATTTTATTATCCAGTCAATGAATCTCCGCCAAATGGAAGGTTCGGTTAAGTATGTAAATTAATCATAATAATACAAATTTGAAATGTATTTGTCCTCGTTGCGAGTTGATATTAGCCCAACAGCTGCGACGCCCTTTTCACATGAAGCTCGCTGACACGATACAATAAGACATTACTTGGCCACTTCCCCAATATAAATTAATGAAATTTTTAATATTAGTTTTTTTGGGCTAAGTATTTATTATTTCTCAATTTGATTATCATCTCAGTCTGAAATTTGTTATCTAAAGTATATATGAGAAGTTTTTGAAAGACATTTATCTATCCACCGTGTACCGTACCACCTTTATTTACTTTGCTCATTCCATTTTAGAAAATCCCGTTATTTTTCTCCTCCAATTTCTTCGGTCTAATAATTCTCTCTTTTTTGCATTTGAATCTTATTAATAAATTACCGTGTTTTTTAAATCAATCTAATAGAGTTATAGAATCTTGGAATGCATTGTTAGGAGGTGTATAATACCTCTAGTTAGTGTAAAACAATAAATAACACCGCCTTATGCTTCCAGGGCTAGATATCTAAAGGTGTCTACCAAATAACTTGCAAAAATTGAAACCAATCCTACTTCGGTCAAACCTGCAGGAACTTAGATAAAGGCATATACGAACACGAATATAATAAACACAAAAGAAACACTTATAATGCCCTCTTTAATCACATCTCATTAAAAACGTCACCAAATAGACTAGGATCAAGCCAAGCTTTGATTATATCGCACAAATTACAATATGAGACGACAGATTGTCGCCTCATTTCCTTACCACCCTAAATCTATCTCTTTGAAGCTTTATCCTTAGCCCCGCTCTGACCAGATTAATTCTTCACACGCAGGTAACACGTATTTCGATCCCACATGATCTCTTGTCCAAAAGAATTACGAATTCATGAGCATTTTCTTCCTTTTTTTAATTTTATTAATATTATTTTTCTCTTCCCTTTGCATTAGTTTTGTATGTGACGACTCACTGTTTAACGTACAGCTAAAATATGAGGCGAGAACTCTCGAAACCAGTTCTGAGACTAGAATATATTTTTAGCTTATATAGTCTCCTTTTTCTCTCCAAATGGAATGTATGTATTATAAAATTATGTTATGTTTAATATGTGCATGTTGTTTTATTGAGCATACTTTATGATTACGGCTTGTTTACGTGATGGCTTTTGCCATCCCTCACATTACGTTAACTTATCCACATTATGAGGACGATGTATTTATAGGTTACATAGGCATGTTCCTTGTCTGCGCAGTGTCGAAACCGTCACGGTGAAGTTTGTCGCTATCTCAAACTTTTATCTGTGAGGTTATCTTCCGAATCACCACGCTCACGTTTTTCAAAGGAAACTCCTGTGAACGGCTTTAGGGGCGAATTGTGGTGGACCCAAATTCAATATTCTGTTTGGCCCTTTCCGCGAGCAACCTCCGGGCTGATCTGCAACTTGAAATCAAGGCAGGCACTCGACCGAATGAAAGATTCAATGATCTCTCGATAGACATTATTTCTGAACCGTTCATTTTCCACTTACATCAGTTTATCTGTTCAACATCAAGCGCCCATTCTATTTCTATCTCCTCCATTTCTTATCTTTCTTCTTTTGGTGATGGAAAAATGAAACGAAGGTAATCTGACATTAGTCCCGAATCACATGCTTGGTCAATCTGGCTAATGCAAGGCGAGTTCGACATTTACTTAGAAAGGAGAAGAAAAGAAGAAGAAGAACGATAATACTTTTCTTCCGTGCAACAGATCTTTGCATGCTGGCTTTAAAAGTGTGCATAACCAAGACCTACGGCGTCCATAAGCAAAATAAAATGTTATCATCGCCTTGGACTCCGGGTGGGGATTTACCAAACGATCTTCCCTAATTAATATGGCTTTGACTTCGATTGTCTACAGAGTGTGGCCGCCGCCGTGAAGGCGACCCAAATCGGGACTCGATCCGGCTAATTACAACACCCGATGAGGTAAGCTTAATTTCGCTACAATCGGAAACGAGGATTTCCACTCGGTTAAGCTCGATAAAACCATCCTATCCTAGTGACCGAGAATATTGTTTTAGCTCTAAATTCGTAACTATCGCAAAGCATATTCTCGTCATCCTCGAGTGAACCTGTAGTTTTACTGCCTTTCCAAACCATAGATAAATCGTACAAAATTCTAGGGGATCCTAATCCGATCATGAGAGAAAGGCGACATCTAATGCAGGCAATCTTCGACAACCCCGGCCCCAGCCGTTTACCGACGAGAGAATGACCGAAATAATGTTCACGCTTGACCAGCAGACTTTGGTAAACACCGGGGCTGATCCGATCTTCTTCTCCATGAAGGCAATTACACATAAAAACTCCTCAGTTGGCTACATTGCATGGAGAGACATACGCTCAGGCTTTTGTCTTTCAAAACAACAGCACGATTCTTAATACGATACACGCGAGATGGAGTTACAAGCGACAAGCTTCAGCGCGTCGATGATTAAATGAAAATATCAAAAGGAACAAAAACGATCGAATATGTTACTTTTCTCAATACAACCATGCCGGAGTACTTATAGAGAAGGAAGAGAGAAAAAATAAAACAATCGTATGATAGGTCGCAAAATGCGAACCGTTAACCCCGCCTGTTGTTGCCATATACACACACTCGGCCAAAAATGAAGAAAAACAATAATGAAAGAAATTGATATTTACTAGTGAAATAAAAAGGGTAGGTGTAAAACCACATAATATAGAGATCTATACAAAATATGAATCATAAATGTACGATATAAATGTGTGAAGTGAATCTTATTATTTATTGTGTCCAGCTCCCTGTATACATTGTTAAAAAACTTATAACAGGAGACCCCACTACCAGATTCAGATGATTATACGAGGGGCGGTCAATAAGTTTTGCAATTTGGATATAAGGAAACGAGGTATGAAGAAAAGTTTTTTATTATTTTTCAATATAACTACCCTCGACTTCAATACACCTGGGTCACTTGTCCCTGAGGCTTCGAATTCCCGACAACCAGAAATCTGCCGACCTCTGTTCAATCCACTCCTGGACGGCGAGCTGGACATCTTCATCGTCCCCAAACCGGCGTCCACGCGGTGCAGCCTTGAGCTGGTGGGATAAAAAGTAGTCGCTGCTAGGGGCCAGATCTGGACTGCAGGGGGGATGGTTGAGCTCCTCGAATCCGCACTCGCGCAGGGCATCTCGTGCAACTCTGGCCTTGTGGACTTTGAAAACGTTGAAGTCGATCATGGGGCGTGAGGTTTCTAGAGACCCAACGGGCAGAGACCTTGGTCATGGCCAAATTGTCGTGGATGATGTTGATAACACTTTCATGTGATATTCCAAGTTCTCGCTCGATTTATTCGACCTTCACCATCGACTTTCGAAGATCATCATCTGCACACGGGCCACATTGTCCTCGTTGGTCACATCTGACGGGCGTCCTGGACGGGGCTCATCTTCAAGGGACTCACGACCATGGCGGAACTCCCGATTCCAGCGAGCAATGGTTGCATAGGAAGGGGTGGTGTCGATGTACACTGCAACCATGCGTTCATGGACCTCTTTTGCATTCTTGCCTTCCTTGGTAAAAAATTTGATCACTGCGCAGTGCTCAACCTTCTCCATTGTTAAAAAATTTGTGACTGACGATCTGCGATCAGCTACTGCTTCTTAAATAGATGAGGCAGGAGCGTGCGGCTGCAGGTCCTGACTTGTCATAACTTGTCCTAACACCATCACAAACAGCCATCCTCCTTCCTCTGTTTTGCCCTACCGATTTGCAAAACTTATTGACCGCCCCTCGTATTTCTTTTGATAGCCTAAGGAGATACAAAATTGAAATTAGTAATTCACTCGCCGGTCCCCAATAAACGTGGAAAATGGAAATGCGGGCTTATAATTTGAGCAACCTAAATGGATACTAAGGTCATATTTTAAATTTGAGAACATATCAAAGGTTCAACAACAGTGGCAAGACAATATTGAAACAAATCATCAAACCAGACTTACTATTTTACGTATGTGTGAGAAATTTGAATTTTATGGTACTATGCATGATGTGTACACGCAAGCGACTAGGCGTCCAAACACATCACTAGATGCTAACATTTTGATTAAGTGCTACAGGTATTCAACACATCACCACGAAAATATGCGACACAATGTGCTTGGGAAACATGGGAGGGTAAGAAGTGTCTACAGAATTATGAAGAATGAGAAATGGAAATCTTAAAGCCCGAGATTATTACATGATTTTCGGAAAAAAATCGCGTCGTCTGATTAGGTTATATTTAAATTAAATGGTATAATTAATCGTCATTATTGTACATACTAGTCACAAGAAAATACACACTTATGTTGGATGCCGTATAAATTATCAGGTATAACTGTCCGGTTTGATCTTTCTTCCAAATGTTTGATTGGTCCGTTTTTATGGTACAGTTACTGGTCATATTTTCCTAAACATAATTATGGGGAAAAGTTCTCCTGCAACTCAACACTTCTACGGATATGACATTTACTTTCAAAAAGATAGGATACCTTCTGATTGCCATCACGATGTCAAGGACTACATTGATGAAACATTTCATACTCGGTGGTCGGGTGTTGAGATCGTATGGAGCATCCAACTAAGTTCACCAGATTTGAACCCACCTGACTTTTTATGAGATCATTCGAAAAATGAAGTACAGAGTAGAAAATACAACACTTGAGCAAATAAATGGCAAATTTGAAGAACCGTTTTGGTCTGCCATCAGTGAATCAAAGAACGCATTGGTGCATTGGTGTAAATGGTCGACAGTTCGAACACTTAATTGTTTAAAACAAATCAAACTAGCTATTATTTAGATATTGTATAATTCACCTATAAAAATATATAAACGTTATATGAACCTGTGAGTGTGTTCGGCTGTTATGAGTTTTTTTAAAACATACTGTAGCGATGGTCAGCTGCGTTTGGAGGAAGAGAAGCCCCCAAGGAAGCATTTACGGTCATCCACAAGCCAGACTGTTTTGTCAAATGCACGTGGAGTTTCACTACCTCGAAGACCTGAGGACTGAGCAGCTCTAATGAGGGTCACCCTTCCTTATGAATTTAAGATCTCTGAGATCACGTCGCGGTCTCTCTCTATCTCTCTGAACTCTTGGCATTGAGGCTGCGTACAAACTTTCGAGCACTTTGCGCAAACATCTCATTAGAGTTAAGGACAGAATCCTCTACCAGAAGAAGTCGAATGTGGTCTATGAACACCACTGTGGTTTGTGCGCAGACAAATATGTCTGTTGTCAGGCGTCAAAGAAGCTCCTGACGCAGGTTGAAGATCATCTCAGAACCCGCCAAAGAAGAGAGCCCCTAACACCGGTCGTGTCCCATTGTCTCGCCCACAGGAACGAGATATAGCGGGAGGAGGCAAAAGTAGTGTGGCTCAAGCCAGTATTAAGAAGAACGGGTAGTTCTTACAAGCGTAGCTATCTGGCGAAGGCTGCATCGTTTCGATACATTAATGGCAGTCCCTTTTACGATCCACTGTTATAAACTTACTATTTATTATTTATTTTATCTGTTACTGACTACATATCTGTTCATGTTTAATTAATTTTTTTATCGTTCCCCTTAAACATAAATGGTTTATACTCTTACCCTACCCGTACCTTTGCTATATTTACCAGCCGACAGCTTAACTTCCTCTATATTATTTTTCTTTCCTACATCTCCGCCCTCGCTAGTTTCAATGTTTTTTTGTGTGTTTTTGTATGTAGAAGAAATAAATGAATCGGCCAGCAGCCCTCCCTTGGTCGGCTGGAGGGAAGAAGTATCCCGGTACTTCGCCGCCCTCCTCCCCAAGGTCCCACCTTGTTTGGTGGGCCGGACGGTGAAGCAAAATTGGGGGCCAAAGAGGGAGGAGAAGAAGAGGCGGAGGAGATGAAAGAGTGTTTGAAAAAGAATTATAATAAGAGGTAAGAAGTTGATCTCAGTTGACCTTCTTTTACGTACATGGAAAAGTTCCATTGTTTTGAGACTTAAGGATTAACGTGGAAACCGTTCTTATTTTTTACATTATATTCCATTTTATATTTGTTGTTCTAGTGGCATGTAGTCAAAAGTTCTTTTATAGTTGTCGGATGGGTAACTCGACCAATCTATGTATGTAATCATTTAATCTTCTTTTTAACCATGTGTGTTTTGTAGCATTCAGCCATTATGTTTATATGTATTTAAGTTACTACTCATATGTGTGATGTTGTGTACGTATTGTTTTTTTGGTCTCATGTACTGTATCTTGTTTTACTCACAGTTAATATTAACGTTAACGTCTTTTGATCACTTTCGGTGTCATATTCGGTTGGTCACTCTTAGGGTCACTTTCTTGGGGACTTGTTGGTGTTTTAGTCATGATTGGTTAGGGTATTTCACATTCAATTGAGCTCCTTAGGAGCTGGTCGCTTTTAGATTCGATGCTCATTTTCGCTACGTGTACAAGGGTACTTGCATTATTCCTTGTTGAAGTATTCTACTGGGGAATCTAGAGTTAAAGGGAGTATTTACTTCTGTGGTGGTATTTTCTGCAAAGGCCAGAGAAAGATTGTCGATTTTGCTTCAGATTTTCCGCTTTTTTTTTCTGATGACTATGTTCAGTGGTTCGATCTTTGCTTCTCTATGTAGGGCTCTCTTGGTTCTTCCCTCATTTCTTCTTTTGTTGGTGAGTCAGAGCATTATTTTTAACTCTTTGGACTTCCCGTTTCTTTGTTTTGATGTGTCATTTAGGGGAATGGAAAGATAGATAGGTTCCTCCTTTCCTAGAGCTAAATAGATTTGTATTTTTTTTTTGTGTGTGTAAGCCTCTTACAGAAAACAGTAGGCTTAGAACAGGAATAGCTCTAAATTTTATTTCAGCTACGGGTTTTAGGTAGTCTCTTGAGGTTATTTTTAGTGCCAGTAATTCTTTTGCGCAAGCTGTCGATAGAGCAGTCCTTCAACTTCGATATCCGCTACCTTGTGTCTCGACATCGGGGCTAGAGTAAACTTTCTTATTTCTGCTCTTATTTTCCATTTGGATTGGGATATCAAAAGTCGTGAATATGTGGAAGAATAAGATAGGATAGATAGAAATAATAGTGTAAATGTAGTGATGATTGGTGTGGTGATAGTGATAGGGTGATAATGTGATTGATGTGTGTGATGATGAGTGTGTGTGTACCAGGTTGCCTGGCAATCGCTTTATGTTTCTTTATTTTGCTATATTTTACTTTTACTTATCTCTTATCAGCAACGGAGCCTTTGTTTTATTGGTTTCATAAATAGTTATTTATTCATTGTTTTCTCTTTCGAGGGAAGCGTTCGAGCCTTTGTTTTCTTCTTTCTCTTTAAAGTTTTCTTCTTTTAATAGTTTATGTTGATTTTTGGTGCATTCTCGAATGCGGTATCTTATTTATTACATTTATGTGAATATTATTTCTCTTTAGTATATCTATATATATTATTTTTTTTCATTATACATACACACATACATATTTATATATATATACACATGTATACATATATTTTATTTTTATTATTATTAAGTTACTAAGTTATTTTCTTAAAAGCTAGTCATTCATTTGGGGTTATTCTCAGGTAATCTAGCTATATAGTGGTTCGATTTCATCCTTTATATTTCTTCGAATACTTTTAAACCTTCGCCTAAAGTGTCGCCTCCTGTTTTCTCTCTCAGGGGGTATAACTTTTTCATTTGGGAGTTCCTCCTCTAATTGGTGCCATATTTTCTTGGCACGTTCGTGAAGGAATTGATTGATTGGTTTTAACTTTGCTCTTCGATGTATTTCTATTGATGGTATTGCTTCCAGGCTTGAGGTGCTAGTTATAAATCTGGTTGCTGAATTTTGGAATACTTGTAATTTTAACATTCGCGTTTTGGACAAAGCATTAATGTGGATGACGGGGTACGTTAAAATGGGGCGAACTAGGGTTAGGTATAGTTTTCTTCAGAGAGGTTTTTGAATCTTTGTATAGATGAAACTGTCCTTTTTTCTTGTGTAGTTTTTTTGGTTCACATGGGTACTGTACCCGTTTTTGGAGAATTTTAGGTCGAGTACCTTACCCTCTTCGCTGTAGGGGTAGTTGATGTTTTTGGAGGCGACTCGTTACGTCTTCCTTCTTTTCATTGGTATGATTTGAAATTTTGTATTATTTGTTTTTATTTTATGTGTCCTCTCAAATTCATTTGTATTTACGATCTCTCTGACAGTGCGCTGTGCGATATTCCCAGGGCTTTATCTATCACTGGCGATGATCTGCGTGACATCATCAGCCAGTTGGATATACATCGTGCTTTCCTCTAAGAGTTGAGGGAGGTCCCTGGTGTACACTGTGTACAACGTATGGCTGAGGCCCCCACCTTGCGGGACCCCTGCTTTTAGAATGAAAGCACTGCCAGTGTAGTTGTTGATGGTGTTTTCGCCTGCTGTCTTCCAGATAGCTACAGAATATTCTGCTTAGGTTTGTCTCGAGACCGAGTTGGATTATTTTAGCTTTAAGGCCTGGTTCCCATACCTTTTCGAAGGCTTTGGCAACGTCACGGAGTGTCAAGTCCACTCTGTCGCTTCTTGCTATATCGACTGCAATTTTCTCGATAATGAGTTCCAGTGCTGTCTCTGTACCTCGTTTTTTCCTGAATCCGTGTTGTTGTTCATTCTGCATATCGTTTTCTTCCAGGATAGTCTTTAGTCTCTCATTTAGTAGCTTCTCCATTAATTTGCCGCTTAATTCCAACAGTGAGATCGGTCTATAACTCTCGGTGTAGCCCTTGGGTTTTCTGGGTTTGGGAAGGAATATCAGCCTCGCCGTCTTCAAGGTGGATGGAAAATTCCCAGTGTTCAGGCATGCATTGAAGATTTTGAGGAGTGCTTGGTAGATATTGGCGGGCGCGTTTGTGATGTGGATTTTTAGTGATTTCGCTAATGCCTGGGGTTTTCTGTTTAAATGTTGCTAAGGCTGCTTTAAATTGTACAAAGTTGAAGAGCCTTCCCTCGTTCCTTTAATCGCGGGATTCTTCCACCCGAGGGACGGTTGAGTGTTCGGGCTCTCTATCTCTTAATTAATCTACTATGCGCTGTTCATGGGCCACATCGTAGTTTTGGTTCTCCTCCAGGGTAATAGAGAAGATCCTAGACCAATGCTCTCTAAATCTCTCTTCGATTTCTCTGTTCTCATGCATTGAGATTGGGTCTTCTTTCAGGTACATCTTGTCTTTAAGTATGAAACCTTTAAATTTTTTGTATTGGCTCCAGAACCTTCTTGGGTCTCTCCCAATATCCATGTTACTAATGATATTGTCCAATGCTGTGTTGATATTTATTCTGATTAGATTGTGGCTTGTGGTCCGTGCATAAAGTCACTTGGAAACCTTCGATCAAATGCCTGAAGTGAAGCGCAGCCAGGAGTTCCCTATCATAAGTAGAGTACGCTTGCTTTGTTTTACTCAACTTCCCGAAGAAGAATACCACTGGCTGGGGAGACCCATCCACCATCTGATAGAGCGTAGCACCAACTGCGAATTGGGAGCTGTCCGTCACCAATTAGTACGGATAGTCATTGGGTAATGGGTGGGTAACTTAACAGAGTTCTCCAGGGCCTCCTTAGTAGCTTCAAATGTTTTCATTGTAGCGTCATTCTAGACAAGTTGGCGAGCCTTAGGTTAAAGCCGTGCGAGTTAAGTCAGAGGGGCAGCGATCGCAGCAAAATTGGCATCATATGTCTGTAAAAACCTAACATGCCCAAATATCGACGAAACTCTTTGAAATCAAATCAGTTGGTAAGGGCATTTCGGTGATCTGGGAGACCTTCATAGCTGGAGGGCTCAGTCCTGCAGCTGAGACATGGTGGCCCAGGAAATCGATTTCTTCCTTCACGAACTCGCACTTTTCTATAGAAATTCGAAGGTTGTTTTATGTCAATATTTTGAAAACTTGATCTATATGCTCCACATGCTCGTCTATATTTTCCCCAAATATTGAAATATTGTCGACATACACAAAAATGAACGCCAAGCCTCGAAATAAATTGTCCATGTGGCGTTGGAAGGTGCAACTAGCATTCTTTAGACCAAATAGCAGCCTTAAAAATTCTCACAACGCAAAGGGAGTTGAGACTGCAATCTTCTCAATGTCCGTTGGATTCATTAGAATCTGGTGGTAAGCTCGGACTAAATCCAGGCGAGAGAAAACTTTCTTGCCATGAAGATTGTCTACCATGCTCTGAATTCGTGGCAGGGGATATCTGTCCGGTTTGGTTATCGCATTGAGGGATCGAAAGTCACCAACAACTCTATACTCGCCTGGGGTCTTCTTCTGCACTATGTGAATGGGTGAAGACCATGAAGATTTCTAGGCCGCACCACACCTTCTTTCAACAGAGTCTCGAAAGTTGCTTTTTCAATTTTTAGTTTCTCCATTGGAAGTTGCCTTGGGCGGGCGAAAGTTGGTGGGGCGCTACTTGTCTCAATGGTGTGAACAACAGAATAAGCCGGTGGTGAACTAATGTAAACACACTTCGAGTTATATATAGTCTCATATTTGTGGAGAATTGCCCTACAATTAGGTGGGATATGCGAGAGGTCATTAATAATTAACGAGATCACTGGTTCGCTTGACTTCTCCACTTTAGAAACTAGGCTAGTCTGGTTATCAATTAGGACACCACGAACACAGTCTACTAAAAGTTAAAATGACCAAGAAAATCGGCTCCTAATAATGGCGACGTAATATCTGCGACTACGAACGTCCATCTAAATGAACGTCGCAGGGTAGGGATGCCTATTTCCAGTTGGACTTCTCCATGCACTCTTATCTTCCCTCCATTAGCCGTCGCGATGTTAACGCACGATTTGCGCATCACACATAACTACACTATATTAAATGGAATTAAGGACACGCTCGCGCCAGTGTCTATCAGAAATTCGCACTTCCTCTCATTAATAAGGGCAGCGTCAGTGAGAAGGGTCGGCATGCCGGTCGTCGCATTTACAGCGGCCTGCCAATCTCGTTTTCCGAGTGGGTTGGGGAAGACAGTCTAGACGATGGCTGCATCGGAAGGTTCTCGCCTCGCTTTGGCCAACTGCACCACGGTTTACAGTACTTCACACTCTACCCAAAGTATAAGTGTGAACGGCATACTACTAGTTTTTGATTCCAACGGAAGAGGCGTAACCTAAACGGTACACCTTTTGAATAATTATTATCACTATTATAATTATTATGCACAAACCTAGATTGATTACCTCTAGGATATACGCCGATGGGCACGGAACGCGAATTTTTAAATTGCACATTATTTACCGGCTGGTTGACACTAGAGCACTTATATCGAGGAACGCACAATTATCACTAGTGTTACTGTTATCTATATTAGAGCACTGTGCATTGTAAAGCGGCATTAGTTCATCAGCGAGTTTCCTCAATTGGGCAAGAGTTAAGACCTTTTGTTTGACGATGTTTGGAGGTAAAGACTGGATGAACTTGTGTCTCACCAAGTTCTTTCCCACTCCAACTTGCAGAGCTGTCTTTCGTAGCTCTTCAAGATTCACTGAAGGTCGTCCAGTCTGCGGAGAAGAAGCGATTAACTTCTCGAAAAGCTCAGGTTTCGTTCTCTCAAAAAGTCTCACGATTTATGTTCGTAGGAGCGAGTAATTATGCGACGAGAGTACTGCAGCTGGGAGACGATCGACCGTCTCGGGAGGTAACGCAGCCAGAATATGGTAAAATCTCGTTTCTTCTCGTGGTATTCTTGATGTGAAATTGCGCCTCCACAATTTTAAACCATCCTGAGATTGCTGTTTCATTAAAAACAGGAGGTCTGATGGAGATCGCGTTCGCGATTTCCACTTCTTGGTGTGGAAGAAAATGAGCAGCTTGTTGATGTCTTGATGCGTCGCCTAGCGAATCCATTTTGTTGTAGGATCTGGGTAAGGTATTCTTTCTATTGTCGTTTCGTAGGCTAGGTTAAGTGATCAACCGCTTCCTTATGGGATGAAGGAAAATATATATATATATATATATATATATATATATATATATATATATATATATATATATATATATATATATATATATATATATATGAATTCTTTATTCCTAGGTATATAGCTGGAATAAGCTTCGAAATGGCAACAGGAAATGTAACTTTTCTTCCTGAATAATAATAACTTTTCTGACTATTTTTTATGATCAATGATGTTTAAAGAGAGAAATTGCTGTGGGGGTAGTTAAAGAAAAGATACAGGTATGTGTAATTAAGCGAGAGAGTTATATGTGCTAAGTCGTCTGGCAAGCTCAGTATTTTTAAATATTTATATCGATTCTCCCAATGAAAAATATTTTAGCGTTCAAGCCTTTGTTTTTGTTTATGTTTTAGTGGCTTAATTAATCTTGGATAATTGCCAATGCAGTTATTCTTCTTGATTTTTTATATTTATGCTAATGATTATTTAAATAACTTATTAATGTGCCAACTTCGGATCTTTTAATATTATTTTATTTAATTGTTCTAACTTTGTAATTTAATTATTCATTATGTATTAGATATTTTTTATTTATGTGTCCACTTCGGATCTTTTTCTATTACTTTATTTAATTGTTCAAACTTTGTAATTTATTCCTTTTTAGTTATTCATTATGTATTAGATTTTCTTTTGGGGTTCCACTTCGGATCTTTTTCCTTTCTTTTTTTTTATTAAATTATGTTCACTTCGGATCTTTTTTTCTTTTTTTTATTAGAATATGTCTACTTCGGATTTTTTTTAATTAAAACATGTCCTCTACGGATCTTTTCTTAAGGTATATTTGTCTTGTTCTTTGTTTTTCATTATTGTCTAGTTGAATTATGTGTTATCTTCTTTTTATTATTTCTTAGATATATATTGGTATTATATCTGTTTGAATCTTTAACTGGCTGATTTCAACGACTGCTTAAAGTGCATGTTCGGATATTCATCATCAGGTAGTCTTAATTGGTTCGTAATTTCCTCTGATATAATTCGATATATTTTATTCTATAGATTGATTGCTCGCTTGTGTAGTCACATTAATCGAATCTACATTGTTTATTTCATGTAGCAATGCCGGCGGGAGACGGTCCCAAAGAGTAGCATTTGATGTGAATCTCACCGCCTTGTTCTGTACCCTCTGTGCATCCCTTAGCGCTGTATCACTCTTGGTGTGTGTGGGATGACGGGGTACAGGAGCAGCGGTTTCACTAGCACTAGATATAATTTCCTTTTGTTGGATGGTGATATTAATCTAAAACGGAAGAGAGATTGGAGCACCATTTTGGCTCTGGCAATCTTCTCCTTAAGATGTGATTTTTAACCACTCGTTGTTATTTTTAGGCCTAGTGCCTTGCCGTCTGTGGAGTACTGGTAACGTGCACCCTCCATCATTACTTCCCTCGTACGTCTGCATCCCCTTGGAATCATTTTGAACTTGCCGATGTTCGTCTTGATCTTATTCCTCCTTTCATAGTTATTGACTATAGCAATTTCTCCTCCTGTCTTGTTTGCCACATCTCTCGGATTAGGGTAGTCGCTTGTCACGATCTGTGTGACATCATCTGCCAGTTGTTTGTATTGGGCAAAATCGTAGGCAGGATGTGGGAGGTCGCTGGTAAATATCATGTATAACGTGGGGCTGAAACATCCACCCTGTGGCACTCCTGTTTCTAGGTTAAAGAGCTCCGCTTCGATGTCGTTATTGCTGACCATGGCCTTACGATTATCAAGGTAGCTGCACAGGATCTTTGTCATGCTGTCCTCCATTCCAAGGTCGTAGATTTTTTTTTTCAGGCCGGTCACCCAGACCTTGTCAAAGGCCGAGGCCACGTCTCTAAGTACGACATCTTCATTATTGCCCCTGGCCTTTACAACAGCGACCTTCTCTGTTATGAGAGCTAATGCGGTTTCAGTTCTGAGTTTTTTTCTAAACCCGTGTTGTTGATCGTTGTACAGGCTGTTATTTTCCAAATAGTTCGTAATTCGTGTGTTCAGGAGTTTTTCGAATAATTTAACGATGAACTCCAATAATTAGATCGGTCTATAGGCTTCCCGGGCTTCAACAGAAATATCATCTTAGCCTTTTTCAATGAATCGGGAAAGTGGCCAATATTCATGTAAGCGTTGAAGATGTTTAAAATTGCTTGACTTACGTTGGGGGGGGGGGGTTATTAGGCGAGTCTTCGTAATTCCGGTCAACCCTGGAGCCTTTTGTTTGAATTGTTTCCAATAGTCTCTGAAGTGACGCTCCACGTCCTCATCTCTGTTAATTTCAACTCCGTTGATCATTTTATATTTATTCTTTCCCTTGGAGGGGTTCCTATTGATCTTTTAATTTAACCTCAAAATTTTTTCGGATCCCTTTCAGTCTCTAGATTACCAATTATGTTGTCCCATGTCTCTTTCGATTTCTCCATGATGAAGAATTTGATTGTTTCTCTCAGTTCTCGTTGGGCTCTATTACCGTAAAGCTTTATCTCATTGATAAGGAGATTTAATCGGTCCATTCTTTCGGTAATATCTCTATCCCACCACGGGGCCGGGGGAGTTTTAAATCCGGTCCATGAAATAGCATGACGGTCGGCCTCTTTGAATTTTACCATTATATTGTTAAGATGATGGTCTATCTCCGCAATCGAGGCACCTTCCAGTCTATTTAGCTGTATGGTGCTCAAGTGGTCTTTATAAGCTTCCCAATCAGCCCTGTTCAGGCATCTCCGTTTAAAAATTTGGACCTGTATTGGGGAAGTTGACAACGTAGTTACCATGCTGATATGGTCTGATGGTATGTAAAGACCTGGTACTCTTACTTGGTTGAGAGCAAAGTTCGTGTTAGTCAATATAACATCAGGTGTTGTTGAAGATCTTCCTGTTAAGAATGTGGCGTAATCTGGACCTACTCTTTGCACTATGTTCCTCCTAATTAGAAGGCTCAGTTTGTTCCCCGCTCCATTTAAATCCCTAGTATATCCTGCCTCTCTGCAGCGCGCATTGAGTTCTCCAATTAAAATTGTTGAGGAGATTCTACGGAATAGGTGGATGAAAATAGGAACTGGCAAATATGAGTGTCTAGGTGGTTGATAACCGACTGCCACCACAAGGTCATCATAGGTCATCTTGATCTTCACAGCCAGGTAAGACTCTCCCAAACCTTAAATTTCTTGGAATTTTATTCCTTTCCTGACTGCAATTGCGACGCCATCAAATCTCTCATTAGAGTGGTTGGCTATCAGCACTTCATAATTGTATATTTTAATATACTCCGTTCGCAAATCGACGCCATGCTTGGAAATGAATATGATGTCTAGGTTCAGGTTTCTTATAATCTCGTTATATATTCTTTTTTTATTTGTCCATACGTTGACATTGAGGGAAAAGATTTTCAATTTTCTGATGTATCTACTTTGGCTGTCCATGATATTTAGTTCTTATGTGGTTGTTTAGGTTTATTATCATTTTCTCTTGCTGGGGATCTTTTCCTCCTGTTTTTCTGCTTTTTGAAAATCTCGTGTGCAAGATTAAAGCAGGATTCCTCAGTTATCACGATTATTCCTTGTTTCAGAGCCGCTAACAAGTTATCTTCATTTATGTCCGCTTCATAGTCATACTTATACTTCCCTTTCATGTTTCCTGAGATGATGTCAGCTGATTTAGAGATTTTAGGTAATGGTGCAGACAGCGAGCTGTATATCTTCATGCCTATTTCATCAGTTGTCTTGTAGGTTTTTGATGCTGCAGTATTGTTCATTGGGACGGTCTCGTCTTTATTCTCAATTTGCGTTGAAGCAGTGGTGATTCCTTCTTCATTAGTGGAGCGTGGTTCCGTCTGGGTGACACTAGGTGTTGATGTTTTAGGTCTATTGAGGCGGGAGTCTCTAGATGAGGAGCGAGATCTTGGGGTAGCGTCTTTCATTGTTCTGAGTTGAGCCTGGAACAACTCCTCTGAGGGAGGATTGTCCCGAAACCACATCGGCTTGAGCCCGTTGTGAATCAGCATTTTGTTCAATTCGGTAGCCTAACTACCTGGTTTGATTACATTTGCAAAGTGCGTGTGAAGAATGCATATTACTAAATCAGGTTTCATTTCCGGCTCTATGTTCAAGAGCGTCTTGTTCTGTCTATCCGTTTTAGCTGCTTGTCAGTATGTTGTAGAAGCCTTCTTATTTCTGTCCTCTATAGCCTGCTTTTTCTTGTCTGCCACTATGGATTTCTTTAGCGGACAGGCCATCGATTGGGTACTGTGTTGGTTTCCACAATTTATACCTTCTTTTATGAAGGCTCTTACACTCTTTCCATGTATGAGTTTAACTGGCGCATTGAGAACATACTTTACCCTCAACGGGGCACTTCTTTGTAGGGTGTTTCTCTAGGGCATAACACGAGAAGCACACTTGGACCGGAACGAACACATCTCGCTCTATGCAGGATGCAGAGACTTTGGAATTGAACATCATTAATCTATTTTTGCAAGCTTTGTTCGCCATCTCGGTTGTTTAAAATGTCACTTTAAAAACGTGACTATACTCCTCTCCGGACAGGCCATCGATTGGGTACTGTGTTGGTTTCCACAATTTATACCTTCTTTTATGAAGGCTCTTACACTTCTTCCATGTATGAGTTTAACTGGCGCATTGAGAACATACTTTACCCTCGACGGGGCACTTCTTTGTAGGGTGTTTCTCTAGGGCATAACACGAGAAGCACACTTGGACCGGAACGAACACTTCTCGCTCTATGCAGGATGCAGAGACTTTGGAATTGAACATCATTAATCAATTTTTGCAAGCTTTGTTCGCCATCTCGGTTGTTTGAAATGTCACTTTAAAAACGTGACTATACTTCTCTCCTTCGTGGTTTTTAATTTTGTACAATTCTTCGATTTTGGCTCAAACGTGCTTGGACTCAATTTCATGTTGCATTTCCTGAATAGAGTGCGAACCGACGTAAGGGTCTATGCGTCAACAGACGATCGATCGCTGAGTTGCAACTTGAGGGGGCACCTTAGGAGAGAGGCCGATCTTCTCAAATTCTTCTTTGACTTCGTACTCACTATCTTGTCAATATCCTGGGGCGTGTCGCATATGGCTAGGTAACCATACGTCTGTTCTTTGACTCGGCAAAGTGCAATTCAAAGTTTTAAAAAGGCGAGTTCAAAGACTTTTTCCCTTGTAGGCTTCTGACAGCGCCCAATCACCCTGAGAGAATGCGCATTTCGCCATGGGGGTTGTCCATGATGGCCCCCAAAGCGGTGGTTCCCTCTACTAAACTAACAGGCTATTATTGATGGGCGTTGACCTAATATTATTCACTGAGTTCTCCTTTATCTGTTCTACCTATAATCGTGTCTAACAGGGTCCACCTACCTATAGTGACGACTCCAGCCCAGACTGGGGTCACCACCTTTACGCCCCCTGTAGGGATTTCTTCGGGGGTTCAGACACGTCAGAAGAAAGGCGGTTTCTACAGAACTTAGATAGCAGAAAAGTTATCTGAACTCGTGATGTGCTGCTGTGGTAAGAAAAAGATCAAATTCGTCCACTGGTGGTCCAAGCAAGGCTCTCCGGAGTGCGTTCGCTCGCGCGCGAGCGCACGTGTGTAGCACAGGTATCCGTGGACTAGGTTGTGGGAATTCGGAGCAGAATAAACTTCTTCATCCACAACCCCTAGTGGAAAATCCGCTGGCAGCAGTAGAAAATTTCCTTGCAGTTTTCCTCCTTTTCCTACGATGAAAGCAGTCACTTTTTTACATGATTTATGATTAATGATCATAAAAGAGAGAAAAAATGGGTGTGATAGTAAGAGAAGTAAAAGATAGAAAAAGTGTTATTTTAGTAGGAGAATGGTGTGCCAGTACGTCTGGCTATGGCTTTCCATGCGCTTCTGTGATGTTTCCGTGTATGTTGTTTGAAGCATTCAAGCCTTTTTTTTCGAGTTTTTGCTTTTTTCTTGTAGATAGAGCTAACTCAGTTTCTCGAGTATTTGTACATAAGTTTTCTCTTTACGAATGTCTAAGTTGTTTATATTTGTTCTATCGTTGCTTTGAAATATTGTTGTCCACTACGGAACTTTTTATTTTGTTTTGGTTATTTATGTCCACTACGGATCTTTTATTTGTTGTTTTGATTATCTTTGTCCACTACGGATCTTTTGTTTCTATAAGGTTAAGTTTAACATCCTCTTTATTTGCATATTATGTTTATCGTTTTTCCCGTGAGTATTTATTTATAAATTGGTTCTATATATTCTTGCAACCGCTGTTGGCTGCTGGCAAATCCTTGGGGGTAGGGTGTGTTCGGTTGGTCAAATTCGGGTATTCTTATGTTCTGTATTATTCTTTCTGGTAAATATTCTTGAATATTTCTCTATAGTTCTGTTGCTCTGTTGTGTAATGTTACATTTAGGGGCTAGATCCTCACGAGATCGTGTAGTCTAATTGATGGTATGCGGTCTAGTAAACTGAGGTCCAGGATGAAGCGTAGTGCTTGATTTTGTACTACTTGTGCCATTCGAGTTTCTTCTTGCCTGCCAGATGTAATGGGACGGCGGGGTAAGGCAAGATCGGTCTGACTAGGGCCAAATATAACTTCTTCTTGTTGCGGAAGAAGAGTCTGCTGAACCTATAAAGTTGCCTAAGTCTGATCTTAGCTTGAGAAACCTTCTCCTTGATATGGTCATTATAACCATTTGCTGTGATCTTCTTTTCCAGACTTCGGCCTTCTCGTGTGTATGGATAGTATTCGCCATTTTCTCTAATGTCGGCCGTTTTGGTACATCCGATAGGGAGAATCTTAAACTTATCCATATTAGTGCGGATCTTATTTCTTTTCTCATTGAGGTTGAGATTATTAATTTCACCAGCTGTCCTGTTTGCGAGGTCTACAGGAGCTCGATAGTGACTTGTGATTATTTAAGTTATATCGTCGGCTCGCTGGACATATATAGCGTAATCTTGAATAGGAAAAGGGAGGTCATTCGTGTAGATAGTATACAACGTTGGGCTTAGACATCCCCCTTGAGGCACACCTGCGTTCATCGAAAAGGGTTGTCCTTCGTGATCGTTGATCTTTATGGTTGCCTCTCTATCCTCTAAATAATCACAAAGGATTCTAGTAATATTGGTTTTCATCTCAAGATTACATAATTTGTTCTTTAGTCCAGGTACCCAGTCCTTATCAAATGCCGAAGCCATGTCCCTGAGTACGACGTCTACTCTCTTATCTCCAGCCTTTGCATTTGCAATTTATTCTTTCACTAGGGCAAGGGCAGTTTCCATACCGAGGTGTCTACGGAAACCATGTTGTTGCATGTTGTATCCGTCCCTTGTTTCTAGGTGGTTCTTGAGTCTATCGTTCAGGAGTTTTTCTAATAGTTTCCCAATAAATTCAAATAGAGATATGGGTCTATAACCTTTTACTTCTTTTTATGGATTTCCTGGTTTTAAGATGAAAATTAAAGTGAAAATTATTCTGGCCCTTTTAAGTACATCTGAGGAAGTAGCCGACGTTTAAACAGAGGTGGTGTGGATATGAGTATGCGAGATTTGGATATGATAAGACATATCGGTATATGGTCAAAGAGTACGTGGGGACTAGGTAAGAAGTTAGTGTAGAAGTGTGCAACGTAGTCGTTGTGGAAGACCACGTCCGGAGACATGGTTCCTCCGCGAGGACCGAAGAATGTGGGGAAGGCCGGGCCGATGTGCTCACAGCGATAACGCGACAGGGCACCGGCCAGGTACCTTCCTGCATCATTCGTGGTGTTGAAAAGAAGTGTTCGGTGGAAAGCGTTTAATGTCCCCGCAAAGAAGATAGGAAGGTCGTGGTTTGATATAGTCTGGAGCGGGACTTCTATGTTTAATTGTAGGCGTGGTGGTCTGTAGTGCGTGGTCACTAGGATGGGGTCGGAGCTTGTCTGTATCGCAGGCTAGAAAAGAGTCATCGGATGAGGGAGTGGTGTATAGAGCGCTTTATTAGCATCGCTGATCCTAGGTGCGGTGCTTGTGGAGTTAGATATGTGTGGTAGCCTGCAATACGGAGTCTGTTCTTTGAAGGGTGTAGGCTGTAGAGTTCAAGAGTATATGTCAGGTCTCTGTGTGTTTAGGACCCAGTTGGCAACAGTATGGCGAATATCGTGCCAACTGCGTACGTTTATTTGTGTTATTTTGAGGCGTCCAATTGACGTGGGTGGAGTGAGCATGGGGCTGATTTAGCCTGGACCGTTTGCCTCTCCTTGGTTGTTGCTCAGGAGGCGTGGGGAGTGAGTACCTTTACACGCGTCGCCTGTGGTGTTATTGGGTAAGCAAGCTGTGGTAGAGGGGGGGGGGTGGTCGTGGAGGGAG
Organism: Ceratothoa steindachneri; assembly: GCA_963969495.1. NCBI lineage: Eukaryota > Metazoa > Arthropoda > Malacostraca > Isopoda > Cymothoidae > Ceratothoa > Ceratothoa steindachneri. The sequence goes on along the minus strand of OZ018324.1, from coordinate 132,093,858 downwards.
GATTGGAGAGAGTAGAGTCTGGGAGGGGGAAGTTAGGAGGAGAGGAGGAGCGAGTAGAACTAGTAGATGGGGGGCTAAATATGGTAGGGGAGGTGCAGATTATGAGAGGGGGGTGTCGGGAAAGGGAGGAGGTTGGGACGGCAGAGAAGGAGAGGTGGAAGGAGGAGAGGAGGGAACAGCAAGGAGGGGGTTGGTCGGCTTTACGCGTGGTTGTGTGTGCGTGTGGGGAAGGGGGGGTCGTGGTAGAGTTTTTTTGTTTAATGAGGGGTGTCGTGGTGGTCTTGGGGGAGGAGGAGATGGGGGTTGTGGTATCAGTGGGAGAGAGGTTGCAGGCTGTGAGAGGGGGATGGGGGCGATAGGAGGTGGAGTGGTGGTAATAGGGGGGATGGAGTTGATGTTGAAAGAGTGTTGGTGGTGGGAGGGAGTTTAGGTATAGAGGAAGAAGGAGTGGTAGCAGTGGAGGGGTGGAGGGAGGAGAGGAGACGGTTGGAAGAGAGGTGGGAGCAGTGGAAAGAGGGGCAGGTAAGGAGGGTACAGAGGTGAGAGGGGCAGGAACAGAAGGACGGGAGAAGGCGAATGGATGGGGGGGCGGGGTGTGAGGGGGCGGTAGGTCCAGGAGAAGAGGTGTACGTGCCCAGGTGTACGTGGGGAGGAGTGCGGGTCTCCTGTGTGTATGCTCGTCGATTAGAGCAAACACCTTCTCGGGGAAGGTTATCTGTTCTATACCGTGTGGGGCAAACAGTGTGTGGAGTATGTTTGCGTATAGTCGGGGGTCACCCCTTGACATGTCCTTTGCCACCGATTAGAGCAAGGCGGCCAGGTGTAGCTTTGGGTGAGTGGTCTCCTTGAGTGTGTGGTAGGTGTGTGGTGTGTGGTGTGGGGAAGGAGTGGGTGTCTGGAGTGGTGGGGTCTCTGGGTAGGGGCGGGTATTGGAAGATGTGGGTGAGTCTGGGTTGCTGCTGGGGGAGGACAGGAAGAGGTGTCGACAGCGTTGCGCCGGCAGCAGCAGCGAATGTTTTTGTGAGGGGAGGAGGGGTGGGCGCAGTGTGTGCGTGATTTTGTTGATGGGTTGAGGACGCCGTATATCCGCTACGGCGTCAGAGCGGGCCTTACTTAGGTAAGGGCATTTTGGGTTGGCGGCGACATGGTCGCCGACACAGTTTGTGCAGAGGGATGTGGTGGCTGTGCAGATCTAGTGCGGCGAGTGTGTCCGATGCATGTTGGTGAAATTTGACTGCGTCCTCCTGTGAACGGAAGACGAGTTTGTCTGTAGTTGGTGTTTTATTTGTTAAGTGTGTGAGTGAGGATGAGTTGTATGCCATTTTCTTTATATAGGGTTCCCCGGCCCACCGATAATGACCCCGTGAAAATGACTCAAATGTGGTGATGATTAATGAGTGAGTATGTACCTGGTTGGGCTCCTCAGAGGGTGTAAAAACATGGCGGACCTAATGATGACTGAAGCCCCAAACCCCTCTATTGGGTTTGGGGTATTTTTCAGTTACGTCCGACATCTCAAAGAGACGGTATTGTCTCCCTATGTGGTCTTCGACGGTGTTGCAGGGTAGGGTATTAATCCCCCCCCCCTCCCCCGCGTTGGTAACTGAGTCCCAATCCAGGTTTGCTCCTTCCTTTGGGTTCCACATTTGGCTAAGCCTCAGACCTTCTTTCCCCAAAGTTTGCAATTATGCTCTTTCTAAGTAGAACGGCATAGTTACAACGGAGCTCTATGTGTAGAGTCGCATTCACAGAGCCAAGTCACGGCTGGTCAGGGATTTGGAGGGTTTAGCACGTCATACCACTATGACGAGCCAGGGAAATAAATTATTTTTTATTCACGGGGGGGGGGGAGGTGGCTGAATCTCGTAGTTGGCTCACGAGATTATACTGTCCACAGTATAGATTGTAGAAAAATCACTGTCTTCACTGAGAGGCGTCGATGAGAATTTTTGCTTTTGGCCTTGCCTCTTGTATCTATATAGAAGAGAGCAGGGAATCGAAGCGAGATCGTCGAAAGAGCAGAGTCTGATGATGTCTGTCGGAAATTGGACATTAGACATAAAAAGTGGAGAAACTAGGTAGATAGAAAAATAGTTAGTTATTTAGTAGAAGAGTTTAGCAAGGAAATTTGGGAATAAAGTATAGATAAGATAGTTAGGTCCCTGGGAAAAGGGTATCTCTGTGTGTCTTTTCGCTAGTGTATTTGTTGTTTTTCTTTTATCTTTGTTATTTTAGCTTCGAAGCCTTTTTAATTTGATCAAATTATATGACTATTAGTTTGTAAAAAAAACATTTGTACATAGTAGCTTTAAAGCCTTTTTGTGTGTGTGTTCTGTGACTTTGTTGATTGTTTTGGGGATCTTTTGGATTTATTGCTTATCCGGTAGTTTTATGTGTAGATCGGGTCTTGATTGTGCCATGAAGCTCTTCTGCTGCTGGGGAATCTTTTCCGAGCCTGGTTTCGTAGTAGTTTGGGAATTCCAAAGTGATTCCTGATGAAGTCTGGGTCAGAGTTCCTCTTCACCTTCTGCCAATTATTGAGGATGGTTTCTTCGTGTAGTGTCTATTGGCGTTTTCTGTCTCTTTTCCTAGTGATTTTTTTTTATTAAGAGTGCTTTATTTTGCACTTTTTTGCAAATGCATCATACAAGTCTTTATAAATGGCCGCTAGTGGCATGGGTGAATACAGTATATTTGGTCTGATGTAGGCAGAGTATATTTTCTTTTTATTGTTTCTTCTTAGGTTTTTGAATCGAAATAGTTCTCTGATATCCTGACTCGTACGTGCAGTTATACTATTTATTTGGTCTCTATATCCCCTGCTATTTATTTTTAAGCCTAACACTGTACCTGCTCTCTTGTATGGATATCTCACATCTCCTACATAAATTGGTGCTATTTTATTTTTTTTGACTGGAATGATGGTAAACTTGTTCAAATTAGTTGCGATTTTCCAGCGGTGTTCGTATATATTTAGGTTCTCTATTTCATATGCTGTCATCCTTGCCATTGTCCTTTCATTTTTATATGCGGAGACCACAACTTGTGTCAGGTCGTCGGCGAACTGGATATACAAAGATTCCTCTAGCCTAGGAATAGGGAGGTGAATATCAAGTAGAGCAGTGGACTCAAACACTCACCTTGGGGGACGCCCTCTTCCAGTTGAAATTCTAGTCCTTGGTACTCCACGATCTTGATGAATGCTCTTCTGTTCATGACGTAATCACAGGGTTTTTTTTCCAATCTGGGATTGAGTCCATGTTGGAGGATCTTAAACTGTATTCTTTTGCGCCATACTTTATCGAATGCTATTATACCGTCCCTCAATACTAGATCAGCGTGCTTCTTTTTTTCTATTTGGGCTAATTTCTGTATTATCATCGCTAGTGCTGTGTCCGTACCTCTGTACCTTCTAAATCCCTGTTGTTGACAGTTGTGCAGATTATTGGCGTCCAGGTAGGATGGCACTCTGTTAGCGATGATTTTGTCGAAAATTTTACCTCCAAATTCGAGGAGAGAGATCGGGTGGTAGTCTGCCGGGCAGATTGGAAACTTACCCGACTTAGGAATGAATAGCATTTTTGATAGTTTCCAGACATGGGGAAAGTATCCCGTATTAAATGCCGCGTTCGTGATATTAGTTAATCCTTGTTTTATGTTGGGTGAAGCGTTACTAAAGTTTGCTTTCGTTAAGCCTGAGTGTCCTGGAGCATGTTGCTTGAAGGTTTTTAGGGTTTCGTTTAATTCCTGTAGGGAGATCTTTTTCCCGAGGCCCACCATGAGTCTTTCCGCTGTAGCGTTATTGAACGGATATGTTCGTTCTATTTCTTCATTCAACTGGTCTATTACCCCGTTCCCGAACTCTGTGTCGAAATTTTCTTCTTCTTCAGGGGAAATTTTAAATATGTTTGACCAGTATTCTCTAAATCCTACTTCTATCTCTTCTGGTTCAGTGATCACTTCACCTTCCAGATTCTTGATGTTCGTTCTTTTGTTTTGTGGTTTTTGCCAGAACGTTCTGGGGTCCATTTCCTCATCGAGTTCTTCAATGAGTCGGTCCCAAATTTCTGCTTGCTGCTGTATGATCAGTTGGTGGAGGTGATCTTTAGTTTCACGCCTCATCTTGTGGAGGTCCCTGTTTGGTCCCCATCTGCTGATTGCGTCCACTAAGCCTCTGTATTTTTCTTGCAGAGCAATCATTTCCGGTAGCCATTTTGGAGCAGGTAGGTTTTATATTTCCTTTGGGATAGTGATCTTATCTGCCTCCAATATTTTCATTATAAGGTGGCTTAATTCCTCAGCAATTTTTTCTGGTGTAGCTTCCTCTAGGCTTACTGGAACTTTGTTCTGGCGAACGGCCTGGTAGGCCTCACAGTCTGCTCGCGCATATGACTTCCTTTCCTTTATTGGTATTTGAATTGGGATTGTTGACAGTGTGATGGCTAATGCTTCGTGGTCGTTGGGTATCACGGGTCCGGGGGCGATGTGATAGTTGTAAGGAAACCGTGAGCTTGTTAATACTATGTCGGGCTTAATGCACCTCTCGCTGAGTAACTGGTCGGGAACTCTGGTCCAATGCGCACTGCTGCGTTTCGTTCTAGTAGAAGTTCCAGATTTCTTCCCGCCGCGTTCCTGCATCTTGTGTTTAAATCTCCGGCGAACATTACCGTTTTATTATGGGCAAACAGCTTCAAGAGGTTGTGGATAGGAATGTACCCTCTTCTTGGGGGTTAGTACCCAGTAGCAATAGTTAGGGGCCCTATGGTAGTTTGGACCTCTATTGCTACGTATGACTCATCTAATGGAGGTAGAAGTTTTTGCATGAGGCCATTTCGGATTGCTATCGCCGCCCCGTCGAAGGCCTCATCTGTATGGCTTGTTGTATAAACTTGGTATCTGAAGATTTTCATCTCTTTGTTTTTTATGTTGATGCCTTGTTCGGATATTCAAATAATATCCGGATCAAGGTTCTAAATTATGTTTTCATACTCGGAACTTTTTCTTGTCCAACCATTTACATTCATGTACATTATTTTTAGGTTTCTATTTGCAGTGTCCATTTTGTAGAATGTGTCTTCTGTTTTGCTTGTTGTTTTGCTTTACCTTGGTTGCACCTTTTTTAGGTTTCTCTTCTGTCTTGCTTTGACCCTGAGGCCTGGTGAGGGTGTGTTCTACATTTACCGTTTCGCTTTTTATGGAACTCACGCTGAGAGATATTATTGAAAATTCCTACTGTATATTTAATTTTTCCTTGAAAAGGGCCTCTTCAACCTGATTCTCTGGCATTTGGACTACGTATTTCCATTTGATTTTCTCGTTTATGATTCCTTCGGTGATGGACTCAGCATGGTGTTCCTTGGGATATAGAGTGTTCTATGTAGCAAAAAGTTTGAAATTTATCTTTTTTTGCATTTATCTGTTGTTTTTGTTCTCGGGGTAGACGTCGGAGATCTTTTCCTCTGTTAGCTGTTGGACCTCTTTTGGTCCCTGGCTGCACGTTCTGGGTTTTTTTCTATTATTTGTTCCCGCTCTGTCTCTGTTTCCATCTCATCTGCATTATGATATTGTTTTTTTTTGTTTCTTGTTTGTTTCCGCGTTCTTTCTCGCTTCTTGTGCAGCAATTCTTGGATCCATGCAGTTGGAGGCGTTTCTTCCTGCTTGAGTTGGTAGTTGAGCCTGGGTGGGTTCAACAAGTTTAAATTTCAGAACTTCTTCTGATGGATGATTGTTCAGGAACCTCATTTGGGGCATTTCGTTGTTTTTCAGCATCATATTCAGTTCCGTCTTGAACGTCCCTGGCCTTGATAGGTTCGCAATGTGGGCGTAATAAATACAGGCCATTATCTGAGTTGAGCTTTCGTTTTCTACATGTAGCACAGTACTGTCCTTGGTTGTTTCAGCCTTGGATGCTTTCGCAACCTGGGCGTACGTATTTTTCTTCTTCTGTTCTTCTTCATGCCTTTTTTCCTCTTTTTTTCTTTTTTATTATGCTTTTTTGAAGGGACATGTCATTGCGAGGGTGCGGTGGTCCCCGCAGCAATTCAGGCACCTTTTCCGTTCTCTATTGCAGCTCCTCCAATTATGGTCATCAGCACTGCTTTCAGAGCATTTTTCTGGCTCTTGTTTGCATGCCCTTGTGGGTTGGTCGTCTATACGGTAGCATCTAAAACAGATCTGAATCTCTGTGAACAACTCCCTCTCTATTTGATCGGGAATGATCCTCACATCGAAAACAAACAGTCTCAATGGCTTTTTGAGCCATACCTGTATCTCTAAATACGACTTTAAAACATGTGTATGTTCTTTAAATTTGATGATTTCTATCAATGAAGCCCAGTTGTGGTTGGTTTCAACTTCTCTTTATACCGCTTCTATGTGTTAGTATTTGGGGAGGGATTTTGGGAGCTAGCCTGATATTTTTCAGAACGTCCACTGACTTTTGTGTCGTCAGGGCTTCGACGTCCTTCTCATTTTGGCACAGTGCTACATAGCCCTGGAGATAATCAATTAATCTAACCAAAGAAATATTGAGTTGGGAATATATTGTTGAGAATACTTTCCCTCTGTCGGGCTTTTTTCCTGGTTAGGGCTTTGAGAGGGATCCTTGTAGTTTCCCGCATAATTGTAGTGGATTTAGTGAACCATGATACCCTTACAGTTTGTATTAATGGAGGTCAAAGGAAGGGAAGGGGACATTATGACTTGCCTACTTGAAAGTCATTTTATTTAGAGACCTTGTTGGATAGGGGGGGGGGGAAAGATATAGAATAACGAATTTTATATGTCCTTGTCCACGTACCTTTCTTCTGAGTTTTCTTCTATGATTAGGATATAGCCCGTTAGTTATTTCTCACGATTGTTCACTTGCACGGTTTGGTAAGGGGTTGGTGTATGTAGATTGTTAATTATTTACACACATGTCTCCGGTGGTGAGTTCATTTAATTAAAAACTTTTGTTTTCACTTTGTTTGTTGGAGCGTACCGGTGGGGGCACTGATTCTAACGCTCGAATGAGTTCAATCATTTATATCAGCCCTCGGGTTTTTATGCATTAAATTATTTATTTTTAATTAGATAAGGCCCCTGGGAAGCATAAGCACGGCGTTCACTAATTGGATCACTTATTTCTGAATTTGGAGGAATCAATCTCACTTTTGTATTAATAGGCACCAGGCGAACAATTTTGTTAATGTTTACTTTTCGTATTCACTATTTATACTACTTTCAGTGTTTGACGAGCATATGGACATTTATCTAATAATAAATCACTTTTGCGCTGTATATTTTATTACCGTATTAGGCAATATCGGATTTATTTTGTTTTTCACTTTTTGTCACTACGGTTTTTCACTTTGAGTTCTCGTTGAAGTCAGTAAATTCATGTAAATAAGTAACCCTCCTATGTGTTAAGGAAGGTAAAGCACAGGTTGAATCTGTTTAATAGTCCCCTTTACCGATTCTTCGAGATCCGCGAGAGTAGAATTCCACAAGCGTAAAAGGCAGTCATGTGTGTCGGAAATTGGATGATGTTCAAAGTTTTTAGTAGAAGATATATAGTTGTAGAGATAGTTTGGTAAAAACACACCGTTGATATTTTGCCCTGGTGATTGTGGCATCTCTTGCATTTTTTGTCCACACTTTTGAATCTTTATGCTTTGACAATTCTTGCTTTTTGATAAACTCTTTTTATATATATATTCTTTTTTTTAATGTTTGGTGTTTTTTTTGTTTTTTTACATCTATATTTATTCTAAATTTTATACTTTCATACAAATTTGACATATATATTTATTCTAACTTTAAATTTTCATACAAATTTTAACATATATTTGATCTAACTTTAAACTTTCATACAAGTATTTACATAATTTTTCTAACTTTTATACTTGCATACAAATTTTGACATATATGTTTTTTATAACTTTATCAGAACCACGCATGGAAGCCTCGCAGGGGGCGTGAAGAAGAGGCCCCCATTCTGGGGCGGAGGGGTCAGGGCAGATAGGAGGACTCTGTTAGACATTTTAGACAGGTGCAACCTGTCTATTTAGGTATCGCCCCCGCGATAAGGGCCTGGTAGGTTCAAGTAGCTCCTGGTGTTGGGGCTATCATGGACGACCCTAACGGCGAGAAAAGGGTCCCGCTCCATGTCAAAGAGCGATGCCAAAAGCCTTCGCGCGAGAAGGTTTTTGAAACCTTCTTCTCAATGCTTGGGTTTGCTCTTCACCGACTTAAAGACCTGTATTATGGTTACTTGGCCTTTTGTGACTCTAATCATGATTTGGACAACCTTCTGAGCGCAAACTCGAGCAAGAAGTTAGAAGAGATTGGCCTCATACCACGTGTTCCTCTACATGTATCGACCAAGAGATCGATTATTTGCCGACGTATCGACCCCTACGTTGGTACCCACTCTGCTAAGGAGATAAAACAAGAAGTTGTGGCGAACCGGGAAGGAGAAGAACACACCCATGTGTTTAAAATGACCTTTCAAACTACTGGGATGGCCTCGAAGGCGGCGGAAATGGACTGGTCCTATTTAATTCAAAAGCATCCGCCAGCTGCATTGAGCGAGAGGTTTTTGTGCCGTTGCAGATCTGCTTCTCCTGCTATGCCCTCGAAAAGCATGCGACTAAGGACTGTCAGGCTACAGGCAAAATCTATTTTGAGTGCTCAGAATCTGGCCACACGGGGAGAGAGTGTACTAGCTCCAATAAGAAGTGCATTAATTGTGGCAATTCTCACCGTACTCTATCAATGGCTTCCTCAATAAAGAAGGCCTTGATAACGGATAAAAAGAAGACGCTGATCGAGTTAAGAAATAGAAGAAAAACTACTTCCTATGCACACGTGACAAAGGTTTCCGAACAGAAGACCACGATTCAAATAGACCAGAACATGAGACCAGATCTTATTATGTGTATATTACACGCACCTTTCGTGAATATAACGAACCCTGGCATTTATGCGATGGAATTAAATAAGATGCTGGTACAAAATGGACTGAAGCCGATGTGGTCTTCGGACAACCCGCCATCAGGAGACCTATTTAAGCTCAATTAAAGAAACTCAAACAACCTGAGACAAGGCCTCGTTCTATTTCTCGCGACCCGCGTTTACGCAAGAAAGAACGTGCCGTGAAGAATGACTCCCAGATGGAGACCAGTAACCAACCAGAAGAGACTACCAAAAAACGATGAGGTTAAACCTGTTGCACCAACATCTGCCTCCGCTACGCCAATCTATCGGACTACCCACGATCTGTGCATGATAATCTACGGCTGCCCATCTGCTCCCATACAGAAGAAAGCAAGCCAATGTTAATGAACTGATAGGAGTTACTAAAGGCAGGTGTAAATAGGACTTTGATGCGGACGTTACGGAAGAAGACCTCCTAAACGCCTTCAAATTAGGAAAAATAGAAATATGTTTCGAATCTTGCTTTAACCATAACCAGGATCATTACAAGAAGAAGAGATTTGGTAGGGTAAGGTCACCAGCCAGAGATAAAGGGACAAAGGTTAAACAACCGAATATCAATTAACCATGGCTATCTCTACCAAACTCGTCAGGAACTTTAAGATCTTCTAGTTGAATGTTAACGGATGGAAGAACAAAAACAGAATATACAATGACATCATTAGAAACGCTGATGCCGACATCGTGCTTAATTCTGAGCATGGACTAAACGACAACATCGAGTGTATAAAAATATATAACTACGAAGTATTAATGGCTAGCCACTCGAACAAAGAGTACGAGTGGGCCCTCAAAAGCTTTAAGCAAAAAGCGCCAGACATAACTGGCATCACTAAAATGCATATGCTGAATGCCCGCAATAACATCAACGAGGGTCTACTAGAACTGTTTAATGCCTGCATTAATGTTGGATATTTTCCAGATCAATTTAAAGAGCCCGCATGATCTTTATTTTGAAACCTGGAAATCTGAAGAAGGAGATCAGCAGCTATAGGCCCATGTTCCTGCCGGAGTTTATGGGCAAATTGTTAGAAAAAATTCTTAACATCAGACCTATGGCTTTTCTGGAAATTCGCAACTCATACAACTCCCAACAACATGGGTTCCGGAGGAAATTTGGTACGGAAATGGCTCTGGCATTAATTACGGAGAGAATAGCAATCAGAAAAAAATACGAATGGTAATGTCGATGTCGTACTTCGCGACGTGGCTTCGACATTCGACAAGGTATGGCTACTGGGTCTGAAAAGCAAACTAAGTGAACTAGCCATGGATGGAAACCTAATCAAGATTCTATGCGACTATCTGGACGATAGGGAAGCAGTCGTGAAAATAAATGGTATAGAAGGTGTATCCTTTAATCTGGAAGCTGGAGTACCTCAAAGGGGCTGTCTCAGTCTCACTCTATATTCAGTGTATACTGGGAATTAACCACATCCCGTTCAAGACCTCACCCAGTATATACAACTAGCAGATGATATCACTCAGGTCCATTACCAGTGTTCCTAAAAATCCTAACGACATTGCTAACAGGACAGGGAGAGAAATTGATAATATCAATAACTTTGAAAAAAGGAATAAGATAAAGACCAATGTCCAAAAGTTCAGAGTGATACCAATTGAATGTCGGAAAACATCGGATGTACTGGTGCAAGATGAGCTCTCTGAGTACTCAAGGGAAGGCCGAGTTCTAGGCCTGAAGTTAACATCGGACGGGTACAGGGCCCATTACCTACAGAGGATCACCTTTGCTATGAAAACTTTGCAGAGCTTCTATCGCTTCAGACATCTCTCGACGAGCAACAAAAGAAAACTCTATCTGCTGTTGGTGAGTCCACTCCTCTTATACCCAGCTATACCCCTTAATACCCTTAGCAAATCTGTTATAAAGAAAGCTCAAGTTATCCAAAACAAGGCAATCAGGTTTATTACCAACGTGTCACTGCTTGACTACATTCCTTCGAGAATACTACACGAGGCGACGGACACTCAGCTAATAAATATCACCCTAAATAGACGAGCACGCAATATTTGGCAGAAAATCTATGATAATATGCCAGATGCGGTTCTGAACCCGATTAGAATACCTGATGTAGATGTACAGAACCTAAGGTTGATGCAAGCATTTAAAAGCAGCCAAATAATATCTCTTGACAATACAATATTAAATGATGAGAATAATAAAAACCAAAAATGATTTGTTTCATGTAAATAAAGATATTAAATTGATTATAAATGATCCCAAGTGGACACCTAAAATAATTAAAAAAAGAAGAAGAATAAATAAAAGATCGAAGGGGACAAAAAATAAATAAATAAATAAATAAAATAAATAAATAAAATAAAAGATCCGAAATGGACAAAAATAAATAAATAAAATAAAAATAAATAAATAAATAAAATAAAAGATCCGAATGAATGAATGAATAGTGCCGAGAAAAGATGCTGCAAAGCCCAAACGGACTATCCCGCAGCCAAATTCAAAGATATATATAAAGTCATAACAATATAAATTTTAACTAAAAAATTTAACCATTCAATTCATGTAGGGGAAAACATATAAAAATTAAACTATTAAAAATTCAAAATGGGTGAATAACAAACTATAAATGGATAAACAGAGAGAAAATATAAAATCATGGAATAATATATTAATTTTGTCGTAGGAGGTTTCAATTCTTCGGAAAATTTAAACATTCTATTCTCATAAAAGAAGACATGTAAGAAATAGTCTATTAAAGATTTAACAATGGATAAAAATAAATAAGCTATAAATGGATCAACAATAGGTACAAAACAGAGAGTATAAAATCATGGTACTATATTAAATTTTGTCTAAAAGATTTAAATTCTTATGAAAATTTAAGCATTCTATTCCTATAAAAGGGAACATGTAAAAGGTAAATTATTAGAAATTTAACAAAGGATAAAAACATAGACTATAGGTGGGTCACTAATAGATAAAAAAATAGTAAATATAAAGTCATGACACTATATATTTTGTTTAGATGCTTCTGAAACTTAGACATTCTATTAACATAGAAAGAGACATGTAAAAAATAAACTGTTAATAATTCAACAAATGAAAGGGGGAATATATTAAATTTTGTCTAAAAGGTTTAGATTCTTCTAAAAGTTTAAACATTCTATTCATGTAAAAGAAAACATAAAAATAAACTATTAAAGATTCAACAAAGAATAAAAAACATAGATTATAGATTGGTTAATGGTATATACAAGAGCAAAGGATATAACATCATTGAATAATATATTAAGTTTTGTCTAAAAGATTTAGATTCTTCTGAAAATTTAGACATTTTATTCACATAAAAGAAGACATGTAAGAAATAGGCTATAAGCCAGAGAATATAAAATCATGACACTATATATTAAAATTTTGGCTAGAAGATTAGATTCTTCTAGAAATGTAAAGTTCTATTCACACCAAGAGAGACATGAAAAATAAGCTATTAAGATTCAACAAAGGATAAAAAACATAGACTATAGATGGCTCAATAATAGATGGAAGAGTTAAGAATATAAAAAACATAGACTATAGATAGGTCAAGAATGGATACAAGAGCAGCAAATATATAATCATGAGGTAATATATTAAATTTTGGTTAAAAGATTAGATTCTTCTAAAAAATTAAAAATTCTATTCATGCTAAAGGAGGCATGAGTCTCAGAAAAGATGCCCCGCAGGACCTGCTGAGGGGTCATCTGCTGAGTAATGAAAGGGAAGACCCTCCTCCTGAGATTTCTCAAAAGGCAACACTCAGCAAAAATGTGAATGATGGATAGTTGTACTCCACATAGGATTCATAAAGGTGGGGGCTGCCCATTCATCAAGTGTTCATGAGTGAGGCGGCAATGGCCTATCCTCAGTCAGCACAAAATAACCTCTAGTCTACGTGGTCTCATGGTACGTGGCCATGGTAGCACTGAAGGATTTATAGAATGGAGCTTGGTAGGAGGAAGTTCATCCCACCTCTTCTGCCATAAGTGGACTACATATTCAGTGATGAGAGGATAGATATCACGAAGTGGGACTGGGAATGATGGGAATGTCCCCAAAGATGCCGCCTCTTTGGCTGCGGCATCCGCCTGTTCATTACCTGGGATGCCCACATGGCTAGGCACCCAGCAAAAGGAGATCTTGTGAAAGGAAGAAAGATAAAAAAGCCACCACTGGATCTTGGAAACCAGTGGATGGCTAGAACCAAAATCACCCAGTGTCTCCAGAGAACTGAGGGAGTCAGAAAAAATTGTAAAACAACCAGATGGCATTAGAGCAATAAAAAAGAGTGCAGCAAGAATGACAACAAGTTCTGCTGTGAAAACAGAAGATGCTCTTGGTAGGCGAACTAATGCTGTCTGAGATGGGAGAACAGCAGCAGCTCCAACTTTGTCCGATGACTTGGATCCATCGGGGAATACAAAGTTGCTAGGTCGATGGTGAGAGGAGTGGTGATCGAACATGGTTCTCAGGGTTATAGGCAATGACTGATGCTTGGGCCTCAGTCGGTATGACCCATGGGGAAGTCTTTGGTATTGAGAATGGAATAATAGAGATCTCACTTAGATCAAAGGGTCGAGGCAGGGATGGAAATTTATCATATGAGGCCACTGTTTGCAAATTGAACGCGCACTCATATACTGGTAACCATGGCAATTGTTCAAGTCTACAAAGATATTTAAGTTTAGACTTGAGTCTGTGAAGAGGAAGAGGAAGAATCCCGTTCTCTGCATAGAGACTCCACACAGGAGAGGACTTGAAGGCTCCAGAAGCCAGGTGCACACCCTGGTTACACACAGTATTCAATTTTTCAAGAGTGGACAGCGAGGCAAAAGAGTACACCTGTGATCCATAGTCCAGCTTTGACTAGACTAATGCTGAATACAAAAGCCACAGAGTACGTCGATCACTTCCCCGAGAGGTGTGTGGCAGTAATTTCATTATGTCCATTCTTTTCAGGCAAGACCTTTTCAAGGCGTCTAAGTGAGGCCTCCAAGAAAGCCTGGAATCAAATATCACCCCTAGAAATCTGAATTGGGGCTCAAAGTTGACATGGATACCATAGAGTGACAGATGGGGGGAGGTCCCATGTCACCAATCTATGATTGTAAAAATGGACAGCCTTGGTCTTCAGTGCGGAAAAGAAGAAGCCCTTAGAAGAAGCATTATCAGCTACAGTATTTATAGCTTGTTGTAGCTTACGGATGACAAATGGAAGTCTAGGTGATGAACAAATAAGTGCTAAATCATCAACATATAGAGTCGAGGAAATCTCAGCTGGGACATTTGTGATAATGCTGTTGATGGCTACAGAGAAGCAAGTAACACTGAGGACACTTCACTGTGGCACGCCCTCAACCTGCTCTACGGGCTCTGATAGGGCATTTCCAACTTTGAAACGTAATGTGCGCTGCATGAAGAATTGCTCGACAAACCTGGGGAGAAAACCCCTCAGGCTCCAATCATGGAATTGATTAAGGATACCACGCCTCCAGGTGGTATCATATGCTTTCTCAATATCAAAGAAGACCGCAACTGAATTCTGTCTCTTTGAAAAAGCATCTCATATATAAGATTTCATTCTAACAAGCAGGTCGATGGTACTCTGTTTTTTTCTGAACCCTGATTGAGAGGAAGACATGAGGTAGTTTGTCTCCAAAAACCATACGAGTCTTGTATCAATCATCCTCTCAAATAATTTACATGGACAACTAGTAAGGGCAATGGGGCGGTAATGCGTGGGTTCTGTCCCATCCTTTCCTGGTTTACGGAAGGGTAAGACCACGGCCTCCCTCCACATAGAATGGAAGCAGCCCCTGATCCAGATAAAATTATACATGTCTAACAAATGTGAGAGGAGGGATGGATGAACATTCCTAATCATATCACAGTGCTTAAGAGGATTATGGAGCTCATGGAGAGAAGAGAGCCGATTGTAAGGCTCATTATCCATGTTAGGCTCCATAAAGTTGATACAATGCTGGTCTTGTCGTAGTCTAAAGCACTGGAATTGGATAGAATAGTTATCTGGGCTTGAAATATTAGCAAACGATCTGGCTAAGACATTGGAAATATGGGACAGGTCTCCTAAGCGTTCTCCAGCTTGAACAATGTTGGGGGGCTATAAAGCTATTGAATTTCCCCAATAGCTTTTTGACCCTCTTCTAGATTTTGTCTACAGGGGGTGCCAGCTTATTGACGTGATGTAACTATTCAACGAGGTCTTTCGAGCTTGTCGAAGGGTGCTTTGCCGTGCTGCCCTTGATCGGTTACGAGCAATTTTTTCACCATCGTGAGGCATCGGTGGTAACGTCGGCAAGTTTGTTTATATTCAGTGACAGCTCTCGAGCATTCAGCAGACCACCAGAGTACTTGTGGTCCACGAGCATCCGAGCCGGAGAGTGGGATGGAGGAGTTAGCTGCATGCTTGATGTGGGTTAGAAAATTGTCAATAGCCACGTCAACATGTTCATGAGGGAAGGATCCATCATGGCTAGAGAGGTTGCCTGAACTTAGGCCAGTTTGCTTTTTTCGTATTCGATCTTTTGCTTCGTGGTATAGGAGTACTACCTGTACATGGTATTATTACAATAGGGAAGTGATCGCTACCTCACAAGTCAGGATCCACTGCCCAGTCAAAATAAGCTCTACAGCTTGGTGAACAGAGAGACAAGTCCACACAGGTAAAGCTGTTTGTCTGGATGTGGAATGATGTGTGGCTGCCATTGTTAAGAAAGCAGACATCATTACTACCCAGAAATCTCTCAATCATATTTCCTCTAGGGTTGGTGACTGGAAAACAGGTCTGTATTAAGAGACACTTGGTTGTGGGGAACCATGTTGTTAACTAAAACAGCAGAACCATGAATTGGTTCTTCGGGGTTCTTATAATATCCCACAAAACCGGAAATTTTGGGTACTCTACAAGTACCTAAACAAGTTTCCTGTAAAGCAATACAATCGAGATTGTAATTTTTAAGCAGGAGCTTGAACTCTTCCCATTTAGGGAAGAGACCTTGGAGGTTGCAATGAATAATTGGAGACATTGTTAGCGTTTAAGTATAACGCTAGATTTCTTCCTACCGTTAGGGGTAGGAGATTTTGGGTTTGAACTACCATCAGAAGTAGTTCGTGTCATACTAACCTTAGGTTTTGATTTTTCGTTTCCTTTTAAGCGGTGGTGTATCAGATTTTGATATGTGACTGTACGAGAGAACTGTCTTCACTGGAGAAGGAGAGATGGAAACAACTCCAGGAGTGAGTTCAGGTGTCGATGGAACAGATGGCGTTGACACAGTTGGTGGTATTAGTTGGGATAGTAGATGCGATGATGGTAGCAAGGGTATCGACGAAGGTTGTGGGTCCGATGCTGGCAGAGAAGGATGTGGACTCAGATTTTGGGGTTTCTCCTGAGATGAGGGGGAAGCCTCCCCCACAGCTGGCTCCTGGGAAGGAGCAAGAGTTGATTCCTTCTCTTTTGGGGGTCGAAGGAGTTCCAAAGCAGTATAAACAAGGGGGTTGGAGTGATAGTTGGCTTTGGAGCTGAAGGAGATCTTCGTCCTTTAGGAGCGGGGTGGATATCCAGAAGTAGGATGGATACTACTTGAGGACCAACATGATTAACATCTACGTGCTCTGGGGTGGTAGCAAGGTGTTTAGCCACCCTTGGGGAACCAGGAAAGAATGAAAGGTTCCTCTTCTTGTTGACAAACTCAGAAACATTGTTAGTTGCCGACAAAGAGTGTTCATCACAAGATGCACGTTTAGGAGGGGGAGGACTCTTTACCTGGTCAGGCAGAGAAGAGCAGGTAGGATATCTCTGGCTTCTCTCTTTCTTGGCCTGGTAGAACGTAGAGCATCAGAAAAGCTCACAATAGGTTGCACGTACGTCTCCCTTACTCTTCTTCTGGCCTCATTAAAACTGACCCTGTTCTTGTTTCTAATGGCAATGACTTCCCTCTCATAGAGAAAGAAAGTACATTGCTGTGATGATGCAGGGTGTTCTTCACCACAGTTTAGAACAGGGTGTCCCATGAAAGTCTGCTCCCCAATTAACACACAACCTTGCCTGTTTGCAAAAATTGCTTACATGGCCAAAGCGTTAGCAATGGAAGCACCGCCGTAGGTTTTCAATGTAAAGCTTGACTGGGATATTAAGGTAGCCAGCCTTAATGTACTTGGGTGGTTCCAATTCGTTGAAGGTCAGGATTATTGTGGCAGTAGGTAATCTAGCGCCATTCACAAACCGGGAAATGCGGTGGGCACTTAAAACCTTCTGACTGGTAAGTTTTGACACCAGCCTGTCGATGTCATAATCTATTAGTTCTCCCGATCGGATAACACCTTTAGAAGTGTTAAATGTCGGGTGCGAAGCAAAGGACATGTCTACAGAAGCTAAGGACTTAGATCTTTAATCCGCTGATGCTGTTCACTTGATTTTGCCTCAACTATCAATGCCCCATCATTAGGTGGCCACATTTGAGCAGGTTCGCCACATTTTTGAATAAAATCCTCATAGACATCAAAGATATCAGCCTTACTAGAAGAATATCATTTGCTTTTAAAACTAAAAATCTGTCATAATCGAGCAAGGGGTAAACTTCTGACCCAAAAGAGTCAAATCTTAGTGGATACTCTCGGCTCCAGAGACAGCCCAAAATAAAAAAAATAACATATGGGTAAACTTAACAAAAATAACTCCCAGAGACCGCAAGTTTCTGGTCATCGTGCTCAAGGCACGATGATCAGAAACTTGCGGTCTCTGGGAGTTATTTTTGTTAAGTTTACCCATATTTTATTTTTTTTATTTTGGGCTGCCTCTGGAGGCGAGGGTATCCACTAAATCATCATCGTGAGTACAAAGAGCGCCCTTACAGCCCAGGCGGAGTAACCCGCCCCCGACTCCTACTGTCGTTTTAAAAACAGCTGAGCCGCATAACGGAGATTCTCTGGGTGGCGGTGCGAAGACCTCCCGGAAACAAAACGGCAACCCAGGTAACCACACCTTCTTTATGGCACGGTCCTTCAGACGATGCTCCCCAATAGGCGCATCCATCGACCCCTACAGAGGCACTCTATAGCTGGGACCGGGTGGGCCAAAAGTGTACTGGAGTTAAGGAACACAATTGCCCCAAAAGGTGTGGGGTACGCTTAGTCTGGCTTCTCACCCAGGACCTATCCAGTATGGTTGGACCTTTGTAAGAACTTATTCTTACCCTCGTATGGCTCCTGGGATCAGAGCTCGCAAGCCCCTCCACCACGGCAAGGCGGTACCCCCTGGAGGGGAATGATCCGAAACGGACACCTATAAGTACAAGTAAAGTCAATCAACTATCAAGAGGCCAGCAAGATTTCAAAGGTTTGAATGCTGCACAATCAAAGGAACAATAACTACGGATAATTTGAAATGCAAATGACTGAGGTTGCCAAACAACCTGGCACAACTAGTCTCTCTCACTCCCTATTATACACCTCTTCTACCTATTCTCTCTACTCTATTTACAATTTTATATCTTTTTCCATGGTTGATCGTTGATCGTTGGCACTTGATACTTGATGAAATATGTCAGTAAATGTGTAGTAGTTGTGAAGAAAAAAAAAGGACTTGGCCACTGGTATTGAGGCTCGCTCTACACCGAAGAATAATACCATCGACCTCTATTATAAAGCCACTATGAACACAGGTTATTGTGTGAACGAAATGGTTCTCAAAGCCATTTTACACCGAAACGTAACTCCAACTGACCCTAATAAAGATATTATACTGATAATATATTACAAGACCATGAGAACGAGTAATTACATTATGAAGTACAGCTGTCTCCCTTCGACGAGCAAACTCCAGAGGACTAACGTCGTGTACGAATATTCGCGCGAAGTCGGTGACTGTATACACCGCAATTCCAAGTATATTGGCTGATCCCCACAACCCTGTTGAGACGGCTGACGGCTCACCTACAAGACGGAGCAATTAAGAAACATTCCAACTCTCTTGGCGTCACTCTAATCTATGAAACGCTCAAAAGAAATACCTCTATTATCCTGCGACTCTAAAACCGACAGAGACTGCAAATGGCCAAAGCATTCATCATCCAAATGAATAAACCAACAATTAACGTGCAGCTCCAGTCAGAGACCATCCTTCCGACAGCCCGGTGGCTTCGTGGTGACCGTCACTAATACCAACTAACATTATTTTTACTTTAATTTTCCTTGCATGTGATTGGTCGATTTTGTATCGCGTATGTTCAAACTTTTTCAGCGCTTATGTTGACAATTTTAGGCACCTATGTTCAATTTTTGCATATATATAGTGTAGTATCCTGTACCTGCTCATTTAGACACATCCTAGGTAGGGCAGAGAAAGTGAACCGAGAAAAGAGTAATAGGGACACTATTCGGATAGGGAAGAGAATCCCACTTTGGGTTGAAGAGCACTGTCCCAATCCGCCAAGAGAGAAGGTTTTCGCGACAATTTTCTCTACGATAGGAGTTGCGTTATGCCGATTGAGGGATCAGTCTTATGGCATGACTATCTAGCAAATTATGATATCAGCCAGGAGGTTGACAAGCTTCTCGGCGTGAAATCTCGCACGAAGCTTGATTAAATTCACCTGACACCGAAGGTTCCACCACACGTCTCAGCCCAAATATTGATAATCTGCCGTCGTTTATTCCCTGGGTCGGATCACACAGTGCAGAGAAAATGAAGAGGGAGATAGAAGCAAAGCAAAGCTGGGCAAAGGTTGACGAAATTTACAAATTTAAGAACCGTGACGGAGAGGAGTATACACACTTATTTAAGGCTAACTTCCAGACATCTAAAGCTGGTCTGAGAATGTTTTTTACAAAGATTTCTGCTACCTGCATTGAGAGGAAAACCTTTGTATCTGTACAGGTATGCTTCTCGTGCTACGACTTACAAACAGCCCGCGACAAAGGACTGCAAATTTTATGGTAAAGTGTGCTCAGAATGCGCCGGCAATGGGCACACCTGGGAAGAGTGCACCAGTGAGGAAAACAAGAAATACTGTAATTGTGATGGTCCTCACTGCCCCCTCTCAATGTCTTGCCCCATAAATAAAAACTTGGTAAACGAAAAGCAAAGAAAAAGCTTGAAAGGGAAATACCAGTTACGCACAGGCGGCAAAAAGTGATGAGAAAGAAAAAAACGCTACTCCAATTGGACTCATCGATGAACCTGGATTTAGTCATGCGCTTAGTTAACGCTCACTTTGTAAATATAGCCAAACCTGGAAGCTACGCTACTGAATTGAATCGAATGTTGACACATAACGGGATGAAACCTATTTGGTTTCCCGATAATTCATCCTCAAGTACATATATAAAACTCAGACAGGGAGAAAACCTCACCCGGCATCAAGAAATAGATTAAGATCTAGGGACCCCCGTTTGAACAAACACAAGGCAAGCTAAACGATGGAAAATGACCAGCTAGTCCGGAGAAAAAATATATTTCAAAAGAGAGACAACAATGCAAGAACGCCAAAGAAAGCAAGCAAGCTACTTCAACGAATACATCTACAGACCTAAACATACGGATATATGCCTCACCATCGGCTCTAAAAGTAAAGGATATAATTGAAGCAGTGGCCAGAGGGAAATTTAAGTGGCATTACGATTGTGACGCTAACGAAGAAGACTTGCTCTCGGCAATAAAGGGTGGCAACATCGAAATATGTCCTGAATCATGTTTCAATCTTTCCCATGAACAGTTCAAGAAGAAAAGATTTTGGAGAGTGAAATGTCTTGCACAAGAAGAACCAGCGAAAGTCCAAATCATCCAGGAAGTTTAATATGGTGTACAATACGAGATTCATCAACAGAATATAGATCTTTTCGCTCAATGTAAATGGATAGGAAGGTAAAAGGTCTGTCTACAATAACATCATTTTTTAAGTAAACCCAGATGTAGTCCTAATCTCTGAGCACGGCCTTAATGCAGATAACAATTCTATTAAGTTATATAACTACAACGCTATTACGACCAGCCATACTAATGAAATGTACGACGATATTGCAATAGCGCGTAAAGGAATTAAGTACAGAGATATTGTGAACCTGGAGGAATCATACCTCGTAATACAGATCATCCGACTATCGACGACCTTTTTATAGCTGTGGGATACCAGCCCCAAGACGATCCTATCTTCCTATTCCCAATTTTACCCGCTTGTTCAGGAGGAATAGCTCTACAATTCTGATTGACTGATCGGCGACTTTAATGCCCGCTGTAGGGAAGCAGGCTATAACACGGCATTCAATGTATCAGGAGCCTCTCTGAGCCTTCTCATTGAAAGAAATGTTGTGCAAAGAGTTGGTCAAGAGTTCCCCACGTACCTAACGAGAAGATCCTCCACAGCACCTGACATTATCCTTACCAATGCTAACTTTGTTCTGAACCATGCGACGGTTCCAGGCCCCTATACTCCGTCATAAAATATTAGTATGGTTACTACTATTGTAACGTCCTCTATACAAGTTAGAATCCCGACTCGTAGGTGATTGCCCAAGGTAAACTGGAACGACTATAATAAAATCCTACAAGATTATCAAGTGGAACAGCTGGACGGATCTACGCTTGAAGACCTTGAAAAATTTTTTAACAAAATTATGGCTAAACTAAAGGAGGCTACAGAGTGGTCATCCCTAGGGTAGAGTCTAAGACTCTCCCAGCGCCACGGTGGGACTAGGATATTATTCAGAGCAAAAATAGATTAGAAGAACTAGTTTTGGAAATAAATTTAAACCGAAACTTAGCAGATCGTTATCGGGAACCCAGGAACCTTCGGTTGGGGCTTAAACTTTTAATCAGTGAGAAATCAAAGATGATCAGGGACGGAATCATTGATAGGATTGACACGGAAGGCGACCACAAGAAGTTTTGGACCCAGATCAAGAGGTTTAGTGGCTCTCTTCCCAACAAGACCAACATTACTATCATAGCTCACTGAATAAAGATCACCGATGACCAGGCAATTGAATATCATTTCAAAGAACACTGGAAAAAGAAATTCAATATTACAGAAGAGGAAAACGAGGATTTTGACATGGAATATGGGGAGAAAGTCTTATCAAATTTGGAGGAGTGATGACCAACCTTAGCGCCCTTCCACTTCGTGGGCGTCACTTAGCGGACGGATGAAGAAGGAAGACCTTTTCCCCAAGATGAGTTTGATGCAACCCTATAAAGCTTCAAACAGAAAGCCCTAGCTATTTTAGGTATCACTATAGCGCATCTAATAATTGCCCCAGCAAACATCAATGTGGCAATACTTAACCACTTCAATGCTTGCCTGAACTTTGGGTACTTTACTGACCTACTTAAAAGAGCAAGGATGATTTTTTTTCTAAAGTCAGGAAAGCCTAAAGGGGAAGTCAAGAGCTACATGCCGATATCCCTACTAGAGTTTATAGGGAAGTTATTCGAAAAACTAATCAACGACAGGCTGAGGGAATATCCGGACGCAAGGGAACGTTACAACGAGCAGAAACATGGGTAACATAGCTTCTGCAAAAACCTTGGAACAGAAACAGCCCTTGACTTGCTGACCAAGTACATAGCCATAACAAAGGCTGACAATAAGAACGTGGATATAGTGCTCAGAGACGTAACATTGGCTTTCGACAAAGTATGGACTCCAGGACTTGAAAATAAGTTATGTGATCTAGGAATGGAAGCAAATATCCCAAAACTCCTCTGCGACTATCTTGAAGACCGGGAGACAATTATATAGATTAATGATATTAAAGGACAGCCCTTTCCCATGAAAGCCATGTACTTCAAGGCGGCTGTCTGAGCCCAACACGCATACATGTATGACCTCCGCCCCCTTACCTAGGATTAGGCCATTTATATCCAGTTGGATGACGACATATCACAAGTGATCACCAGCGATTATCCTAACCCAGCCGAAATTGCAAACAAGACGGCCGGTGAAATAGATAACCTTAATATCTACCAAAGTCGGAACAAGATACGTACTAATGTGGAGAAGTTCAAAGTCTTTCCCATTGGACGTAATACAACAGCCGAAATATTATTACGGATGAATTCTACCCATATACCCGTGAAGCTAAGGCCCTTGGACTTAAAATTACAACGAAATGGTATGGCGAGCATCTTATCGTGAAGTTCGCGCAGGCCAAGAGAAATCTACGATACCTCTACAGATTCAAGGTGCTCTCCCCCCGCAAACAAAAGAAAATTATACATTAACTTGGTGAGACCGATTTTGCTGTACCCCGCCATTCTCTTACACCTGGCAAGCAAAAGCCAATTAAAAAAGCCACAAGCAGTGCAGAACCAGGCAATACAGGTCATCTTTAATGTTACTCGCCTGGAACACATCCCTTCAAGCAGGCTGCATAATCTCGCTGAGATCTAACCCCCTAAACCTGACCCTACACAACAAGGCAAAAGCCATATGGAGGAAGATCTATACATACATACTGGAAATAGACACTACCGACGAGGATTTCGTAGCAGCCAACTGCGTACGCAAGATGATGTTGTACCACTGTATCGTTAAACATACCCCGGAAAAATGGTTACCAAGTAAAATTACAAAACCGTAGGACAACTTAATGAATTATTTCATACATGATGTCATGTATGTCTTAAAAAGAATCCGTAGAGGAGAAATTAAACATAAAAAAGAGGAAGAATAAATGATAACAAACAAATAAATGAAAGTTCCATAATCGACAGGAAGAAGGTAAATATGATGCAAAACGTAATGTAAAAAGAAACAGAGATAGCATCTGAAACATACATGTATGAAGACGCCAAAAATGAGTAAACTCTATAGACACAATTCAAGCAAATCCGAAAACAAGGCTTAAATGTTTTTATTCTGTTCAATAGATACATGAAGGACAAGAAGAAGCCTAAGGGAATATATTGCCAGACGTACTGACACACAAACTCTTCTACTAAAACGACACTTTTTCCAACTATACCCTCTCCTACTATCCCCCACACATTTTCCTATCTTTTAAGTTCATTTTCATTTTCATATTTGCTAATTCCGGAGAAGGTCTAGCATTTGATTGATACGCATTTGCTGATATACCTCACAGATCAAGCAGTTACTTTGCTAAGTAAAAGACTCTGACCACCGCTGACTAAGAAAAACAGCCCAACGGAAAGTCTTAGGTGAATTTTAGTGCACCCTTAAGAAAAAGATCTTAATACTTTTTTCATCGGAGAATTCATAATCAAATTAGGGATTAAAAACCTCACTGCTCCCATCCATCGTCCTGCATGGGAACCTGCCTCGGAAGTCTGCCATTCAATAATTTCGTCTTAACTATGCTGGCCACTTGGACTGATATAATTAAGGGCTTACGTGAAAACTGGTTTGAGGACTAGCCCACAGCGGAAGCGGAAGCGTAGGTCAGAAATTTTTCGAAACTAGGACATAACGGCACTTCTCGGGTGGGGGAGAAATCTTCATCATCTGAGGAACCTGGCCAGAATCATAGAGGGAAGTAGCACCCGTCTATATATAGTTGGAAGGGGTTATGGCGTAAGTACTCGGAAGGAAATGGCAAAAAGGTAGCGGCAGTTGATTCGGCCGCTACTTCCATCAAGTCCACCATAAGTCAGCCCTTCTGAGGTTCCCATAGGGGACCCATCCCATTCATCCATCCCCTAAAAAGGAACCTGTGGTACAGTGAATGCACCACAGATACGACACATGCAAAAGCACAGAAAATAAATGTGTAAACTGCAAGGGTGGACCCAAAACTATGGCCCTACACTGCCCGAAGCGGAAAGAAATTATAAAGAAGATAGAGGAAGAAAAGAAACGAAAAGAAAACTCTTACGCTAGCACCGTGAAGAAAAGCGAAGGGATGCTACCAACGTGGAATCTCCGGCACAATTGAACTACACAAATAACCTAAGCGCAAAGATCCTAATTTTCATCACGCATGCAAACCTGGCCAACGCCGTGAAGCCTGGCTGTTATAACCAGGTTCTTAACGTGTTACTGAAGGCAAATAACCTGCCTTCGGTCATTATGCCCGCGGATCCCGAATGTTTCAAGGCAATCGAGGATTCCATCATTAGTAGTAACATGAATGCAAAATCTGGACTAGAGGCTACGATCGAAGCATACGATGAAACCACCTCTTCGGACAGAAACGAAGGCCTATGCACTCATACACGAGCTAAGGAGAGCATATCTAAACCCCTAGTCATCCCCCGAAAAGTGAAAAGCCTGGGCACACCAAGACTGTCCCACAGGCCAAGAAGAAGAAGAAAAATAAGAGGAAACAAAAGTAATTACGTCTCATCTTGCAACTGAACGCACTAGGAATACTGGAAATCGACACCAACGACTATATAACAAAAAGGACTCTTTATGGAAACGTATTCAGAGAAATTGATGCAAATATCATCTGAATTTCAGAAGATGAGATCCAGGGTCCTAATTCTGAAATTAGAATCTGGAATTACGATGTGTTAATCAAAAATCACTCACAAGAGTTGTACGACGGTGCCGCTATTGCCATAAAAAGGGATCAAATAAAAGCAGATCAGAAATCTAGAAAAATCATATCTTGCGATTGAGGTCGAACTCAACATTGAAAAGCTGGTCATCGCTGCCGGGTCCTAGCCGCCAAGGAGAGGCTATTTTACCGATACATTCTCTCGCTGACCTATTTGGCAGAAGAGCCCCACTATATTAATGGGGGATCTGTATGCCAACTGTCAGGAATCCGTCTACAGGACCTTCAATGAAATCGGAAGGTACTTAGACACTATGCTGGACAAAAACATTGTCCAGCGGATAGGCTCGGACTTTTCCACCTTTTTCAGAGGAAGAAGTACTACAAAACCAGACATATGACTGGCCAATCATCAGCTGCCGTTTAATTACTACATGGGACCAGTACAGGTACCATGTAGTGACCATATTGGGATCCTTCTCACCATCAACAGAAACCCTATACAAGTTCTAGTTGTAGTAAGAAAAAAAATACAAAAAAACAGACTGGAAACGGTATGCACGTCGCCTCGAGGGCTACCATCCGCCAAACTCACAAGAGTTGTACGACGGTGCCGCTATTGCCATAAAAAGGGATCAAATAAAAGCAGATCAGAAATCTAGAAAAATCATATCTTGCGATTGAGGTCGAACTCAACATTGAAAAGCTGGTCATCGCTGCCGGGTCCTAGCCGCCAAGGAGAGGCTATTTTACCGATACATTCTCTCGCTGACCTATTTGGCAGAAGAGCCCCACTATATTAATGGGGGATCTGTATGCCAACTGTCAGGAATCCGTCTACAGGACCTTCAATGAAATCGGAAGGTACTTAGACACTATGCTGGACAAAAACATTGTCCAGCGGATAGGCTCGGACTTTTCCACCTTTTTCAGAGGAAGAAGTACTACAAAACCAGACATATGACTGGCCAATCATCAGCTGCCGTTTAATTACTACATGGGACCAGTACAGGTACCATGTAGTGACCATATTGGGATCCTTCTCACCATCAACAGAAACCCTATACAAGTTCTAGTTGTAGTAAGAAAAAAAATACAAAAAAACAGACTGGAAACGGTATGCACGTCGCCTCGAGGGCTACCATCCGCCAAACTTGGATGAGACAATTTTCGAGGAGATCGACGAGGCACTCAACGACCTTAATGACCATCTCAACAACGCAGATAAACCTTTTATGTCTAAATATAAGTATGAGTCCATCGCAACCTACATGTGGAATGAATACATGAAGGAACTATACCGTGAGCTGAAATTACTGTATGAAGTTAACATCAGAAATGCATCAATTGACTCAATACAACGAAGTAAAGAGATCAAAGAAGAGCTCAACCAGTTGATCCTCAAACCAGTGCAGACGTTGGGACTATGCGATTGAGAGCCTCGATCATGAAGCATCTCCCGGTTGGTCTCAAAGGACAAACCGGGATTAAGAAGAAAGTGGAAATATTAAAAGAAGACGGGACCATCGGAACAGAAGAAAGAAGAATAGAAGAAATATTCCGACGTTATTGTGAAAGAATCTTCAGTATAACTCAAGAAGAGAACGAAGATTTTGATATAGATTTTGAGAATAATATCATAGACAAGCTTAACGACCAAATACATAGAACGCACCCTCACCACCAGGTGGATGGATAGACAGCGTGACGGAGACGCCGAGATCATCAAAGAGAAACTACTTAGCGCGCTCCGCTCATTCCGTGAAAAAGCCCCGGGACAATCGGGGCTGACGAAGCTAAACTTCGAAAATACAAAAGCAAAAGTCATCGAAGGAGTGAGAAGAATTTTTAACGCGTGTCTAAACACGTGATACTTCCCAGATGCATATAAATCAGGGAAAATGATTTTTCTGCCCAAGCACGAGAAGGACCCCACGTTGAGAGAGAGAGAGAGAGAGAGAGAGAGAGAGAGAGAGAGAGAGAGAGAGAGAGAGAGAGAGAGAGAGAGAGAGAGAGAGAGAGAGAGCTACCGGCCAATTTCACTTCTAAAATTTAGCGGGAAGCTCTTCGAGAAGATCCCCAACCGAAGACTGGTGCCTCACCTGGAGGAGAACTCCCTCCTCAACTCGTATCAATTCGGGTTTAGAAAGAAGCGAAATACGGAGATGGCGACAAATGTCATTATGGAAAAGTTTGCCCAAGCCAAACGAGAAAGGAGTTACGTGGACATTGTGTGTCGGGATATTTCAAAGGCATTTGATAAGGTGTGGCAGAGGAGAATGCGATTTAAGATCCTACGGCTGGGCCTAAGTGAAAACTTAGAAAAAACTCTCTGTGACAATGTCATGGAGAGAGTGGCGTATGTGAGTTTAGGGTGCATGGACGGACCGGAGTTTCCGCTTAATGCGGGCCTCCCGCAGGGGGTGGGGGGTCTGTCTCCCACTCTCTACTCGATATACACCACAGATGTCCCCTTCTTGCCTCAACATTCAATACGCCGATGATTGCAGCCAGATAATCACATCTCCTTGGAGGAATGCACCTATGCAAGCTCGTATGATAGGGACAGAGCGACATAAATCGAGAGATTTAACAACTACGGGGCACAATGGAAGAGAAATTCAAAGTAGTTTCCATTGGCAGGAGACTACTCTCAGATGCCAGGGTAGGGAATAGACGCTATCCCTACACTACGGAGTGCAATGTACTTGGAATGAAGATTACTTCATCCACGTACAGGAAGCACCTCGATGATAGAATTTCTAAAGCCTCAGTCGGAGTCAGGATTTTGTATATGTTTAGAAATATACATGAAAGCAACAAGAAAAAAGAGCTACGATGCGATTTTAAGAGCTACGTTGCTGTATCCAGCTTACGCCATCTCTTGTGTCTCGAAGACACAAAGGAGGAGACGACAGAGAGTGCAAAATAAATGCGTGTACCTAATTACGGGTACACACTGACGAGAAAGAAAATTTCAAGAAGAGCTGCACAGGGAAGCAGGAATAACTCCCATAACA
This sequence comes from Ceratothoa steindachneri, assembly GCA_963969495.1. Classification (NCBI taxonomy): domain Eukaryota; kingdom Metazoa; phylum Arthropoda; class Malacostraca; order Isopoda; family Cymothoidae; genus Ceratothoa; species Ceratothoa steindachneri. The sequence continues at coordinate 132,065,361 of OZ018324.1, read as the reverse complement.
AAGTCATAGAAGAACGGATACGCAACATGCAAACATGCAGAAACTGGTTAATCAAGAATTGAATGAGAAAATCATTCAAATGATTAACCAGAACAGAAGAGCCTAGTGGCTAATGGAGACGAAGTGCCTTTCTACGCATGAAAAGGATATAGAATCACCAAGAATGTGACAGAAAAACTGACTAAGAAACAACAACTCCGAATCATGATAAATCACCGATTTTGACCAATACTCAACGAACAAGACTCGTTTAAACCAAATGTGACGTGAAGAAAAAAGACAAAAAGAAACAGAAAACAATAATTTAAATATACAACAAAATAAATGAACAAAGTATCGTAGATTTCTCTTGGCCTGCGCGACCTTCACGTTAAGATGCTCGCCATACCCCTTCGTTGTAATTTTAAGTCCAAGAGCCCGAGCTTCACGGGTATATAGGTAGAATTCATCCCGTGCTAATATATCGGCTGTTTTATTACGTCCATTTTGTAGTAAAGTAACTTGCTACAAAAACAACAGTATATACGCATTACAAATGGCTTGAACGCCAGTATAATATAAATTAGCCACAACAACAATCAAAGCACTCACAATACAAGAAAATAAATGAAAGTTATAGGCCTGACCACCAGGCGCCTAGCATCTCTTTGCAACCCTCCCACACTACTTTATCTCTTCACCACTAGTCTATTTTCATCTATCTATGCACACACCCCTTTTGTCCCTACTACATGCACGTGCCTAATTACACGCATTTGTAATTTACTCATTCCTAGACTTACTCAGTCTGTACGCTTGCTCTCTCGCTGTGAACTGGCAAATGTTATCTCAGGTAAAAGAGGAAAAGTTTCAGGGATGAAGAAAAAAAAGCCTTTCTCAAAAAAACTTCTAAGAAGAAATATTTGCGCTTTTGGAGCTGATTGAAGATTCCTCCTGTTACACTTGAGTAAAGTAGGCTCCCCGAAGGGGTTGCTTATCCTTATTATATGTCTTGGATCTTATTCATAACCTTTTACCTCGAACTTACTTCTCACTAGCAGTACATAACATGGTCACCGGCAAGGTCTGAGTTGCAGTTGGTATTAAGGTATAGTGAACCCTTGCAGAAGATCCCCTTAAGTGGACAGAAAAGTTGGTCAGATTCTCGATCACGATCCAGAATCCATCTGTGGACCCCTTTTGTCCCTACTACATGCACATACCCACTTACACGCATTTGTAATTTGGAAGTTAGGGGAGATAGAATTAGGACAGATAGCGGGGCTCCTTCAACTAATGGAGACTGAAATTTCGCCCTCTCTCTTCGGAGAGGGGGAACGCCGCCCCGAAAACATGGACCCAACGGACTTCAAAAGGCTTTCCCTTAAACTCATACTCAACGGAAGGAGGATATCAGCACAAAAAGTAGTGCATTACATATTTACTGATCTGAAAATACCACAAATCAAATATATTGAGAGACCATCTGGATTCACGGTTATTTGCCCGGAAAATAAAGACGTAGAGCAGCTACTATCATCTGCTGGGAGCATTACGTTAAGAAAATTAAATTTGGAAGCAAGAGTCCTCCCACAAATCATCTGCCGAAAAATTGAGTTCTGGGTAATAGATCACTCATTCCAAGAAATAAAAGAAGAACTACAGGAGAGGCAGAAATGGCTCAAGATAGCAGAGATGGTCAAATTTAAAGATCACACTCACGTTTTCAAGGTCATTTGCTGTTCTACTGCAATGGCTTCAAGGATCATCGAACAAGGACTTCTCGTATTTAACATGAGAATCCCATCTGCCCACATACAAAGAGACGCGCTCACAAGCATACATATATGCTTCAGATGTTATGCCATAGAGGAACACACGACTCAAAATTGATCCAAAAAGACTTAATTATCTGTTCTGAATGTGGAACTGAAGGCCATTCGTGGCGTAACTGTAACAACACAGATATAAAATGCATTAACTGCCAAGGTGAGCACAGAACTATGCCCATTATCTGTCCTAGAAGAAGAGAAATTATTAAGAGAAAAGAAACAGAGACAAACAGAAACAACGCTAACGTAAATAGAAACTCATACGTATAAATGACAAAAAGTAACCTAACAAGGAGCGACAGCACAGAGATATTTGGATGGAACTCTTAACGTGAAAATATGCCCACGTGATGAACATGGCTAAGTCTGGCAGTTACGCAGCAACTGCATGCTACTGGAAAACGGACTCGAACCCATGAAATTCTCCAAGGAGGTCGACTCATCGGCCATTTTCAAAATCAAAGTCACAGAAAAGACAAAACATGAGTTAATCGAAGATTCAAAAGGAAACCAACAGACAGTAGAAACAGAAGAGAACACAAACAGTGAGGACTCAGAGACTGAAATACCTCCGACGAAACAGAGCAAGAGTGCACACAAGTTATTCGCAGGAAAGCTCAAAGATATAACAAATCTAAATCCACAAGTTAAAGGGGCCCAGCACACAGAGATGAATCACCGGAAGGGCCCGTGAACGCCACCAGTGGAGGGGGAACCCAGGAGAAACGAAGGAAGAACCAGAAAAAGGAGAAGAAACACCGATAACTCAACAGATAGGACATACAACGGAAAACGAATAAACGAACAGAAATGGACAATTTGCATTATGGATATTAAGAAACTAAAATACTACAAATCAACAAATGCGAATGGAAAGACAAGAAAATTATGTACGGAAACTTATTTAGAAATATTGACCCAGATGTTATACTAATATGAGAACATGGAAGAAACAGAAAATGATAAATTAAAGATATGGAACCACAATGTTATTAACACAAATCCTTCAGGATAAACAGACGACGGAGCGGCAATAGCGGTCAAGCTAGACTTGGAAAACAAAAAAATACAAGGATTTAGGCAACATCATTGTCGAAACTAGATACCAGCCACCCAGGCACCCCAATTACTGGTACAAAACCTTACTAAACTATTCAAGTATATGAGGCTGGTCATTTTGATGGGCGATTTAAACGCCCATTGCGGGGCACCTGGGTATAGATATAAAAATAGAGTCAGAAGGCAACTTAACATGGTCATCAATAGACGTATACTGCAGAGACTGGGACCCAACATTCCTACATATCTACGAAAAGAACACGCAACAAAACAGGACATCTGCCTGGATAACTTCAATATGCCCTTTAACTATTTTATGGACCCAGTGGAAGTTCCTTGTAGTAAACACACTGCAACTCTAATGCATATAAACAAGAAGGCTATACAAATTCCTTCGAAGAAATGGAAGGCATACCATAAGGCGGATTGGGATAAGTACATAGAAGTACTTCAGACGAACATGCCCAGTCCGCTCGGGTAAGCCACTCTAGAGGAAATCGATGTGGAATTGTATAGGATTAGAGAAGAAAGAAAAAGGGCAGAGAAGGGGGCCATCCCCATTAACTCTTTCCAAACCATTACACAATTTAGGTAGACACCATTAGTGGTCACAGAAACCGAGCAGGTAAAACACTTTTGAAGTTGTCTTTCCTCGTGATATGCGAAAAGGAGGAGGATGTTGAGGCCATGAAAAAAGAAGAGGCAGTTGAAGTTCTACGTGAGCTCGGCCTGCAACCTGCCATCAACCCACAGATTCAGACGCACAGGAGGGTAATCTGCCGGAGGTTGAATCCTTGGATTGGCCTACATTCCGTGGAAGAGATTAGTGCGAAAACTGTGGGAAAGGTCATCGATCTATGGCAATGGCATGCCCCATGAAAAACAAGATAATTAAGAAAAAGCGCCTGCATATTAAACAGGAGGAAACTAAGAAAGCAAACACAACCTACGCACAGGTCGCCAAGGCGGCATACTCTGAGGCAGAAAATAAAAAGTCATCTTAAAATTTAGAATTAAAACTCAACTAAAATATTGACATGTATCCTGCACGCGCACATCATAAACTTGACGCAGCCTAGGGTATTTGCGAAAAAGCTGAACCAGATGCTCGCCAAGAACGGCATGAGCAAGATGCGGTTCCCGGACGACCACCTAACCTTCAACTGCAAATAGTCTCAAACCAAAGAGATGAAGAGGCACAAGCAAAGGAGATACAAGAGGCAAAACCAAAAGGGTGAACATAAGACCAGATCCGAGAATAAGGGCGAGAAAGGAAAGGAAGGCTGCTGACTAATCTCCCAAAACAAAAGATGAAAACCCAAAAGAAGAAGTAAGAAACGGAATCCGCAAATTCCACAGACTCCTCGGTCTCCTCAGACGCTGGATAAAAGGAAAGAGGGAGGCCAAGAAAACGCTCGATGCAGACGAGACCAACCCTTCAGTATACGCATCTGAGCAGGTCCCCTTCCCAAAGGACATGGAGGCCAACAAAAATTCGTCGGATTCAGAAAAAGGTTCAATAAGTGGGAGTACAACGCACACAATGCAACCAACAAACTATCGAGGAAGCGCTCTTCAACCAAAATGTTACCTTCTGCCGAGATACATTTAAAAAGCTAACCATGCCAGAATTTTTAAAAAAGAGGAACGGGAAAAAGTGCCCTTCTACCAAGAAACACGATAAGCCGTAAAAAAAGAATGGAAAATCCGAACAGGTTGAAAATAGTGACACTCAACGCAGATGGATGTGAGGGAAAAGCTACCTCATACGGCAACAAATTTCGTGTACTCGACACCAACATCATCTTAATCACAGAGCACGGTATCAAAACAACATCCTGACAACTGAAGATACCGGACTACAGAGTTGTCAATATGAACCATTCTCAAAAGAGGTTTGACGATGCTGCCATTGCCATCAAAATGAATCTCTTCTTCAGGCGACTTCCAGAACGGGACGAGTCCTATGTGGTGGTAGAATTGCAAACATTACTGGGCAATTTCGTGATAGCGTACCTGCCCCTCAACAATTTTTATACCTTGTTCGGGAACAGCCGAATAGACTCTTTAGGGGCGACCCCAACGCAGGATGTCGAACGGCTGGCTATGGAAACACGAACAACAGAGGCCATAACTTTAAGATGATTATGTGAGGGAAGGATATCCAGAGGATATGACCGGACCTTCCGACCTATATCACCTCTTGAGCAGCAATAAAGCTCAACATAATTATAAGTGACGGCTTCCCCTTCAACTATCATAGCAAGCCTGGCCCTACAGTATCCAGCCCCCATCTGGAGATCTTGACTACTATCTCGCTAGCACCGATCCAACTTCAGGTCCCTCTCCGCAAAAGCTACGCTTCGGCCAACTGAGAACGCTACAAAGAAATCCTTGGCGAATTTGAACCAGCTGACATAGGCGAAACAACACTAAAGGAGATCGATGGGGAGATGGAGAGGATAACAGCCTCCATCACCGAGGCTGAGCGCTAGTTTGTTCCTATGACAGGATACAAAACTCCTCCTAACCCAGATGGACCGAGGAGATGAAATAGATCGATAGGGAACAGGGGGAGGTGTATGACGAAAACAGAAGAGCAGGTACGAATCGAGAAAGAAGTTCGATGTTACGATGCCTGAGTGAAGAACTTAGGCAGGCTATAAACCACCAACAGGCTGAGATCTTAGTCAGCCTTATAGTCAGGGTCGACAGCGAAGTGAACCCCCGAAAAATTCTACCGACTAGTCAAAAAGTAAAAGGCCTTCCAAGTAGATAAAAAACTCGCCTTAAGGAGGGCGATGAATACTTGTAGGTTCCGGCGGTCCTGGAAGAGAGGCTCCGCACGTTCTGGAAGGATATCTTCTCAATAATATCTGAGAATGATGCGGAAATCGACCAGGAATTAGAAGGTCAGCTGAATGAAGATCTTAATCAGATAAAACATCAAACTCACACACAAGCCCACGTCAACGAAGGGGAAGAGATGGTGGAACATGGCCGACCGATAACAACAGAAAAGGTCATGGCAACTGTGAAAACCTTTAAACAACAGGTACCAGGCTAAACGGGCATCAACAAAAATAATTTGGTGCATGCCCCCGGCAGATCATTCAGGGAATTACGAACACCTATAACGCTTTCCTAAATACTGGCTACTTCCGCGACGGTCTAAAAATAGCCCAAGTCATTTCTATTTTTAAAGGGAGGAAACCACCCGATCAACTGGTTGATTACAGGCCAATATCCCTCCTAAACTTCGTGGGCAAAGTCTATGAGAAGCTTCTAGCTAACGGGGAGTAGTGCTTCCCGCTAACCAAGCTAGAAGCACACAACCCTCATAAACACGAGTTGCGCAAGAGAAGGGGAACTGATACAGCACTCACCCTTCTCGCCGAATAACTCGTTCGCTGTAAAGCTGAAGGGAAATATGTATACGTGATGTTGCGTGATGTACAAAAGCATTTCGATAAGGTTTGGCTGAGATGTCTACAATACAATATCTTAGCCCTCCAGCTAAACCCGATCCTGGAAAGGGCCCGGCTGTCACTACATCATAGACAAGAAAGCCTCAAAGCTCGATCGACGGCTTCAGAGGACCCGAGTTCGAACTTGAGGCGGGTGTTACACAAGGTAGCTGCCTGAGTCCCCCGCTGTACCTAGTGTACATATTGGACTTACCTGCTCCAGTTGGAGGGGATGTGATGTACCTGCAATTTGCAGATGACATCTCGCAAATCATCCCTAGTTCATATAATAACGCTGGAGTTCAAGCAAGGAAGACAGCTGCCGAAATCAAAAACAATCGATACAAGAGAATGTGGAAATTTAAGACCAACCGCCGAAAGTTTCAAATTCTTCCAGTTAACCACCTGAAACTTGATGAATTCATAGTTAACGACGAACTCTACCCGTATGCCAACGAGGGTAAAATTCTGGGTCTGCACATCACCAAAACAGCGTATAAGACGTATATCAATAACCGAATCTCCTTAGCCAAGAGAGAGCTTTGAAAACTTTACAGGTTAAAAAGCCTAAGCGCCAACAACATAAAAAGTTATACACTGCCTTGATGCGATTAGCACTAGTGTGCCCGGCAGCTAGTTCTATCTCTCTCAGAGAGATGCAGAGAGTTCAGAACAAAGCTGACCTGCTGATAGCTGGCACACGCAGGATGGACCGTATTCGGCAGACGGAACTGCACGCAAGAGAAGGACTGAAGCTATTGAATATGGTCCCTCAGACGCTAGGGAGAAAGACCTAGGAAAAGGTATAAGAAGAAGTACTCCCTCTTATAGACGCCAACCTCTACATTCCACAACCCCTAACTAGATGTGTCACCAGTAGAGCCTTATTCCCAACTAGAAGACTGTGCTCACGGGAAGAACAAAACGAAGTCTACCCCTAAATAAGTCAAATCGATTATTCCACCTAATTAAAAAGAAATCCCGAAATAACCATACAGAATAATCATACAAAGGAGGACACAAGAGTACAATATAACAAAAGAGGTGAAGTGCCTCCCAAAGAAAAAAACATCAAATAAATAAATAAATATAATGAGGTGAAGTCCCCCAAAATTAACAACTAAATTAAAACTCAAGTAAATAAATAAATAAATTAAAAGAGGTGAAGTGCCCCTAAATTAACAATAAATTAAATCTCGAATAAATAAATAAATAAAAAGAGGCGAAGTGCCAAACTAAATCAAAGAATAAAAATTATAAAACATAAATTAGAAAGTAAAAAGAGGCAAAGTTCCCACATACAAGTGAACCAATAATAAAAAATAAATAAAATTAAAATTAAAAATGAAAGCTAATGAGTAAGCAAAATCATATTTGAAAGGCTTCAATGCTATTTTGACGGAGGAAAGAGTATATATATATATATATATATATATATATATATATATATATATATATATATATATTATATATACAATTAAAGAAAAAAGAAAAAAAAAGAGAGAAAATACAAAATAATAACCGTCGCTAGAAGGACCAACCCAACCGCCAGCTACTAAACTGGCGGTGCTAAAATAGAAAAAAAAATAAAGGAAGTTAAAAAATGAAAAATGCAACAAATGCTCTCTAGACCACAGCAAAACTAATACACTCCTCACATCTATTTTTACCTACTAAACATTTCACCACTTATTACATCATCATCTCTCATCTCTCTTGCTCATTCCGACTGCTCAGATATTGCCTGGATAAGTCAACGCTACTCACTAGTCATCACATTGGCAAAGGAGGTACAGCCAAGGGTAAGGTGCCTAAATCGTGAATTTTATTCACCTTTTTCCTACGGGGATTTTTAAAGAGAGAATTCAATACCATCCTCAGAGAGTCAATATATGTTGACCTAAGACCCACCCGCAATCCCCTCAATGGGGTAGAAGAGTTGAAATGAACTGGACTGCCTCTCATTTTTTTTCGTTCCACCTATGCGGTTCCAAACCTGCTGGGGAAAACAGGTTTGAGGATTAACCCAAAGTTAGAGGCACCCGGACAAAGGACAGAATTAAAACCTCCGTCGCAACAGGTTATGTGGCATATGTGAAAGAGAAAAGGATGTGGAGGATATCACGAAAGAAGAAGCAGTGGAGACACTACTGGGGATAGGCCTACAACCTGCTCTTTCTCCCCAGATTCTGACCCATAGGAGCGTGGTCTGCAGGAGTCTAGATCCATGGATTCGTGATCACATGAAAGAAGAAATTCGAGAGGATATAGTGAAGAACCTCTGCTGGGTTAAGGTGTCAGAAGTAATCAAATTCAGATATAAGCGAGACAACTCGGACTATTCCAACGTCTTCAAAATCATCTCCTCAAATATCATCATGGCAAAAAGGCAAAAGAATGTGGGTTGTTGCTGTTCATTGCTAAAATTAGCGGGGAACAGATTGAAAGTTAAGAGTTTATCCCTATATAATTCTGATTCCGATGCTATAAGATGGAACAGCACGCCACTAAAAATTGTAAAGCCCCAAACGACGTATGTTCTAAGTGCAATGAGACTGGCTATTATTTGAAGAACTGCAGTAACTTGTACGAGAAATGTAAAAACTACGAGCAAGGGCAACGAACGATGGCCATGGCCTGCCCAAAGAAGAAGGAACTAAGCCGTAGGAATACCCAAGAGGGCAAGCAGGAGGAGGATATAAGGAGAAATACTACAAACGCGCAGGGGGAAAAAGCTGAATACTCAGAGGCAGAGAGTAAAAAGACGTACCTTCGTATCGAAAACGAAAACTCCACAAAAATCCCGACATGAATATAATTGATACGCTCATATCTGGTATTTAACTCGACTGGGAACTTTTGCCAAAGAATTAAATTAAATGCTGGCCTAAAATGGATTGAGTGAAATGTGGTTTTCGGACAACCCTCCACCAGGGGGCGTCCTGCAGCTAAAAATGATACCAACACCAAAAAATGATGCACACGGCCCAGGAGAAAGCAACGTAAACACAAAAGAATCAATATCAAAAGAAGAATGCAGAAGGCACGACCCGCGGATTGAGGTCGAAAAGGAGTGGGAAGAAGCAAGCGAAGGGGCAATCAACCCCCAAAAGAAAGAGGAGTAAAATAAAAAAAGAGAGAATGGACTCCGCGGACTCTTCAGACACGTCTTATTCTAAGGTCCTCACTCCCAGCAAGGAACAATTCCACGCTAAAGAAGGTGGGAAACTGAGAAACCCCTCGATGAACATAGGATCAATCTCACGATCTATACATCGGAGCAATTTCATTTCCCCAAAGAAATAGATCCCGCTAAAATCGTCACGGGAATCAAGAGGAAAATGTTCAAATGGAGATGTGACTCACATCAAGACGAGGAAACAGTCGAGCAGGCACTCTTTAATCACAACGTGAACTTCTATCCGAACACATGCGAGCATATATCCTTTACGGAATATATAAAAAAAAGAAACGGTAGGAAGAAGGCAACATCCAAGAAACACTAAGGAAAAAGGAAAGGCCAGGAATTCGAAATGGAAAACGTCAATAACACGCTCAAGATTGTGACACTTAATCTTAATAGATGTTAGGGAAAGGGCACGGCATATGGCACATATTCCAAGTGCTCGACCCCGACATTATACTATTGAAAGAGCACGGTATCGATATAAGTTCAAGTCACATATGGATACCAGTCGACAAAGTAGTTATGAAAAACTACTCAGAAGAAAGGTTCGACGGCGCTACTGTCGCTATCAAAAAGGAATATCTCTTACAGACACCTTGAGTCCTTTGTGGCCTTGGAACTCTCCACCTTGGTGGGCAACCTCTTGGTAGTGGAGGCATACCAACCACCTCGAAGAGCGTGCCTGCCTCTCAATAACTTCTACACCTTGTTCGGGCATCGCAAAATGGCATTATTCTCGGGCAAACTCAATGCCAGATAACAAATGGCTGGCTATGGTAACACAAACGAAAGGGGTCGTAACTTGGAAATGATTATGGAAAGGAAGAACTTCTAAAGGATAGGGCCGAACTTCCCGACTTATATCGATAAAAGGTCAGCAACAAGGCCTGACATAATCATGATAGGCGGCAATTCCTCGTTCAACAACCAAAGCGAGCCAGGCCCAACAGTACCCAGCGACCATATAGCAATCCTGACAAAAATCTCATTCGCACCGATCCAGTTTCCGGTCTCTCTCCGCAAAAGCTACCCTTTGGCCAACTGGGGGCGCTACAAGGAGCTTTTCAGTAGATTCGAATCAGCTGACCTAGGCGAAGCAACATTGGAGAAGATTGATGGGGAGATGGAGGGGATAACTACCTCCATCATTGAGGCAGAACGCGAGTGCGTACCAAAAACAGGGTACAAAACCCACACAGCCCAGGTGGACAGATGAGATGCACCAGATCGCAAGGGTTAACAGGGAAGTGTACTGTACGAGCAAATAAGAAGGGTGGAACCACGACAGGGACGAAGCTCGCTGCTACGTCGCTAAAGCAAAGAACTTAGTCTGGCAATTAAAATCTAACAGGCTGAGATCAGGGACAGCCTGACAGCCAAGGTAGACGACAAATTGAACTCAGTAGAATTCTGACGTAACATTCGAAACCTAAAAGTACTACCAAGTAGAGAGAAGACCGCTCATTAAAGAGGGCGATAACTACTTGGAGGACTCGGTGGTACTGGAAGGTTTCAAACTTACTGCAAGGATATTTTCTCGATAACACCTGAGGACAAGGAATAGTTCCACCAGGAATTCGATGACCTCACTCAGATAATACATCGTATGCACCCACACCACCACGTTGATGAATGGAGGGAGATAGCGGATCATGGCCAACTAATAACAACAGAAGCGGCCATGGCGACTGTGAGATCCTTCAAACAAACAGCACCAGGCTTGACGGGCTCACGAAAATCAACTTGTTACATGCCCCCCCAGCAGATCATTCGGGAATCACAAACATCCTGAATGCGTCCCTGAATACGGGATACTTACCTGAAGGTATAAAAGTGGCAAAAATCATTATTATTTCGAAAAGGGAACAAACCCCACGTTCAAAAGGTGAACTACAGGCCAATCTCTCTTCTAGAGTTTGTGGGGAAAATCTACGAAAAGCTTTTGGCAAACAGACTACAAGATCAGCCAACAAAGCTGGAAGCCCACAACCCTCAACAGCACGGGTTCTGCAAGAAACGATGGACAGAAACAGCCCTTGCTCTTCTAGTAGAGGAAGAAATCTGAACGAAAGATTAACCTCAGAGGTCAGGATCTAAAAACCAAGATAGAATACGTAAAAATGTTCTAAAGACTTGACTCAAATATAAATAAATACACAAACATAAAGATAAGGTTATAGAGTTGCACACATAATAAAATTAAATAGTTTATTAAGATTAATATAAATATTTAATCTCAAATTAAAAGTTTCGACAGTACATTGTGAATATTTCGTGAAATTGTATCGTTATTGTGACAGATGATGTTCATATGTCATATCTTAATCACAATATTGATTGGAATTCTGCTGAAATCATCTGTCATAATAATGTGTTTTATTTGAACAGATACCTGGCAGGGATTTGCTGTATCTTGCTTGCCGTCATCATATCATGGAATTTGTTTTAGCAGCAGCCTTGGAATCCACCATGGGAAGAAGCTCTGGTCCTGAAGTTTTGCTCTTTCAAGCGATTTTAAGCCCGATGGGAATCTTTTTATTCTACATCTTTTAAACCAGGAGTTGCAGAAGTTAGTGTCAGTGCAGTGATTCCAGATGATGTTCGACAACAAACACTGAAGTTTGCAACTGATTAATTGCAGAAGATACAACCTCGTGATGATATTACCTTGAGCTTATGGAGCTTTCAATTTTGTTTCTTGGAGATGTTCCACCTCGTGGTGTAAAATTCAAGGCCTCAGGACCGGCGCATCATGCATGTTTGATGAGTAAACTCATGTACAGTAGCTTTCAAAATTTATATGTTTCGGAAACAGTTCAAACTCACAGCGAAGGAGGAGAAGAGTCTCAAGGAGCTTTGCATTTTGGGAATACTAGTATTTATTGAGGCATGGTTTACTGCCCCAGTTGCACAAGAAGCTCCTCGGCGTGATTTACTTTTTACAAAGTCCCTACTTCAACTACCCAATGCAGCCGTCTCCAAAGTTACATCAAACGAACTGTCAAAGTATTTCTGGTATTTGTCTGAGGAGCTAGTGACCCTCAGTTTCTTTGTTGATGCTGTTACTCCTGAAGTAAAGCAATGCATGGTTGGCAAGCTTCAAGATGAATACGATGAGGAGGAACCTCTGAAAATACCTGAGTATCAGGCTTCTTTCCTAAAAGATAAACACCTGGAAGATTTCGTTACTCCGAAGACAATGAAATTCTTCAATAAGCTTCGACTGGACACCAGCTTTCTAAATGAAGATCCACGTGTTTGATATAGAATAGAGGGTTTCCAATCCGCTCAAACAATCGTAAAGAGCTTAAAAGTTATAAATGATAATGCAGAACGTGGAGTTGCACTTATGCAGTCGTAAAACCGACTCTTGACGAAAGATGAAGAACAACTGCAATTCCTATTGCAAGTAGTCTCTGAGCATCGACGCGTCTACCCAAATGTTCGTAAAGGAACTCTCATTCAACCCAGGCAACAATGAGCAGAGTAGCATTTGTGACACCCCTGCATTGAGACGCTAATACTCGTTTGGGGGGGAGACCTGGAGCTGAGTGACAAAAAATCACTTTTTTTAAAAACCAATATAATAATGTGATATAGAGATGAGAACTTGCACATCTCTGGGGTGAGAGTTATAATAAAAATATTTTTAATATTTACCCCCAAATAGGGGCCACCCTAATATATATATATATATATATATATATATATATATATATATATATATAGTATGAAAAAGACTCACAAAGTGCACGTGAGTCAAAGTTATGCAGATACATCCACAAGGAATAAACAGGAGGCTGGACATACATTGCCTGTAATAGTAGAAGGGGGGATTAGACTATCTACCTCTGAACCTTAATTAGGGAGTACAAAATCTTGAAACAACTTTATTTGAGATTTTATGTATGTAGTGATAATGGGGTCTAGCATGAACAAACCAGGGCTAAGGTTGAAATTTGGGAACGCGTTAATGGAGATACATTCTAATATATTTCTCGAAATATAATTACTGCATTTTATGACGGGTTTGGCACTGTTCCAGTTAATGCTATGGTTAAGATTGTACATATGAAGCAAAAGCGCAGATTGTTCACTGTGATTACTTACATTGGCTTGATGTTGCTTAACCCGGACATCTAGTTCTTTCCCAGTTTGTCCATAATAACATTTTTGGCAGTTGTTGCAGCCTATCGAAGGCAATGTATGTCCAGCCTCCTGTTCATTCCTTGAAAAGGTCTTTAAGAATAAAGACGAAAGCGCTTGGAATCATTTTTCACTTTTCCTTTGTGTTTGTATCTGCATATATATATATATATATATATATATATATATATATATATAATGGAAGATATCACATTGGCGTGATATATATCAGTGAAAAATAATGGTAAAACACAATATTTGAATCAAGAGTTTTATTTATAACTATCGAACTATCGGACTAGTTTCGGCAAGATGCCATTTTCAACTAATAATGAATAAACTAGGCAAGGAACAAAGTATATATATAAGGTAAGCCACATCCTAAACAAAATGAAATGAAACAGGAAGAATTCAGGAAAGTTGCTAATCTACTAGAACCATTGCTTCCGGGGGTTTATAAATGCAATTGCCGACTTTATTCGAAATATTTTTATTAAATTTGTATTGCCCTTCAGATAAATCGAAATTATCAACTTTTGTAAATGATGATAGATTCCGCAATTCTCCTGTCAATATAATTGTTTGATTTATAAGTGATTTTTGCTTGATTGAAATCAATTCTATGGTCGTGCTTTTGCTTGTACATAAAGAGACTGAAGAGTTCGTACACCTTCTGATATCAGCTTGATGTTCTTTCATCCTCTTATTAAAGTGGCCCTTTGGCTCCATCCCTATATATGGAGAGTATAATAGATTTTTAACAAGTTTGTCTGAAGTATCGCAGAAGTTTTATTACAGATCAAAATCTCTAATCTTCTCATCCTGGTTCTTCAACCGCGATGATTTTCTTACTCCGAAAACACTCTCAAATTACGGAAATTTAGTAATCACTCGTCCCGATAAAGGAAATGGTGTAGTTTTACTTAACAAATCTGATTATATTTCAAAGATGCACTCCTTACTAAACGACGCAACAAAATTTATTACAGTCACTGAGCCTCTAGATAAATTAATTTAACGTCTGGAGGATAAAGTCAATCGTTTCCTTTTGAAGCTTAAATCTTCGGGCATCTTAGACATATCAACTTATATATATCTATGACTCATTTAGAAGAAAAGATTTTCAATACCTTCCCATTATATATACGACCCTTGTTTTATCGCAGATTTGTAGACTATTCCCTAGCAATATTTGACACTCCTCAACAGGCTGAACAATTTCGCAAATTTATTAATTCATACATCCCAATATTAAGTATACCGTTGAATACAAAATCAATAATGCCCTCCCATTTCTTGATATACTAATTAATAAATCTGAAAACAAGCTCACTACTTCGGTATATCGTAAACCTACTTTCTCTGGGTTAGGTTTCAATTTTTTTAGTGCCTGTGACAAAATCTTTAAAATTTATTCCATTAAAACTCTTCTTCACCATGCCTACCACTTATCATCTTCATATTTTAATCTTGATAAAGAATTAAACTTCCTCCGCCCTATTTCACAAACAATTCTTATCCTTCACACATTTTTGAGGCTACTCTTAAAACCTCCCTTGATAATATTTTCTCTCCCAAATTACCTTCATATAACGTTCCCAAGAACATACGATATCTTTCACTCCCGGATTTAGGCCCTCTTAATTACCAATTCCGCAAACAAATACAAAAAATCCTAAAATATCATTTTGGACAAATCAACTTTAAAATCATTTGTTACGAATAATTTACCAATAGGTTCACTATTTAATTTTAAAAGACTTGCTCCAGTGTAGCTTGCGCAATGGTGTAGTATATTTATTTACATGTCTTCGGTGTCGTAGAAGCAATTATGTTGGTAGTACACTGCGCTCGTGCACGCTCGTGCTTGTTCTCACCTTGGCATAAGTAGCAGAACAGGTAACCCCCTAACCCGCAAGGAATGTTCCCTCGTTCGGGATCATATTATCCTTTGCAAAACCGATGCCACCATTAATGATTTTAAAATTATAGATTCTTCCACTGATGATATAAGCCTACGAATAATTGAATCCATTTATGTGACCGGTAAGATTTCAATTTGTTAAAAAAATTAAAATTATAAATTTTGTGCACTTAGCTGCTCATAAATTTGCCCCCTCCCCTCCCCCTATGCTCACAATTTCTCAATCCTTGTTTATATAATTAACTATTTATGATTTATCACTATAAAATGTAAATATGTATATACATGTATATTCATATATAATTGTACCTTCCAGTCCTAATTAATCTTAATGTTAATTATTTTGATATTTAAAGCTAATTTTGTTCAATTAATCAGGCCAGAAGATGAGCTCGTCTTTGCTCTAAACGTAGCCAAAATAAAGAATGAATACTGTCATTCTTTTTGCCATTGGATGCTTACTCCGGATATATATATATATATATATATATATATATATATATATATATATATATATATATATATATATATATATATATATATATATATATATATATATATATATAATGAAAAAACTCACGAAGTGGCACGTGAGGAAAGCAATAATATGAAAATTAACCTACAGGAAAATGAAAAGATGAATTGAAGCACGTTTGAACTATATTTGCAAGTTCATTTTCAAAGAATAGCATTAAAATGGAGAAGACAACCTTATATAGGGTACAAAGATACAAAGGAAATGCCCATCACATAGTACAAACCAATGGAAAAAACACAAAAACAAGACAGAAAAATACCAAGAAAAAGAACAATAGGTAACTAATAACAGACATATGCATCCCTAAAATGATATACACACAACAACGCCATGTACATGAATGGAATATGGTGGGTGAGAAAAACAACAAAAAACCTCAACATTTTAAAGGATTAGCATTAGAGCGAAAACATTTATGACTAAGAGTTAATCCACTGTCAAAACAGAGACTCGTGGTGGGGAAGGCAATGCGAATGATATAACTCTAATAAAGAGTGACAACAGGCTGCATTATGAAGTTATTTCATTTAGGACAAGTTTTTTAAAGCAGGTTCGAGTTTAAATAAGCCAGGGGAAATATTTATAATAGGTAAGATGCCAATTAATGAAGACTTGACAATATTTCTTTTTGTGAAATCAGCGGAATGATAAAGGAATTTTGCAGAATTCCAGTCAATGGGGTGGTTATTTTCAGATAAATGTAAATATAAAGCGTTGTTTATTTCACCTCTTCTAATATTATACTTATGTTGGTAAATTCTTGTAGATAAAGATTTACCAGTTTGCCCGAAGTCAGGTAAATTACAGATAGAACATTCTATAGAATATACTCCACCTAACATTTTATATAAAGTGGATTCATATCTAAAATTTACAGGGATACTAAGTTGCTTAAAAATACGAGTGAGAAAAAAAATGGTTCAAAATATGGCAAGATAAGACAATTTTTGTAATTGAAAACCAGTGGGTTATCAGTTCTATAAAAAGTTCTCTTAGCAAAGTTTAATGAAGTATGCAAAAATTGACGAGGGTAAAAAAGTTTTTTACCTATTTCAAAGATATTGGACAATTCCTTATCCAAAAATTCCGGACTAACAAGACATAATGAGCGCAGAAACATAGAAGTAAATACAAACTATTTAATTTTAACACTATGATAAAAATAAAAGTAAATATATGAACTGAAGTTAGACGGTTTGCGATAAACAGAGAATTTAAAAACTGACGGCGTCCAATGTATTAAAAGTTCAAGAAAAGGAAGAGTCCCATTTCCTTCAATGTCAAGAGTAAATTTAATAGAAGGGACTAGAGGATTAAGATTACATAGAAAATTGTGAATAGCTTTTGAGGAAGGCCAAAGACATATAATATCATCAATGAAACGGTACCATACAATATGAAAATCGAGGATTTAGGGCAAGTATAACGTCTCGAAGAATTCCATATATAAATTAGAGAGGGTGAACAGATAGAGAAGCTTAATACAATACCTTACTCCAACAATTTCATTCTTGTCAGCTTCGATGTTTCTTCTTTGTTTACTAAAGTTCCTTTAGACGATCTTCTTCCTCTCCTTTGTGATAAATTATATTATTTAGATCTTCCTGTACCGGTTAATACTTTCCTAAGGCTTATTTCTCTTTATGCTAAAAATTGTAAATTTTCGTTCAATGATAAATTTTACCTTAAAAATTCGGTCTTCCGATGGGTGTGTGACGGAATCGGTACGTGGAAGATCTTTAGCAGAAAGGAACTCCCATGTGCAGCAAAAGGCCCGGCTGGGACTAAAGTGGTAAGCCTACCCCCCGCCCCCTTCCACAAGCGGTAGCCTCGAATCGAGTCCCCCACGATTCACCTTTATGCGGGCTAAAATAGCTCTGCCAGAAGATTCGAGGCCCTTCGAGAGTAGAGCTGTTTCCCGCTAACCCCCAACTCCGGGGAGAGCCTCGGATATAAATAACGCTCGACTCCCCGGAAGACACACAGAGTTGAGAAGTCTCGCCAGAATCAAGAAGATTTCCCCATGGTTCCAAGTCAAGTGCTAGCAACAAAGCAAAGTGACAGCTGGACTATTTTGTGTATTTGGAATTAGCCCCAGCCAGGAGATAATTCCACTGAAAGATCGCCCCGAGTGATTTTCCCGACTTCTTTCATCAACTACTGTCAAAGCCCAACTCATTTCGGGTAGCCGAAATACTCTCCCCTGGACCGGAAGTTACCCCCTCCCCCCTTCCGCTTGCTTTTGGAGAACCGTCATCACTCCTACCTCCCGCTTTGAAGTCGAGCGGCCTCACCTCAAGAGCAGAAGACATCGGTAAAAGCCAACCCCCCTTCCCCTTCAGTAACCCAATTCAGTTAATCTCCCCCCTTCGTTTATTGATGTGATTTTTGCCCGTTAATCCTCTGAGGTAATTTTACCCTTGAATTCTCTTATTAATTTTTTTGTGTAAATAAAATTCTATTTTTGTTCAAGTCTCTTTAAATAACCTTGAACTTTGCCATTGTCCATAATTTGCCTGACCTCGTTGCACTCTCTCGTTACTCAGCCCGTCTGAACGCGTGGTTTTCCGTCCCTTTTGTCGGTTCGCTTTCAAGCTAGTGGTCCTCTCCCGTAGATATAATATGGTATTGATATAATATAATGTAATACCACGACAGGGTGGTTGTATATCTCCCACCCTATTTTTTTCTGGTTGTTGGCGAGAGTGGTGTTCAGGGCTTCTTTGTACGATTATGGGTTTTGTTATTGTGTCAAAGGAAGAGGATGTGAAAGGGATGCTTGTTGAAGTCGTCGAGTCTGTGTTGTGCGAGGGCATTGAGGAGGGCCGTGGTCGACTGGTCTTTAGGAAACCATGTTGTATTTGAGATAGGTGGATATTTGACTTATTCTTTTGTGTTAGTTTTTAAAAAGTTTTGATATTGTGCACATCAGTGAAATGTGTCTGTAGGATTTGTGTTGTGTTGGGAGTTTAACTGGTTTGAGAATCGGTATGATTTAATTTTTTTCTAGAGTGACGGAGAGAGGGCGGTATTGTATTTTTTAGCTACGAGTGATTGAATATTTTCGTAATGGACGAGAATGTTGAGTTGCTAGACTTTTAAACTCTATGTTGGAGATGTTGTTTGGGCCAGTACCTTAAGAGTATTTTAAAGGATTTGATGGCTTGGAGTAGAGTATCTGTCGTGAATGAGGCTGGCTGTTCTTTTGTCGTGTGTTTTTTGTAGATTTGTTAGTTTTATCTTTGTGTGAGAAGGAAGCTTATGCTGAAATAATTCGGTGTCCTCAAGTCTCTAGATATTCGATTCTAGGAAAGTTCTATAAAAGAGCATCGCTTTTTTCGCTCTTTTCCATTTTGGGTTGGAAGTTTCAGTCATACTCAATAAATCTACTAAAACAACGCTTAATTAATTGCCTTTGGTTAACATTAAGTGGAGGCGAGATGAATTCAAAACTCAATTTACCAGTAAGCTGAAGGTTGTGGCATTGGCGCCCTTCTCTTCTATGTCGTCCAACCATGCGAATGCCAGGTTGTGGCACTTATTCTTTCCTTCTTCTTCACTTTCCTCTTCATTTAGTTATTTCTATTTTTTATTCAAATTTCTTTACTTCCTTTTATCTTTTTAGTTTAATTTTTATGTATTTTTTTATTCTTCTTATCATCAAGATGTTTTTTTCTTTTTTCATTATATCGTTTCCTCGTTTTTTTCTGTTTTTTATTCACCTTTTCATTTTTACAATTTTAATTATCAAATTTCTTAACTTTCTCCTCGTCCCACTAGAAATAATAGAGGTTTGGCATGAAAATGATGGCAAGGGATATAACCGCAGCAGAATATTAAGTCCACAAGAGAACTGGGGACAAGCAACTCAGTTTTCCCCAACATTTGTTTTCTTAATCATTTTTCCACTTGTTTGTTAGCCAATTAATTGTCCAACGATTAGTAGTTCCCCATATTTCAGATCGATATATATATATATATATATATATATATATATATATATATATATATATATATATATATATATGTGGGCAAAAGTTTTGAGACTACTATATTTTATCATATAAGAAAATTAGTAGAAGTAATCTAAGGTAGCATTAAGTTTTAATATATCTGTATAATAATTTGAAGGTTAAATAAATAAAAATTTAAAGCCCAAACCAATTTTTTAAATATATAAAGTCAATTGAGCGTGCAGTCAATATTTACAATAATATCCCATTTTCTTCAAGACTGCTTCAATTCGTTTTGACACCAGCAACTGCTCACAATTGGATGGCTTCTCTTTATCAACCGCCAGTTTGATTATCGTCCACAAATTCTTTATCTGATTATAATCTGGCAAATTCCCGGGCCAAGGTCCCAAAAGTTCGATGTTATTTTCAGCCTTTTGGCAAGGTGCGCCATCATACAGAAATATACAGTTACCACCCCCAAATTGGTCCTGAACTGTTGGAAAAATGTACCGAAGAAGCATGTTTTGTTACCATTTTGAGTTCATGGTACTTTTCCTAGGCAAAATTGTTAATGTTCCAGTTCCCTTAGATGAGAGAGTGTCGGGATGTTTCACAATGGGCACGACACAGGACTCATTTACGCGCTCCTCCTTTCTCCTAACGCATGATCTTCCAGCCGCTCAAAACAAACGGAATGAAGCTTCATCAGAGAATATAACTTTGCTCCAGTCTTCAACAGTCCATTCTTTATATTTCATACAATAGAGATCCTCCTTGGTGAGATGATGCTTCTTTGCAGCCCTTCTCGACCCTACTCTAGACTTTTGTCACCCTGCTTCTTTCTTCTTTCCATCGTGTGAAAATTTGACAATGGAGGGAACCCGATCCTTGAGCTGCGGCCTTACCAAGAGGCGATCATGGTGTTCGTTTGAATTACAAGGGCATACAGAATACTTCTTCACAAGAGTCTAACTATTTTTTTAAGCAATTAATGGTCCTAAAGATGGTGCTCATTGATGCAATACCCTTAACAACTATATCCTTGCATCTGAGTGTACTTTTGTGCAGAGCAACAATGGTTGGACGATTTTCTTTGAAAGGAACCATTTCTGCATCAAAGATTCTCAATTTCAAGAAATCAGTCTTCGCATCATTGTTTTGAATAACACTTAGAGACTGTGTTCCAGAATTTTATGACGCTGAGGTTGATCTCATTTACAATATAGGAAATAAACAAAAATGTCCTGAGCAAATACTTAATTCAGCATTAAAATCAACTAAACATACGTTCCATAAAGATAAAGAACTTCATAATCTTCCAACAAAAAATGTTCTAGTCATACCCAATACATTCCCCAACATGCTTCGGAATTTCAATATAATGTTTCATTTACGAAAAACGTATTATTTAAAAGTCTAATAATCAAAAACTCTCCTTCATCTGACTTTTATTGTATTAATTACATACCGTGTAACGAGAGCGAAAAGATATACATACATGGGCCAAACTAGCAGGGGAATTGAAAAAAGAATCTGTCCTTAATAAATAGAGAAACAAAAATAATTAGACAACTTCATCACTGAAAATCTATGTAAAAAACAAATGAACTAATATTATGCAATCAATATGTTAAATCATATCTATGAGTAGTTATTGTTTATATGCAGAGCCGTAATTCTGTTATATTTATATGTAATTAATTATTGTAAAGTTAAGTGATTATATTTCATTATTTTTAAAAAAAATTGTTTTGCGCGATCGTCTTTTATCTTTCACAATTGCCTTTTGTTTTGATATTCGACTTTATTACCGCTTGCTCATTTCGCCATTTTTACATCCTACTTCCCTTGAAAATGTTTTAATAAAGGAAAGTGCTCGGGACTTTCTGTATTTCCTGCTTCTTTGAAGTTTTTTTTTGTGCATGGATGGTGTAAGAGTCTTACAAAAAATAGAAATATATTACCTTTCGGATGATATCTAAATCGAGGCATGTCGAATAACCCTACAATTTACTTACAATATTCCCTCAATACACGTAAATTGGTAGTCCTTGGGAAGTCATTTTGAACACTGCAGTTGAAAGGCTGAAGCACACACAAGAGCTGGCCATTGTTATTCTTGCCAATCGAGGTCCAAGAGCAATTTTCAACCCCATAATTTAACGAGAGCTCATTCAGAAGAAAGAAATTGCCTAGGCACCCATTTTGAGGGGTATTATAAAAATTAATTCTGGGTAATACTCAGCAAACGGGTGGTAAAAAAGTGTAATAAAGAAAAGATCAGTAGTGGAAAAGAATTGAGGGTGGCAAGACCAAGAAGTGGATACAAGATCTGTCCAAAGTAAATGAAGGATCAAGTGTAAGGTACAGTCAGTCTTATTCCTTCTACAAAATCAGCCATCCTCTTTCTCGATAGGAATAGATTTGATATCTTTTTCCCCCTCCATATCAGAGTAAACTTTGCCATTTAAATAATGTTTTATTGACTTAAATAAACGGCAAGCAGATGGTGTTAGCTGCGGTGAATCTAGGGTATAAGGAAGAAGTTCCCAATCTAAGGTATTCATTTTTATCATAGGTCAAACGTGCCTCGTGCTGTCATGCATTGCCATAAAGTAGGAGGAGGAGGACAACCTTACTTACGATAGATCAGTGAGGGAAATTTCTGTTCAAGAGCTTCATTTAAACGTTCCAAGTGTTGAATATTCACGTAGGTATGTAGTAAATGTTTGTCTATTATGTGAAATCAAGCCATTGTTTTTGTGTTTAATATTGCAGTAAATGATCCATGTAAAAGTTCTAGGAATTGCTCACGGACATTTTGAGCCAATAGAGATGGAAAAATATTGACACGTTTTAAACGTTGCCCATTAAACTTTATGTGGCAATCAAAACCCATTTTGGGGTTCGACTTTTCCTATGTTATAAAATTTGTACACACTTTATCATGACATTTGAAATTCTCTCCATTAATTGCGTTTCCACGTGAGTATTAGACTCCACAAGTTTCTGAAAAGCTTCGAGATCAATTGAAGTATCGCGGTCTCGACCCTCGCAATATTTTTGTGCTCCGAAATCGCCGGAACGGAATTAAATGAACACGCCTTGATTAGCCTAAGTGTGTTTCACTCTCCAACATCACTGACTAATAAAGTATTCTTACAAAATAAACCCTTGAAAATTCCTAAGCATTACTAAAGATATCTTTAAAAACTTGCAGCAATTTTGGAACTACTCGTACTTAAACAATCATAAGGAACAGTTTTTATGTCTTCTAAAAACTACTTTAATTTATTGACAACCTAATAATGTTCTCCCATTATTTGTTTATACTTTTTGTATTAATATTTCACACATTAGGCAACATAAATATACCATCTACCATGTACAAAATGAATAACTATAACATTTGGAAATGGTGTGCCTCAAATGTTTTTATCATATTTAGACAGAAATTAGAAATACATACATATTTATATTAACGTTTAGACAGATAAATCACTTTTATGCACGAGAACCAAACATGGTTACTCTTGAGTGATAGAAGAAGTCCACACATGCCGTGCATTCTTTTCAGCGCTAATCTGGCGACCGCTGTAATCACCCATGACCTAAAGCTAGACTAGATTAAAATAAGGTGAAAATACGACAAAAACAAAACAAATCCAAAACAAAACAAGAAGCAAAAACGCATGAAGAAGGAAGCCCGCTCCCGCGTCGGGGACAACCTCATGCGATCAACATCAAAGATAGTCAAATAAAATGGAGGAGGCCACCTCCTCTAAAAATTCAGATAGTAATCAAGTATATGTGCAAGAACTCGTCCAAACTAACAGGGAGAAGAGGCAGCTACCCCGTTTGTCCCGGTACCGGGACAGGTAACGTGCACAAAGATCACCCAAACTGGAACATTCAGTAAGATCACGCCGAAGAGTCTAGAGAACAACGCAGTCGTCGCAATAAAGTGAAGGCAAGCGTTCCATAAATTGGCGGTGCTTCCCGCGAGTGTGTCTAATTAGAAGGCGGAAGAAAGCAACCTGAAGAGGTCACGACACTGTATGGTAGATAAAAGGGGAACAGTCGCAGGCTGGTGCTCCCCCACTTTGAAGGATCATCCGTCTTTGAGTCACCCAGTCCAGCCTAGGGTGGTAGTGTAGGAGCCGAAACTTCTTTGGTGGTGTCCTTCTTTTTTTAGGGGGGGGGGAGTTGGGGGGGGGGTCGGTTTTAGGGATCCCGGAAGTGGCCTAAGACTTCTCTGAGTCTAATGACTAGGTGGAGGCACGCGGTCGTTTCGCCATACCGGAAACGGTCACGATGTGGGAGGGAATAGAGGGAGGCTCGATTTAGACCTAGCTGTGTGTGAACCCTTTAGATCGCCAACTTCACTAGTAGAGCACCAAAACGACCGTGCTCGTAGGGTTGAAGGGTAAAGAGCCGAGGATGCATTTTTTATAATTTGAGGTATAAGACGTAGCAAGGATTATTTGGAACACCAGGACCAAATCCTTAGCCTCGCCGAATGAGAGATGATATGAAGCCTGAGTGGCCAGGGATTCCTAATTCAGGAGAATCGCACTACATTGCTTCTAAGAAGCAGGGTGCGGCTCTAAGCAATTAAAACATTGGCCATATATCGATAAGGACTTATCTTGTAGTGTCTTGGAGCAATTCACGCAGACTTTGGGTAAATCCGAAATTGCACGTCTACATGAGTGATTCGTATATCCGACGCGGTGTCAGTAGTTGTACTTACTTGGCACTGGAACGATTGCCTTTACATGATAGAGATAGAAACCGGATCGCACCAACTCAAGGAGCGCGTGAGGAATAATGTAAGGGTGGGTCTCGAGGTCCCTCTTTGTTTTCTCATCACACGCTCGACTTGGCTGCTCCGTGATCGGCTCTAAGGTGACGTTTTCTAAGGAGTAGCCTAAGAGTTCCATCAGATAAATTACTCTTTTCACGAATTTCATGGTAAAGTGCGGCCTCACACTCACCGGTGACTCATTAAGTGTCCGAAGGGCACTAATCATGGCTGCCTTGGAAGGGTCCGATGGATTAGCCCCGTCCGAGAAACGGGTCATCTTCAGCTCCGAACCAATCAAACAGGCCATTGCTTTCCCTTAATAGATCATGTTGCCTTTAGCCAAAGTTCTGCCATCTATATAGCGAATAATCATAAAGTCTTTAAAGCTAGCGGGCTAAAAAAATACCAGGTAGGATCTGAATGAGGGGCTACACTTAGCACACCCTGGGCCGAGAGTGGAGGCGATCGTAGACTGGTCGCTTGCCGAAGCGGCATCGAACCAGGCTGGACGACGAGTTTCAGCAAGATACTTCTCCGAAATGGAGATGGTCTTTGCTGTCAAAGGCGCACCAGTCGGAGGTCCCTCTTATACTTATGAGTCCTCTAGAAGCCGATCCACCTGACGAGAAGCTTGCACAGGGGCGAATTCAGGTTCACAGTTTGGCATCGGGCCCAGGTTTGATCTCATTAAAGATCTTATCATCTGGGGTTGGGTTACCTCTAGGATCATGTATAACTTCTGATGGGCCTCCTTTTTTCCCCTCATAGGCATCACAGTTCCCATTCGAGCTACCTTCTCTCGCGTCGCATCTGGCCGGCGAACTGACCTCCATAGGGAAGGAGAGGAGAATCGGAACGACAGTCCCTTGCAAAGTGTATATGCATGCCTGCAGGACCTTAGGGAAAACGACCCGACGGTTCCTGCTATCCTTTGCCCCTCTAAGAGCGTTGACCATATCGAGCTGCTCTCACCGAGGGCGGTCGATTTTGGGCTACATGCCTGTGGTGATAGTAAATGGGGGGGAGGGACCGCTGGTACTAAGATGGAATCGCCTAAGGCTGGCTCCGAGGAAAGGAGTAAGGGAGAACTACTGAATCATTCAAGAAAGGAGAGGGAAAATCGTCCTCTACGCTGGAAGAATGTAGATTGTAGGGGCCCCTGAGAAAGCACATGGGGGGGACCTCTTTTTCTCAGTTTGAGCTCTCCTATAGCGTCTCTAAATATGGCAAAGAGGAAGCCCCTTTTGCAGCATCGTGATGGTGAGAGGGGAGTCCCTTTGCATGTCTAAGTTTCGCCTTGTTTTACCTTGTCCTCCCCTACACATAGGGAAGAAGAGGGCGCGCTTGGATGTGGATCTCCATGCTAGTGCGTTTGCCCGCCCTTTCCTTCCTTCTGTTGTCTCCATAGTCCAAAATTAAGAGACACACGTAAAGTAGGTATATACTATGACCTTGCAATGCTTTGAGAGGTTAAGAGAAATGTTTAAATAAGATCAGAAATTTACACATACTCGTCTCACGGGCGCGAACTAAGATGGACCTTGACAACTTGCTATACAGGCGAAATTATCCTGGAGCTTTATCCATAAGGGATGGTGCCAACGTAGCCACCTTACATGCGTATCGAGGAAGGTGAGTAGAGTCGACGGCCAAACACACCCCGTGCCTTAGCCAGCGAGCTTTCAGCTTTCAAAGCAGAGAGAGGTATACACTGCCATTCGAATAAGGACCCATGAGAGGAGGAAAGTGCACCGAGCACCCAGAACCTCTGTGGAAAGAAGAGTAAGTTTGAAAGGGTTTAGGCGGGTAAGTAATGAAGAGAGGTAGAGAAAGGCGGATCCACTAACGAGTAGGGTGGGTGATCACCTATTATCATACCCTACTCCTAAGTGATCCTGGGATGTCGTGCAGTCCACCAAGGCACCATGTCCAACAAACCAAACTCTATCAAGGCGAAAACAATTCTTCCTGGTACAAAGTACGGTTGTACAAAAGGGTTTGGGAATAGTCGCAAAAAAATAATATAAAATAAATAAATTCAGATAAAGTTGCGCTGAGAGGAAGAAAAATGGGGAAGCGCACCGACAACTTTTCCAGGCGCCATCAGAGAGTTCTCGTAATCCAGTAACAGGGCTTCCATAATTTGTACTCAGGCCGGGAGGACATGCCGCTCCTGTGGGTACCAAGTGTAACAAAAGCCTACAGGGTACGCCCCTGAGGGGTTATGACGTACAAAGCTTACGCATAGCCTTAAATGTATACACCAGATTTTTGTAGCCAAACAGACCACATAACCTACGCATACCGTTAAATAAATAATTCAAATTTGCATAGACCTCATATTTACAAGAATATATGCGTTTATTCGCCGGAAAACAAACTTTGCATACAATCCTGTATTTAGTTGAGGAGGCCTAAGACTCCTTAAGTACTCTGAACAGTTTTCCCAATCTATTCGAGGAGGATTTTTCTTCCATTATTTCAACATAACATTCTTCATTTCCCCAAATTACTTAAATCATTGTATTCGGCGTTGAATTGTTGTTTTGTCTCATTTTGTCTTATTTTCATTATATTGATACATTTTCTCATTTATTACCATATATGATCAGGTGTAGATTTTTTCCAGTATTTCTCGGTTAAAGTGCGTCCAAAAACTAAGATGCTGAATCCTCCATAATTCATGATTGGTATGACCTTTTATGGGACATAAAGGTGTTTTTCGATGAAAAGTTTGTTTGATCTTGATGGATCACATTGCATTGTCTCTGAATTTGCAAACTCTATCAATGTCTTCATGAAGGTAATTAAAGCTTGCACAGAGATCTTATTTCTTTAGAAGGAATTCGTTTTTTTAAGTTATGCCAGACTACAAGATTCGTTGGGTGATTTTTCGCTTAACTTCAATATAAAAGAAAATAACACAGAGAGAATTTTTACAGATAGGTTCCGAGGTCGGAAACTGCTGCAGGCTTTCTTGACGATCCCTCTGCTTAACTTGCTGAAAACTATGGTGATTCTGGACCTAAGCTCTCCATTGTTGGTGCACAGGAACTTTTTGGTATCTCTCTCAACCATGGCCCACAAATAATAGTTCAGGGAGTTGCACTCTCAGGAGTTAGGAGGCCATATGTTCGGAAGGATGTGATCAAAGAAATTGTCTAACAACCAGGACTGGGTTTTCCTGCTTGTGTGGCATGGTTCAAAGATTGATGCTACACGTACAGCCTTCCAGCGGACACCTCGGTGAAGATAAAAGGTGGCGTAAAGTGGCCCCTGATACTGATCACCACCAAAACCACGATGTGGATCGATAACTTTGCCTTCATGACTCTCGGTACATCTTTGGAGGACATACCAACTCAACGGTTCTTTTGCGACTTCTCCTGGTTCTGACGGAAATTCTTCTCGTCTCAGAAGAATACCAAGCTTAAGGCAATTAATATTTTATCACAAGCTCCGCAGCACGTTCTTTCCGCTTGTTCTTTATCTTTTGCAACAAAAGCTGGCCTTTTTCATCTTGTATGAGTAAAAGCGGATGTCCTCATGCACTAACTGCCTGATGAGAGAATCTGACACTCCCTTGTCCCTGACTATAGACCTCAATGACTTGCTGGGATTGTTGGCAATGATGCCCTGGATCTCGGCGACGAATTTGTGGGTTCTTTACGTATCAGCACGTTGTGAGAGAGGATTCAGAGACGCCGTAATCTCAACCTGACTCATCCAATTTTTTCCTCATCCTCTGCACCGTCCTCAGATTGACACCCAATCACTCGGATATCTTCGCATTGGGGCTCCCGGCGTGAATCCCAAGCAGCACAGGATTGAATTCATTCATGGTATTGTTTCCTTCAGAGATGATGCACAACTGAGTCTATTATGATAAAAATAAGAGAATCGATGCCAGATAAACTCAAAAGCAGAAATCAGAGTTGCCAACGGCGACATATTATCCACCGTTCCCTGCGTTACAATCCACCAGAAATATTTTGAGATTAGATCAAAGCCAGTCCTACAATGTTGTTGAGGTGGGGGCTAAACGTAGTCCCCAAAGATTCCTTCTTTAATTTTAGCATCACTAATCTTAGCAAATTTTGTTTTATATAAAAGAAGGATGACTGGTCATGCTTTAAGGCTTTCACAAATTGTTTCATTAAACCTAATTTTATGTGAGGTGGTGGCAAAATTATGTTTTCCTTAGGAACCAATGGTTGACGTATGACATTATGACAACCTACTTTTGTCTCTTCTCTAAAAGGCCATTCTGAGCGTATGTAATGTTCTCCCCGAGCTCTACTGCCCCACTAGCACAAAAAACACATGAATTTTGTGTAGCCTGATGCAAGCCATTTAAAATGGCTACTGCCTTAAGGTCAACACAAATTAGCCATTTATGTTCACTGTATTTAATGCTTTTTAAAATGAAATCTAAATTCTCACAAGTTTCTTTCGAAACTACAGAGTGAGCTACTAGTATCGATGGTAGTTTATTTCTATTATTCGGAAGCACGTCTTTACTACTATATAAAGAAGCATCAATAAAAAGTCTCCATTGACTGGGTTTATAATGTATATCTAATTCTTCAAAGAGACGTGGAATATTATCATAGTAGCATAAATTGTTGTCAAATGAAAATTTGTCTTGTAAATTGTTTGATCGAATGCGAAACTTAGTAATTCGAACATCTTCTGCTACTAAATTTCTTTCTTTCAGTCTCGAGGCCAGTAATTTACTCTGTTGCTTTGTAAAGTTTAGATCTCTTACAAGATCCCCTAGATCAAGATGTGAGAAAGGTTTTGGAGTAGTATCAACAGTTTCAGGAACATAAATTTAAGTTTCTGGTTCATATGATTCCATATCTGATTCACCAGGGTTAGACAAAACAATTTCTGCAGGTGATTCAGGTACTAGAATGTCTTTTGAGTGAGGTATAGGCCAATAGCAGATCTAAGGTTGGGATATACTGTAGGGGTGCGAAGATGTATCAGAGAAAAATTCCTTCCAAATCGATAATATAAATAGCCCATTAAATTACCAACTCAGGACGGACTAAGCCGTGGCGTAATGGCTAAGAGCATTGGCGTTTAAATCCACCCGTACCGCGTTCGAAACTAAAAGTCCACAACATTTTATGAAGAAACAAGAAGAAAACGGAAATCAAGGAAAACGCTTCAAGGACAAACTCATCAAGAATCAAGAAGGAATCATCAACTCAAGATAATTGGACGAAAAATGAAGAAGATGCATCAAGAAAGAAATCGAAGATCAAGAACTAACCCAGCCAACAAGTATATTAAGTCTAGATATGGAAGACAATGTTTGAAGGGCCAACTTAAAGAAAAAGGAATTACAGTCAAGAGAAGAAGTAAAAAGATTCAATAAAAAGAAAATCAAGATGAAGAATAATATTGATAAATACCAGCAGTAAAATAAGAATGCCCCCTTCCCCATAATATCACAGTTGAAGCGCACTTCGTTATTTTACCTAAAAGTATGGAAATTAAAGACATAAATTTAAAGTTATGTACATATGTGTGATTACAATAAAGTGCTTATAAACTTAATTAATTTTATATTTTAAAAAAATAATATTACAGTATAATACTTCAAAATATAGTTACAGTGGACAATAAAAAATTACTTACTTTGTATGTCTACCAAACAGAAATAGCAGTCAGTGGAATGATCTTGCGGCTCTCGCCATACCATTGGAACACCAAATTGAAGGCTTTTTATTTTTGCTTTAGATCATTTTGATAAGGAAATTAAACATGTTGTGCAACATATATGTGTTGTCCATGGTTTATCTTAGTCACTAATTTTACATCCAAAATACAAATTATATAGTTTTTTCACTAGAGAAGAAATTTTCTTTGATTTTTTAAAAATGTTACTGAACCACATATGTAGCAAAATTTATATGGGCCATTTTTACACTGTCCTTTTGGCATTTTAATTAAAATTGTTGCTTTTATTTAAAATTTTATTTAGTTAAACAACCTGAAAATAAGAAATAAAAGAATGAAATTCGTTAAAATTTTCAGTATTTGACGAAAATAGTAATTGGGAACTTGCAAAAACTGGAGCCATTTCGATACAAATGACTTCCATTTTTTAAATCTATACATAAAACTACATTAAAAAATGTTATTCTAATCTTTGTAGTCGACAAAAAGCTAAATTTTGTTAGACAGTGTAATCAGTGAATTATCGAAGATTCTCTGTTCTAATCTTAATGATATGAATTAGATTATACTGGAACTATGTTACCTAAATCGACGATGTATTACATATTTTGTAAGTTATTGTATTTTTGTGAGCCTAAATAACTACAGAACATTTTAAAGTATGAAAAGCTGTCTTGTGCAAACTTCATTGTGAGTGTTTTGAAAGATAATATGCTGGCAGCAGCACTTACACTTGAGAGTTGCTTGTCTTCCTGGCTTTCTTTTGATACTATTGTTCCGTGCAGAATAGAAAAAGACCGTTTCGTGAATAGCCCAATCGAGATTACAGACGTTGCCGAAATCGAGGCAACTTCCAAGTACACCAAAAGTGTCATCGGGGACAATATTTAGTGGGAGCCACGAGAGTGACAAGCACAAAAACGATGAAAAAACAACTTAGGACAAAGTCCTTTTTCGCCCTCGGTCAGCAAAAAAAAATGTGACATACGAAGGCAGTGAAGATGATCCATTCATTACCTCTAAAATGCTGGAGCCGTAAGGACAGAGAGAGAGAGAGAGAGAGAGAGAGAGAGAGAGAGAGAGAGAGAACTACAGAAACAAGGACCAGCAAAGACTCTAAGATCCGCGCAAGGCAAGTCCGCTTAAAGAAGATGTTAACTACCACATTCTAACGTTAATGCATCATGCTTTTTTTTACATGCTGTTTTTTTACTATTTCAACTCTACGGTACACACTTATTTACATGTGTAGCCTTTGTATATATATATATATATATATATATATATATATATATATATATATATATATATATATATATATATATATATATTGTTTTACATGATTTTTAAAGATTTCTATTCTAATGTACACACTTAACTACATGTGTATCATTTGACCTTTCTCTAATTGCCTGTTCTAATTATTTCAATTCTACGGTACACACTTATCTACATGTGTACCCTTGACATGCAGGTTCAGCTATCCCTCAAATTCACATTCACTCCATGCAGGGACGCGACGATGGCATCTTTTTATTGGTCATTTCATTTTAATCCTTAACTCCTTATAATATATGACGTTTTAATCTGTGCTCCAACTACTTTAGTATTTACACTATTGAAGTACTCATCAAGTCTGTTTTTGAATATATTAACTGACGCGCTTTCTACTACATGGTTGGCCAGGCTATTCCACATTTGCGTTATTTTAGACGTAAAGTAATTTTGAGCTATAGTAGAGTTAAATCGCTTGTTCATTAATTTGAAACCATTTTGGCGTGTGTTGACCCTTTCGTCCATCTCAAACAATAGTCTGTAATCAATATTAGTAAATGCTTTTAAGAATTTGAATACCTCGATCAATTTTCTACGTAATCGTGATTTATTGATCTGCTCTGGCTAAGCTGGAGTGAGAAAGAGAGAGAGAGATAGAGAGAGAAATAGAAAGAGAGAGAAACTGCAAGGAGCTACAAGGATAAGAAGTACCCTAGAAGACATTACGGTCCATTCAGAGAGTATACCTTTGGACTAGCAGTCAAGCAGGCACAGTTTTTCTCAACGGCTTACGTGCCTAAACGGCCACTTTTCAATACTTTGTCCAGTCTTAACTTGAACTAATCAACAGAATTGCTGGTGACAACTTTCAGTGGAAGTGCGTTCCAGCTACCACAGATGCTGTATGTGATTTCTAGTTCTGCCCTCACTAAGGTAGAAAACATCAATGTATTCTACATTGTCGAAGCCTCGAATATTTTAAATACTTCGATAAGCTGACCACGCAGACTCCGGGTGTTCGACGAGAACAGATCTAATTCCCTTAATCTATCGTCGTAACGTTTTGCCTGATAGAGGGAATCAGTTTGCTTGCCCTGTCTTGCACACGTTACAATCTCGCAATATCCTTTCGAAACGAAGGACTCCAAAATTGTACGGCATACTCCAGGTGCGGTCGACAACTGGATTGTACAAACAAAGTACTATTTCCTTGTTTCGATATCTAAATTGTCCCTTTATATAGCTTAACATCCTTTCAGCCTTTTTCTCCGCTTCTCTGCACTGTTTCGAGAACATGAGATCACTAGGGATTGTTACATCCAAGTACTTCTCGGTATCAGTGCGTTCGAGAGCAGTGCCCTTAAGGATATACCGTGATTGGGGGTTTCGGTGGCCGATATGCCTTACTTTCCATTTGTTCAGGTTAAAAGGCATTTGCCACGTATCCGACCCGTCCTCAATCTTCCGGAGATCTTTTTGTAGGCGAGCAGTGTTTCCTTCCTTTGCAACGCTCATAAGCAAGCTTGGTATCATCGGCAAATTTAGAAAGGTAAGATGTACCCCATCCTTTTGGTAGAGATCATTCCTACCATAAAAGGTGCGGTACGGGTAAACAAAAAAGACCCTCTCTGCCGTGCACAAATCTGCCAGACGCCGGTTTAAAGAGACGTTCATCGAGTGAGCGGTCCGTGGTGGACCTCTCTTCGAGAGAATCCCGACCACAACACCCATGCGTGTTTTCAGCCCGCAGTCGTCCACGGCGCCTATGATTGTGGGGAAGATTTCATCCGTAGGACCTACCCTACCTCCTTTCAGGTAGAGCTTGTTGCCACTTACCATCAGAGCAACAACTGAACTCTCAGAAATCTGCGATTTCTCCGCCTCTACTCTGATGTGGTGGTTACCCTGTCGTGTCAGGCAGCTTACCTTCCCATTAGTGTGAAGACGGGGTGCTAGCAGGGGATGCAGACCACGTGCTTGAGAATCACCAATACGGGTGACCCTTGCACATTTGTCTGCAGACGACTAAGTCTTCCTTTTCGGAAGCGACTTGCCAGTTTCCTCTTTTTTCTCTACATTTTTCTACTTCTTTTTATTGTCTTCCTTTGTCTTCTCTTCTTCTGTTTCTACTTTCTCGTCTTCTGTTATCACTTTCTGTTCTTCTCTTTCTACTTTCTTCTTTTCTCTTTCTAATAACTCTTCTTTCCCTTCTTCCTCTTTATTTTCTTCCTTTTGGCTCGTTGAGCCAGTCCTGCAGCAGAAGACTCCTACTCTTGGATGTCGGAGGCCTTCTATCCTTCGCACTCGCCTGAGCATCTGCACTTCTCTGATTTTAAAAGGTGAACCTCCCTTTTGAAGAGGGAGTTCTCCTCTCTCCTTTGAGCGATGCTCTGGCCCAGGCGCTTCTCCAGTTTTCAGAAGTCACAGACACTATAGGCATCTGTAAGCTCCTTGCAGCTCTTCTCCCAGAAGTTTTCGCTCCATTTATAAACTTTGCAGATTCTGCAGGGTAACTAGCGGAACGGAGGACCATTCATCTTCAACATTTTAATAACTTTGGGACAATACGCACTAAAAAAGGTTTTTGTGTGTGTGATTTTCTCTTGTACTAATGACATCCGCCTATTTAAGGAGGTTTTCTGTCGTTCGGCCAACAGAAACTCTTTTGACCAAGCGCACCATCCCAAAGGTCTCCCCTTCGCCGGACGTCCCCAATCGTGCCACAGCTCCCAATTGAGCCGCACGAGAGCCCCAGGTAAACTGGATCTCTGATTTTTCGACACGGGTAGTTAAGGTGTAACTGTCTTCCTACTAAGCCCTACTAATCAACTAAAAACGGTCAGAATTCAAGCAAATAGTAAACCTACGAGGGGGGATGTCAATAGGTTTTGCGAATCGGTAGGGAAAAAGAAAAGAAGGGGAATGGCTGTTTGTGGGGGTGTTAGGACAAGTTATGACAAGTCAGGACCTGCAACTGCAGGTCCTTACTTGTCAAAAACAGAGAGAGAGAGAGTTTTAGATAGAGAGACAGAGACAGAGACAGCTACAAGGAGAAGAAGTACCCGAGAATAACTTACGGTCCATTTAGAAAGTGTAGCTATTGACTAGCAGTCGAGCAAGCACAGTTCTGCTTAACGGTCTACGTTCCCAAACGGCCGCTTTTCAAGACTTTGTCCATTCTTGACTTGAACTGATCAACAGAATTGCTGTTGACAACTTCCACTGGAAGTCCATTCCAGCTAACACAGATACTGTATGTGAAAAGTTTCCCACACAGAATGCTGTGCTAACGCCCCAGTTCAAGTTTGTAGCCGTGATTTTGGTTCTGCCCTCACTAAGTTGGAAAACATTAGTGTAGTCTATCTACATTGTCGAAGCCTCGAAAAATTTTAAACACTTTGATAAGCTGACCACGAAGTCTCTGGGTCTCCAGCGAGAACAAGACTAATTCCCGTAATCTATCTTCATAACTCTTATGTCTGATGGAGGAAATCAGTTTGGTTGATCTGGCTTGCACACGTTCTAATCTTACGAACGACTCTAAAATTGTACGGCATACTCAAGGTGCGGTCGGACAAGGGAGTTATACAAACACAGTACCATCTCCTTCTTCCGATATCGAAAATGTCGCTTAATATAACTTAAAATCCTTTAGGCTTTCTTCTCCGCTTCAAGATCTTGAGATCACTAGTTATAGTTGCACCCAAGTACTTCTCAGTGTTGTTGGATTCAAAAGTAGTGCCTTTAAGTATGTACTGAGATTGGGAGTTTCGGTGGCCGATATGCATTACTTTGCATTTGTTCACGTTAAAAGGCATTTGCCACGTGTCCGACCACTCCCCAAATCTTCCGAAAATCATCTTGAAGGCGGTCAGTAGGGAGAGAGAGAGAGAGAGAGAGAGAGAGAGAGAGAGAGAGAGAGAGAGAGAGAGAGAGAGAGAGAGAGAGAGGGGGAAAGAGAGAGAGAGGGAGAGAGAGAGAGAGAAAGAGAGATAAAGAGAACTACAGATATACAAAAACAAGGACCAGCAAATAACCTAAGATCTGCTCAAGGCCGTTCCATTTACAGAAGATGTTAACTACCAGATTCTAACGTTAGTGTATCATGTTATTTTTTTTACATGCTGTTTTTTGTTGTTGTTTTTTAACTATTTCAACTCTACGGTACACAATTATTTACATGTGTAGCCTTTGTATATATATATATATTTTTTTTTTTTACATGATTTTTTAAATATTTCTATTGTACTGTAGACACTTATCTGTACACACTTATCTACATGTGTACCAATTACATGCAGGTTCAACTATCCCTCAAATACACGAACACGCTTCTTCGAGCCAAGGGGTGGGGGAGGGGGGGTTAATAGGACAGTACTCTCTTCTCCCGCAGGCTTCGCCTGGTAGTGAGAAAAATAATATACTTATAGGACAGACAGAAAAAGGAAAAGGGGAATTCACATTCACTCCATGCAGGGAGCGTCGATGGCATCTTTCTATTCATCATTTCATTTTAATCCTCAACTCCTTATAATATATGACGTTTTAATCTGTGCTCCTACTACGTTATATTTGCACTATTGAAATACTCATCAAGTGAGTTTTTGAACGTATTAACTGACGTGCTTTCAACTACACGGTTCGGCAGGCTATTCTACGTTTTCGTGATTTTAGACGTGAAGTAATGTTGAACTATAGTAGAATTAAATCGCGCGTTCACTAATTTGAAACCATTTTGGCGTGTGTTGTTCCTTTCGGCCATCTCGAACAAGATTCTATAATCAATATTAGTAAATATTTTTAAGATTTTGAATAATTCTACCAATTATCCACATAATCGTCTACTTTCAAGTGATAGTAGGTTTAATGAGCGGAGTCTATCTTCATACGGTTTGTTTCGGATTCCAGGAGCTAGTTTCGTAGCCCGACGTTGCACTCTTTCTAACTGCGCTATATCCTTGTTTATGGAGGGGCACCAAAATTGAACAGCGTATTCGAGGTGTGGGCGCACGAGCGATTTGTATAGTGGCACGATTATATCTTTCGATTTGAAAGTAAAATTCAGGGCAATATATACTAGCATTCGGTTTCCGTTTTTAGAAGCTTCTGCGCATTGTTTCATACTTTAAGGTGCTCTGAGATTAAAATCCCCAGGTCTTTTTATAAGTTAACGGATTCGAGAATTTGGTCTTTCATATGGTATTCTACTTTTAAGTTATGGCATCCTAGATGCATGACCTTGAATTTACCTATGTTGAAGCCCATTTGCCATTTATCCGCCCATTCGACAATTTTATTAAGGTCCCTTGGCATTTGCTCTACATTGGGTCTCGAAAAAGCTCGGCTTCCTAGCTTTGAGTAATCTGTAAATTAAGAGATCCTACTAAACACTCCATTATCCAAGTCATTAATGTAAACAATAAATAATAATTGGCCCAGGAATGACCCCTGTGGTACCCTGCTAATGACTGAGGCCCAGCCTGAACACGCCCCATTTACAACAACCCGCTGTGAACGATAGCCAGTTTCTAATCCATTTATGTATGTTACCCCTCACTCCAATTGCTCTAATTTTCAGCAATAGCCTTTCGTGTGGAACTGTATCAAAGACCTTTTTAGAGTCAAGGTAAATTATATCCGCCGCTTTACTTTCATCGTCGATGCAAATCATGTTATGAAAAAATAGAGTAAATTGGTTAGACACGAGCGCCCCCTCTAAATCCATGCTCACCAACCTATTCCTAATTATCGATTCTAAGAGTTTTCCAATTACAGAAGTTAGACTGATGGGACGGAAATTAGTAGGCTCAGTTTTATCCCCTTTTTGAATATCGGCGTAACATTTGCACGCTTGAACTCTATTGGAACTAGGCCTTTCTCTATTGATCGATTGAAAATCGTGCGGAGCGGTGTTGTTAATTCATTTTTTAGTTCATAAAGATGGGTGACTTCGATTTTTTTCATTTTATTAATATATTAGAGAATCTTCCCTTCATTTATACTTATATTGGATAGGGTATTTTGCCTTTCAAAATTTATGTCCTCTCCTAATGTTTCTAATTGTGTCACGTCCTCAATAGTAAAAACGCTCGAGAAGTGCTCATTTAATATTTTAGCAAATTGTTCTGGGACGTTCGTCATAACACCATCTTTACCCCTGATTGGCCCTATTGAATCCTTTATGGGCTTACTACTATGAACGTAACTATAAAACCGTTTCGGTTCGTGCTTTGAATTTATTGCAAGGTCTTTTTCATAATTCAGCTTAGCTTCTCTAATGACCCGCTTTACCAGCTTTCGAGAGACTACGTATTTTTCCCAATTTGTTTTCGTTTCATTTTTTAAAAAACTGTGATAGTGTTTATTACGCTCACGAATTAAGTTAATTATTAAAAGACTAACCCACGGTACTCTCTTTGACTTTCCATTATTCGACATACATACTTAACTAACTCGGAATCCACCGTGAGTACATTTTGCTGTAGCTCAGGGTAGATTTCCTGTTCTTTCTTACTATCAAAACATCTTCCCCAGTTTATTCTTTTAATCCGGTCACAGAAGGTTTCAAAATTACAACTCTCAAATCATGGAATTAATTGTGAACTCTCTTTTACCTCAACGCTCGTATTAATTTCAAACCTAATTACATTATGTTCACTCGTCGCCAATTGCTCACCTATGCACACGTTTTCTACCAAAGTCTCCTCTGTTGAGATAATCAAATCAAGTATATTTTGATCACGCGTAGCTTCCTCTATATTAAATTCCGTAATAAGGTCTCTAGAAGTTAAACTGTATCTAACCGCTTCTCGCTAACATATGATATCGTAATCGCCCTCTTGAATCATGGTTTTAAATTCAGGCAGCTTGTTACTTAAACCCCGAACATTTGCGTAAATGCATATTGATTTTGCTTTCAAATAACAGCGTCCCTCCCTCGTATGGCTGGAGCGTTTCCCTGCTCGCCTAAATTTATTGACTCCTCGCGTGAAACCTGGTCGGCTGATCTATTATTTGGGGGCAAATAACTTCCTTACCGTAGATATTACGGAATATTTCTTTAATAATTCTGCCCAGCTTCGAATTACCCACTGAATTTAAATGAATACTATCATTAAAAAAGTAACGGTTTGTCATGAAAATCATTCCAATAATTGAAAAACTTAAATCCCATTAACAAACATAAACATTTAAGACATCCACTTGTGTAGATCGACCTTGACTGCATTCTCAGAGTCGCTTTTAATCTTAGAATTATCCCCATTACCCCCACTTTATTCGATTCGCCTTCGCTTTGGGCGCTATTAATACCCCCCCCTCCCCCCCCGAGTAGGCAGATTTTCTTACGCTTAGCTGGATTTCGTGCTTTGAATTCAGAATCTTGTTTCTTTATTAAAGAGCCACCGAGTAGAATACTTTTTGTTTCCTCCTCGATTGGAGTTAACAAGGCAAATTGATTAATTGATTAGAGCATGGAATTTCAAAGCGGCGTCTAGTCCCGTTTCTAACCGGCCTAAATTGAGATTCCGGGGGTTTATATGAGTTTAAGATACGCGCTTGCTCATTTATAATAACTTGCGGGTCTCTAATCTTTATACGGCTCGATCGGCAGCTTTGAACGCGATTTTCCTCCCCCGAGGCTGATAAAAGGATGCCCGAACGCCGCTGGCCAGTTAATTAATCTTACGGTTCGTTGCCACTGCATCTCTCCCGACAGAGTTAACTTCTGATCTAATTTAATTAATCGCTTTGGATAGTTTTAGTTCGAACGCCTCGTTCAGAAGACAAAAGCAACATATTCTAACGTTATTAGGGTTTGAGGGAACGTATATTTCCTTATTAAATGAAGTCCGGAAGCGATCACAATTAAATTTGACGATAGGCATTGTAAAACACAAGATTGTTTAAAATTAGTTGAAATTTATGTCGCTAATGGAACGTATAACCGACACGGAATGTAATTTCTATCTATTTCACTTTCCGACACGAAGGTTTGAACACGACACAAAAGTAAATTTTTTTAGGAGCACAGAGATAACACGTCTTAGCAGGAGAAGGGCTGAGTGAGGAGTGAGAAGGGCTGAACGAGGGGTGAGAAAGGCTGAGCGAGATAGAGAGAGAGTAACAAGGAGTAACAAGAAAGAGGTACCCTAGTAGACCTTACGATCCATTCAAAGAGGGTACCTTTAAGCAAACACTTGAGCAGACGCAGTCCTCTAAAGGGTCAGATTGGCACTCTAGAATAGCAATCATGCCATGCTTCAAGACTCGAAACGGCTATTTTTCAAGACTTTGTCTAGTCTCGACTTGAACTGTTCAACAGAGTTGCTGTTGACAGTTTCCACTGGAAGTGCGTTTCAATGGCCGCAGATACTATATGTGAAAGATTTACCGCACATATCACGCTGGTAACACTTCAGTTGAAGTTTTTAGCTGTGATTTCTTGGTCTGCTGTGGCTAAGCTGGAGAATATCCCTGTAGTCTAAAAGGTCAAAGCCTCGAAGTATTTTGAACACTTCGATAAGCTGACCATGCAGTCTCCGGGTCTCCAGCGAGAACAAGTCTGATTCCCGTAATCTAACTTCATAACTTTTGTGTCTGATAGAAGAAATCAGTTTGGTTTCTCTGGTTTGCACACGTTCTAATCTTGCGATATCCTTTCGAAGCGAAGGACTCCAAAATTGTACGGCATACTCCAGGTGCAGTCGGACAAGAGAGTTATAAAAGGTCTTTTAATATTTAAATGTAAATTTGAAAGTACATTTGATGGCATTAAGTGTGAAACATGACGTCGTTCAAATGTCCACCGCGGTTTCACTTGGTGGAACGTATTCGTGAGGCTTAATTTTCGATGACTTTGTCGCATAAATCTGGCTGAATTTGCTGGATGGTGTTCGTTATGTTGACTTTAAGGACATCAACTGTTTGCGGATTATTCGCATAGACCTGCGATTTAAGGTAGCCCCAAAGAAAGTAGTCTAATGGCGTTAAATCGCATGATCTCGGTGGCCAGTTGACGTCGCCACCGCGCGATGACCCTGCTCTGAAATCGCTGGTGCAAAATGTCTATCGTGGCGTGCGCAGTGTGGCACGTAGCGCCGTCCTGTTGGAACCACATGTAGTCAGTATCCATATCAGGCATATAATCCACTTGAGGCTACAAGAAGTTGCTTATCATCGATCTGTAAGTCTTGCCGTTGACGGTATGGCAATCCCATCTTCGTTCTCAAAAAAATAGGGACCGATGATTCCGTTAGACGAAAATCCGCACCAAATAGTGACTATGCGGGGATGCAATTAGTGCTGGTTTATCTCATGTGGATTGTTTTCGTTCCAAATCCGACAATTTTGCTTGTTGACAAATCCATTCATCCAAAAATGGGCCCCGTCGCTGAAGATGATAGAAATCACGTAATGCGCGGAACATTTGTCGAACGGATCACTGAGATTGATAATAACATTTGATGATTTCCAAACGATGTTTAACGCTATAACCTTATATCTTGACTTGCCAAGTACTACTAAACAGTTCACAGTAAAGTTGCCAGATATCGCTTCAACAACATGGCCACTATCGCCTGACAAAGCTCGAGCGTCCTTGTTTAAAGATCCTTTAAAAACACAGTACTAACTCCTTGTTTCGATATCCAAACTTTCGCTTTATATAACCTAGCATCTTTTGGGCTTTCTTTTCCGCTTTAATGCACTGTCTCGTAAACTTGAAATCACTAGTTA
This sequence comes from Ceratothoa steindachneri, assembly GCA_963969495.1. Classification (NCBI taxonomy): domain Eukaryota; kingdom Metazoa; phylum Arthropoda; class Malacostraca; order Isopoda; family Cymothoidae; genus Ceratothoa; species Ceratothoa steindachneri. Next base: position 132,023,765 of record OZ018324.1, on the reverse strand, counting down.
TAGTTACACCCAAGTCCTTCTCAGTGTCGTTGGATTCAAGAACAGTGCTCTTAAGGATATACTGAGATTGGGGGTTTCGGTGGCCGATATGCATCACTTTGCATTTGTTCACGTTAAAAAGCATTTGCCACGTATCCGACTACTCTCTAACCTTCCGAACATTATCTTGGAGGCAGGCAATAGAGAGAGAGATAGAGAGAACTACAGAACTACAGAAACAAGGACCAGCAAAGACCCTAAGATCCATTCAAGGCCAGGACGCTTACAGAAGATGTTAACCACCACATTCTAACGTTAGTGTATCATGCTTTTTTTTACATGCTGTTTCTTTAACGATTTCAACTCTAGGGTACACACTTATCTACATGTGTACCCTTTATATATATATTTTTTACATGATTTGATTTAAATATTTCTATTCTACTGTACACACTTATCTACATGTGTATCATTTGACCTTTCCTTACATTCCTCTTAAAATTACTTCAATTCTACTGTACACACTTATCTACATGTGTATCATTGGACCTTTCTTTACATGCCTTTTCTAATTATTTCAATTCTACGGTACACACTATTCTACATGCGTACCAATGACATGCAGGTTCAGCTATCCTTCAAATACACGAACACGCTTTTTCGAACCAAGGGGGGGGGGTGTTGAAAGGACAGTACTTATAGGACAGAGAGAAAAAGAAAAGGGAAATTCACATTCACTCCATGCAGAAAGGCGTCGCTGGTATCTTTTTAGTGCTCATTTCCTTTTATTTTATTCTCAACTCCTTTTTTCAGATGGCGTTTTCTTCTATGCTCCCACTACGTTATATTTACACTATCAACAGTGTAAATATAACGTAGTGGGAGCATAGAAAATATTTTTGAAAATATTAACTGACGTGCTTTCTTCTACACGGTTGGGCAGGCTATTCCACGTTTGCGTGATTTTTAACGTGAAGTAATTTCGAGCTATAGTAGAGTTAAATCGCTTGTTCACTAATTTGAAACCATTTTGGCGTGCGTTGGCCCTTTCGGCCATCTTGAACAATAGTCTGTAATCAATATTAGTAAATCCTTTTAACATTCCGAATACCTGGATCAATAGTCCACGTATTCGTTTAATTTCAAGTCATAGTAGTTTTAATGAGCGGACTCTTATATTCGTACGATTTGTTTTGGATTCCAGGAACTAGTTTCGTAGCCCGACCTTGCACTCTTTTTAATTGCGCTATATCCTTGTTTAGGAAGGGGCACCAAAATTGAACCACGTATTCGAGGTGTGGGCGCACGAGCGATTTGTATAGTTTAATTTTAAGGGAAAGCAAGGTGGCAGCTGCCCAATCCTAATGGATTCTTAATGGCAGTACTTATAAAACGGGGTGCTGAAAAAGGTCAGAATAGGCATGGGAGAAACTCAATAAAAATGTGGAAAAGCAAAGGATTAGAAAAAAACAGTACAACACACAGAGACGCACACTTAACTTACGAGCATACAGCACGCATTCTAAAAACAAGGGTGGCTGCGGCAATAAACAACTGACATGCGCCAGCCGAAAGGGATGGCACATGATAAAAGATAAAACAATAAACCTAAACACAAAAATGGAAAGAATTTATAAAAGTGATATAACGCCACTAAGTGATAGAAATGTACGGGGATAGGATAACCGAAGGTAGTCCTCTGCTAAAATAAAGCGAAGTCGAGTACTGAAGGCGACGCCAAAAAGGGTAGGGAAGCAAGAATTTTGAAGAGAAGCAAGGCGGGGACAAACTACTAAAATGTGAGCCACAGATAGCTCACCACCGCAAAAAAGAACAACCAGGGGCAACTCGGCCTCCACACAAAACTAAATAGCCATGGGTGAGTCGAGTGTGCCCAAATCGCAACCTGCAAAGAGCAACCTTCCAAGACTGGAGTCGCTGAAAGCTAGATGACCAGGAACGGACAGAACGTTTAATAAAGGATAGCTTAGAAGAGGGGAACGAATCCCATTCTCTCTGATTACACCCTGATTACGGGGTAGAAATCTCTAAAGGGCGCAGGGGCTGCATCCGTGCCCTCCAGGGCGGCCGAGCGGGTCAGCCGATCAGTATAGACCAGCCAGGGGCGAATCCGTAAAACCAAAGGGTGTGTGGACATAAAAGAACAAACTGCCCCCAAAGCAGGCTTGGAATCGCTAAAACAATAAAATCTGAAGAATTGAGGGATAAAATCAAATTAAAAGCCAAAAGAATGGCCGTCAACTCTACTGTAAAAACAGATGCTACAGGAGGGAGGGCAGACCAAAGAGACTCCGTATAGGACACCACGGCTGCCCCAGCACCGAGGTCCGACTTCGAGCCATCAGTATAGATGGGTCGCTGATGAGCATGGGAACACGCATGTTCAAGAAACAGGCCCTTTAATAGACGAGGGTCAGTAGACCCTTTCCCGAAATGCCCCAAAGCAGTACAGACCTCAGGAAGGCGGACGCCCCAACACGGAGCCGGAGTGAATGGGAGGGCCAACACTCCGGGAACACCCAGGGACAAGATATGGTTCCCAACCTGGAGCCCCAAAGGTCGGGGTAAAGATGGCCGCCGATCAAAAGATGCCGAAGAGGAAGAGGCAAGAAGGCACTCGTGGACTGTGGATGAATGGTATTGCTGAACACGAAACACAAATCGTAGGCACACCGGCAGCCGGTGGTATCTCGAGGGAAGCACGCCACCCTCCACAAAGAGGCTAGGGATAGGCGAGGTGCGAAAAGCTCCACTACTAAGACGGGCCCCAGGCAAACGAATAGGGTCAAGTATCTTCAAGGCTGAAGGAGACACTGAAGAATACACCTAACAACGTAGTCCAGCCGGGATTGGACCAGTGCCGAATAAAGCGACCACAAGGTGCGCCTATCACCACCCCAAGTGGTGTGGGATAAAACTCTAAGAAAATCCATAGCTTTCGAACAGGACGCCTTCAAGTGACGCAAATGGGATACCCAAGTGAGCTTGCTATCAAGCGTTAAACCCCAAAATTTAACAACGGGGACATATTCAATCGCCGTGCCTTGCAAGAAGAGGGGAGGGGGACGATGGACACCACGACTCCGATAAAAATGCATGGCCTTCGTTTTGGTGACCGCTAAACGGAAACCCTTTGAGACAGCACGACCCGACATAGCAACAATTGCCAGCTGTAATCGACGGGCAGCAGAAGGCAAGCGGAGAGATGAACAAAACAAAACCAAGTCATCCACCAAATCCCTTCCGGAAGAGTGGACACAAGACTATTAATGGCAAGGGCGAAACATGTCACACTCAAAACAAACCCTTGGGGAACACCCTCCTCTCGAATCCGAAAGCCTGAGAAAGCATCCCCAATACGGACATTAAAATTACAGGACCATAAAAATTCTTGAATAAAACCCGGTAAAAAGCCCCTCATACCCCAATCATATAACTGACGTAAAACACCATATCTTCAGGTAGTATCGTAGGCCTTCTGAATGTCGAAGAACACTGCTAATACCTGATGCCTGGAGAAAGAGGCACGTAAAACGGAGTCTCCCAAACAAATTAGGTGGTCAAGAGTACTACGACCACTGCGAAAACCGCATTGAAATGGAGAGAGGGGGCGAGCTGGACTCCTAAAACCAATTGAAACTAACTTGAACTATCTTCTCAAATAACTTACTGAGGCAGCTCGTAAGAGCAATCGAGCGATAGTGACTGGGATCCAAACCGTCTCTACCGGGCTTGAGAAAGGGTATAACAACCCCCACACGCCAGGAGGACGGATATATTCATTTGATCCAAAGCAGGTTGTAGAGGTAAACCAAAAATAACTCCGAGTGGGGATGGGGGAGACGGAGAAAGTAGTAGTGGATGCAATCATCACCGGGAGAGGTTGAGCCACAGTGAGAGAAAGCATCCCTCAGGTCATAGACGGAAAAGAGATTATAAGAGTAGGTGGCGTACGTGGTAAAATCTAAAAGGCGAGACTATAGCGACCTTATGATCGAGAAACCGTCGAGGATAGCTACCAGCGCTACTCACCGAAGCAAAATGCTCAGCAAGAGCTTCACTGACCAACCGGCCATCATTCACATGCGAGCCTCCGATGTTCAGAGTGGTGATGACATGAGCAGCGTAGCGACGACAGATCTTATTGAGCCGCTTCAGTGGCGTGGACGAAGAAATGGAAGATACGTACCGGCAACAAGACTCATGGCGGGCACGACGGAGGGACTTTTGGCAGATGGCACGAGCGCGGTTCCGATCGACCCTATTCGAAGCGGTCGAGTTACGCCTATAACAGGTATGAGACATCTGATAGGAAGAAATAGCCGACGCGCAATCCTTCACCACCAGGTAAAGGTGGAGCGCCCCGCAACAAGGCACCTCCGTGGAACGAAGCGCTCAGCAGCCTCTAAAATATGAGACAGCTGAATCTACGGGAATCCTCCCGGAACCCAACCCATTTTGCTCGCCACAGATTCCAACGAGGAGGGAGGGAACGGTACGGGCCAGAAAGGGTGGCCAACAGGACTATCGGGAAGTGATTATTCCAGGAAAGGTCGCCCTGAATCGACCACCGGAAGTCGAGGAAACAGTCGGGCTAACATAAAGACAAGTCTACAGCACTAAACGAATCCGTTTGAACATGGTAAGAAGTAAAGTAGCCGGAATTCAAAAGACAAAGGTAATCGGATAATAAAAGGGACTCATCCACTACGCCCTAAGGATTACGAGCAGTATCACCCCAAGATGGGTGGCGAGCATTAAAAGGTCAGACCGACTCAAACTAAAATCCGGGGGGATATACACAGAACAAATACTTAAAAGCTTGGAAATAAAAACCCTCGCAGCAACAGCCTGCAAGGTAGTACAGAGGGGAAGTGACGATGATGATGGCGAAAAGGAAATTAATAGCGAAGCACAACCATGGGACACGTCCACGCCTGGGGGGGATCGAATTAAACATCCGGAAGTGCAGGGAAGGTGCGAGCCCCAAGCTCATTTTCTTGCAAACAGATTACAAGGGCCGAACGCTAGAAAGTAAGAGCTGGAGTTCCTTTCACTTGGGGAGAACCCCCTGACAATTCCACTGTAGGATGACGGACATTACTGTCGTCTTGACACAAACGCGGGATTCTAGTGACGGGGACCGTCGAAGGTCCCCGTGAACGGCGGGAGGTGACAGCTGAGAGCCAGACCGAAACCCCAACGTGGAGAGCTCATGGCCCGGAGGGAAAGGGAGATCGAGCAGAGACGGACGAGAACTAAGATGCGAAGAAGATGGAACAGAAGGCGGAAAATAGACAGATGGTGAGAAGTGAACAGGGTCAGAGAGTAAGAAGGGAATTGGATCAGATGGGGAGGAAGGAGCAGGATCAGAGGGTGAGGAGGGAACAGGTTCAGAAGGAGATGGAGGAACAGGGGTAAGAGGCAAGGGAGACGAAACTGGGGTAGGAGACATAGAAGACAGCACATAGGTAAGGGGCAAGGGAGAATGGACCTTGGTAGGAGGCAAAGAAGACGCAACCAGGTGAACTGCCTCATCAGAGGCAGCGCGCTTGGACTCCGAACCGGGTGTGGAGGAACCCTTCCGTTTGCCCTGAGGCAAAGGAACGGGACGAACAGCAGGGGCAGACGCCTGGAAGCACTGCCGGATTTTCTCCAGCGTCAGAGCTCGGTCGGTCTCACGGTCTGCAAAAGAGGGAGGAACATGAGAAGAGATCAATGGAAAAGAAGAGGGTGCAACAGAGGAACCGCGAGTAGGGAGCAAAGGCAGGGCAGAAGGAGCAACAGAGGGACCGCAAGAAGACAAAGGAGGAGTGGGACTACCGGGAGGAGGACGGCGGGACCCCGGGAGAAGGACGTCAGAGAAGAGACGGCCGGAGGGGGCGAGCTGCCCCCGCACTCTACGGCGGGCCTCACGGAAGTCCAGCCAGAGGGAGTCCTGAAGAGAAATGACCTCTTTCACTAAAAGGAATGCGGGACAAGAACGCGAAGCCACGCTATGGAAACCTCCACAATTGGCGCAACATTCCTGATTCCCACAAGAGGAGCCATGATACGCCAACACACAGGCCACACAGCGACGAGCCTGTCTACAATTCCTACTCATATGGCTAAACTGGTATTAATTAAAACAACGTCTGTGAAGCTCGACATTACGGGACACAGAGACACGAAGATAACCGGCACGAACAAACTGGGGCAGATCCTGATTCTCAAAGGTGACGATGAGCCTACTCATAGGAACCTTAGCGGGACCAACAAATTAGGAACTCTATAAATGTCCGTAACGCTCTGGGAATGTAAGCCTGTCGCCCCCTAACCCAACCATCAAAAAATGGCCGGCCAGCCTCGGAATTTACCAGGGCGGCTCAGGCCCCCACCAACCAACACAGGCAGGATCAGCTAAAGAGTCGCGCCCCCTGATGGACAGCTCTGATACACCGAGATCGACAAACAAACATAGATGGAAGGACAATGCAGGGTGAAAGAGAATTGGTACAGAAGACAAAGTAGTGGTTAGCAGAAGGAGAAAAAAGATGCCGAGCTGGGGCCGTTAGCACGACGGCCAGAAGAGAAAATCGCCGTGCCGCTTACGGGGGATTTGTATAGTGGCAGGATTATATCTTTCGATTTGAAAGTACAATTCGGTTTGCTTTTTACAAAAGCTTCTGCGTATTGTTTCGATACTTTAAGGTCTTCCAAGATTAAAATCCCCAGGTCTTTTTCTAAGTTAACGGATTCGAGATTTTGGTCTTTCATAAGGTATTCTACTTTTAAGTTATGGCATCCTAGATGCATGACCTTGAATTTACCTATGTTAAAACCCATTTGCCATTTATCCACCCATTCGACAATTTTATTAAGGTCCCTTGGCATTTGCTCTACATTGGGTCTCGAAAAAGCTCGGCTTCCTAGCTTTGAGTAATCTGTAAATTAAGAGATCCTACTAAACACTCCATTATCCAAGTCATTAATGTAAACAATAAATAATAATTGGCCCAGGAATGACCCCTGTGGTACCCTGCTAATGACTGAGGCCCAGCCTGAACACGCCCCATTTACAACAACTCGCTGTGAACGATAGCCAGTTTCTAATCCATTTATGTATGTTAACCCTCACTCCAATTGCTCTAATTTTCATCAATAGCCTTTCGTGCGGGACTGTATCAAAGGCCTTTTTAAAGTCAAGGTAAATTATATCCGCCACTTTAGTTTCATCGTAGATGCAAATCATGTTATGAAAGAATTCGAGTAAATTGGTTAGGCACGAGTCTGCAATTAAATTATTTGTTTTTACAATGGCTCACCAACCTATCTCTAATTATCGATTCTAAGAGTTTTCCAATTACAGAAGTTAGACTGATGGGACGGAAATTAGTAGGCTCAGTTTTATCCCCTTTTTGAATATCGGCGTAACATTTGCACGCTTGAATTCTATTGGAACTAGGCCTTTCTCTTTTGATCGATTGAAAATGGTGCGGAGCGGTCTTGTTAATTCATTTTTTAGTTCTTTAAGATGGGTGACTTCGATTTTTTTCATTTTATTTAATATATTAGAGAATCTCCCCTTCATTTATACGTATATTGGATAGGGTATTTTGCCTTTCAAAATTTATGTCCTCTCCTAATGTTTCTAATTGTGTCACGTCCTCAATAGTAAAAACGCTCGAGAAGTGCTCATTTAATATTTTAGCAAATTGTTCTGGGACGTCCGTCATAACACCATCTTTAACTCTGATCGGCCCTATTGAATCCTTTATGGGCTTTCTACTGTTAACGTAACTATAAAACCGTTTCGGTTCGTGCTTCGAATTTATAGCAAGGTCTTTTTCATATTTCAGCTTAGCTTCTCTAATGGCCTGCTTTACCAGCCTTCGAGAGACTACGTATTTTTCCCGATCTGTTGTCGTTTCATTTTTTTAAAACTTTGATAGTCTTTATTATGCTCCCGAATTAAGGTAATTATTAAAAGGCTAACTCACGGTGCTCTCTTTGATATTCCATTATTTCGACGTACGTATGTACTTAACTATGGAATCCACCGTGAGCACATTTTGCTGTAGCTCCGAGTACATTCCATCTACTATCATATTATCCAAACATCTCCCCCAGTTTATTCTTTTAAGAAAGAGAGAGAGTGTGTGTGTGTGTAACAAGGAAAAGAGGTACCTTAGTATACCTTACGATTCATTCAAAGAGGGTACCTTTGAGTGAACACACACTTGAGCAGGCGCAGTCCTCTAAAGGGTCAGAGTGACGCTCTAGAAGACCAGTCGCGCCACGCTTCAAGTCTTCAAGCGGCTATTTTTCAAGACATTGTGTAGTTTCCACTTGAACTGTTCAAAAGAATTGCTGTTGACAACTTTTACTGGAAGTGCGTTCCAAGTGCTGGAGATGCTAAGTTTGTAGCCGTGGTTTCGTGTTATGCTCTGGCTAAGCTAGAAAATATCCCTGTAGTCTACAATGTCGAAGCCTAGAAGTTTTTGAACACTTCGATAAGCTGACCACGCAGTCTTCGGGTCTCCATGGAGGACAAGTCTAATTCCCGTAATCTATCTTCGTAACTCTTAATATATATATATATATATATATATATATATATATATATATGTAGAGAGAGAGAGCTACAAGGAGCTACAAGGATAAGAAAGACCCGAGAATACCTTACGCTCTATTCAGAGAGGGTTCTGCTCAACGGCTCACGTGCCCAAACGGACACTTTTCAAGACTTTGTTCAGTCTTGTCCTGAACTGATCAACATAATTGTTGTTGGCAACTTCCACTGGAAGTACGTTCAAGCTACCAGAGATGCTGTATGTGAAAATTTCGCACACAGATCGTGGTGGTAGCGCTTCAGTTCAGGTTTGTAGCCGTGATTTCTAGTTCTGCCCTCACTAAGTTGGAAAACATCAGTGTAGTCTACATTGCGAAGCCTTGAAGAATTTTAAACACTTCGATAAGCTGACCACGCAGTGTCCGAGTCTCCAACAAGAACAGATCTAATTCCCTTAATCTATCGTCGTAACTTTTGTGTCTGATACACGGAATCAGTTTGGTTGCCCTGGCTTGCACACGTTACAATCCTTTCGAAACGAAGGACTCCAAAATTGTACGGCATAATCCAGGTGCGGCCAGACATGTGAATTGTACAAACAGTGTACTATTTCCTTGTTTCGATATCCAAACTGGTGCTTTATATAGCTTAACATCCTTTGGGCTATTTTCTTCGCCTCTATGCACTGTTTCAAGAACTTGAGGTTATTAGTGATTGTTACACCCAATTCCTTCTCGGTATCAGTGCGTTTGACAGCAGTGCCCTTAAGGAAATACCGTGATTGGGGGTTTCGGTGGCCGATATGCCTTACTTTCCATGTTTCCAAGTTAAAAGGCATGTGCCACGTGTCCGACCACTCCCCAATCTTCCTGAGATCTTCTTGTAGGAGGGCAGTGTTTCTTGCATTTGCAACGTTCATGCCAAGCTTGGTATCATCGGCAAATTTAGAAATCTTCGCCACTATGTTGCCATCCATGTCGTTAAAATAGATGATGAAAAGTAGTGGTCCCAGGACAGAACCTTAAGGTACACCGCTGGTAACGGTCACCCACTTAGATGCCTGTTCATTCAGCACCACCCGTTTCCGTTCAACCTGCTTACCTTTCCGTCTATTCCCAGTGCTCGCACTTATCAAAGGCTTTTTAAAGTTAAGGTAAACAACATCCACCGATTTATCTCAATCATGCTCAATGAAAACGAAGTGGAAGAATTCCACAAGGTTCGTTAGGCTTGACTGGTGCCTTCAGATACAGTGCTGGGAACTCTTCAGTAGCAGGGTCGACTCTAATTATGACGTTATTTTGTCCACCATCGTGTTTTCCATGAGTTTACCAACTATCGAAGTTAAACTAATTGGTCGGTAGTTCGACGGCTGGCAAGGTTCTCCTTTCTTGAAGATGGGAATCCCCTCCGCCTCACGCCAGTCTCCAGGAACGCATCCGGTCCGGATTGTCCTGTTGAAGATTGTGCTCAGATTTTGTGACACTTGATCGCGCACTTCCTTCAACACTTTTGGTAGAAACCCGTCCGGTCCATGGGACTTTCTTCTCTACTTCGAATTAGGCGAATTCCATTCCCCCCAGCTTCTTACCCAAGTATCAGTCCGTGAGCTGGGAGATGGGACCACACTCTTCAGTGAACACTGAAGAGAAGTAGTCGTTGAGGAGGTTAGCATTTTCTGCATCTGTGTGCTTTAATGTCCCATCCTCATTCCTTAAAAGGGCCAATCGTTCGACGGATTGGTTTACCGCTGTTTACATATCAAAAGAACTCTTTGGGGTTCTCTTTGCAAAGTCTCATAACTCGAAGTTCCTCGGCACGTTTTGCCGCCCTTATGTTGGACTTCCCTCTCCTAGCTAGCCTTTGGTACTCCTCAAAGTGCCCCGAAGTCTTTGACGGCCGGTACAAAGATCTTTTCTCCCTCAGCAGTTGACCAATATCTCGATTAAACCACTTTGGTTGAACGGAACACCGAGGCATGCTTTTAACAGGGATAAAATGTGATTGAAGACTCATGAGCGTAGATTTGAAACTATTCCACAAGTCTTCAACATTATCATACCCTCCCAGCCTAACATCAGCCAATCCTGCATGGAGACCTGCAAAGGCTGCTATTCTCAAATCAAGTTTCATTGATTCACGAGTGGCAGACTCTGCCTTGGAGACTTTGACAATAAATATACCTAGCCGGTGGTCTCTGCCGCCGATCTCCTCGCCTACAGAGAGATCCTCAACTATGTCGTCCTCAAAGGTGAAAACCAAGTCGAGAATGTTATCGCATCTCATTGGCTCTCTCACCCATTCAGTCAGGAACTTGTTGTTCGCGAACTCCAGGAGCAGTGGGTTCTCGCCACAAGGTTCTTTGGTTTTCCAGGCAACTTGAGTATTCAAGTCTCCCATGACAATACACACTCTCTCTTTAACAACTTCACCCAGCAGACGGTACAGCTCCCTTTCCTTTTTAACGAGTTGGGCAGTGGGTCTATAAAGCAACAGGGTCCTGTATCTGGCAGGACCTATTTTGGGGTCTACACCTAGGAGCTCGTGGTCGGATATAATTTTGCAGTTCGTCGTTTTTAATGTACCCCTAACGTACATCATCACGCCGCCACCCTCTCTGTCTAGCCTATCTTTCAGAAAGAGTTGGTGGCCGGGAATCATGAATTCTCCTTCAAAATCTCGTGTGGAGGTTTTTACCCATGACTCCGTTATGGTCACTATCTCTAGTTCTTCGGGCGCTACAAGGCCACGAAGTTCAAGGAACTTGAACATTGTTCCTGATTGACCTCACATTAAACAAAAGAACTTTCAGGGAGTCCCTGAATGTCGGACTCCCTACCCTCTTCCGTTTCTCGACTTGTTTATTAGGCGGTGGAACTCCTATTAGCGACCTCTGTCTGAAAATGTCGTACCAGGAGTGACGCGGCCGTACTGGCGCACATCAGCCTTCACTCTGGGCCGGATACTCCTTTGGATCCTCTCTACGACATCCTGGATCATGTTCGACAGAAAGGCCTTTCCTTTAAAGGAAAGATGTACCCTATCCGTTTGGTAGAGTTCACTCCTACCATAAAAGGTGTGGTACGGGTAAACAAAAAAGACTTCCTCTGACGTACACAAATCTGCCAGGCAACGGTTTAAAGAGACGTTCTTCGAGTGAGCGGTCCGTGGTGGACCTCTCTTCGAGAGCATCCCGACCACAACACCCATGCGTGTTTTCAGCTCACAGTCGTCCACTGCGCTCATGATTGTGTGGAAGATTTTATCCGTAGGGCCTACCCTACCTCCTTTCAGGTAGAGCTCGTTGCCACTTACCATCAGAGCAACAACTGAACTCTCAGAAATCTATGATTTCTCCGCCTCTACTCTGATGTGGTGGTTACCCTGTCCTGTCAGTCAGCTTACCTTTACATTAGTGCGAAGGCGGGGTGCTAGCAGGGGCTGCAGACCCCGTGCTTGAGAATCACAAATACGGGTGACCCTTGCACATTTGTCTGCAGACGACTGAGTCTTCCCTTTCGGAAGCGACTTGCTGGTTTCCTCTTTTTTCTTTACATTTTTTTCTTCTTCTTCTTTTTCTTGTCTTCTCGTCTTCTGTTTTCACTTTCTTCGCTTCACTTTCTACTTTCTCTTCTTCTCTTTGTAATTTCTATTTTTTCTTCTTTTCCTTCTTCCTCTTTATTTTCCTCTTTTGAGCTCGTTGAGACAGTCCTGCAACAGAAGACTCCTGCTCTTGGACGTTGGATGCCTTCTCTCCTTCGCATTCACCTGAGCACCTGCACCTCTCTGATTTTAAGAGGTGAACCTCCCTTTTGAAGAGGAAGTTCTCCTCTCTCCTTTGAGCGATGCTCTGGCCCAGACGCTTCTCCAGTTTTCAGAAATCACAGACACTAACGACATATGTGAGCTCCTTGCAGCTCTTGCCCTCGAAGTCTTCACTCCAGCTGTAAACTTTACTGATCCTGCAGGTTAACTTGCGGAACAGAGGGCCATTCTTCTTCGCCATTTTAAAAACTCTGGAACAATATGCATTAAAAAAGGGTTTTTGTGTGTGTGATTTTCTCTCGCACTAATGACATCCGCCTATTTCTAGGAGGTTTTCTGTTGTTCGGCCAACAGAAACCATTTTGACCAAGCATACCAACCCTAAGATCTCCCCTGGGACGGACGTCCCCAATCGTGCCGCAGCTCCCAACTGAGCAGCACGAGAGCCCCAGGTAAACTAGATCTCTGATTTTTCGACAGGGGTGCTTGAGGTGTAACTGTCTTCCTACATAGCCCTGCTGATCAACTAAAAACGGCCATAATTAAATCAAATAGTAAAGCTAAGTGTCCACGACTTCATCCAAGATCTTTAGCTGATTTGGCAACCAGAAAGGCACAAAAGTTCTCTCACGAAAGAGCAGTTGAGCCTATTTTCACCAAGTAGCGGTCACAGGGGTCTTGTCAGGCCATTAAACGTTAGGAGAAAGCTTCTAATGGGTACCTAGCATTTCTCTATTTATCGTACCCCAAACGCCTGAGATCCCTCAAATCTCAGTCTCTTACACCCTATGAGTGCTCCAAGTCATTATTTAAAGAGGTTCCAAAGCCTCTCTTCTCACACGGCATAAGGTAGCTGCTGAGCCCCTTATGACTAAACAAAGTATGTGTAATAGAGATGAATGTTTTTTTGTTGATGGGGTTATTTTTTTACAGTCTTAGAGAGTTAGTGAAACTTTGTACTGACAGAATGGAAGAGGTTAGTAGTGGTATGCTAGGAGACGCATCAAAGAAGTAGTAGAGAAGTTTGATAACCCTTAGTCTGGATCCTACTAAAGCTACCTTACTGGCATGGGTGACCCTGCCGGACTAAAACTCACCCAGCTTAGCTACCTTAACTCAAGCAGATCACGCAAGCTCTCTCACCGACGGCAAGGTGGTTGTTTTGAGAGAGAGAGAAAGTGAGAGTGAGAGAGTGTGTGTGTGTGTGTCACGACGAGTCGCAAGGAACTGTAGTACCTCAAAGGACATTGCTGACTATACCGTGGAGGCACTATTTTGTGAAAGCCCTAACCTATAGCATAAGAAAAAGTATAGCATCGATGAAGGCTCTCCCCACCCAACTCTCCCACCCGAATTTGCGGGCCAGAAAGTGGAAACGATACCTGAATATGCTGAAAAAAAAGAACACAAACAGGAAATTTTTCTAAAAAAAAGTTGAAACCTATCTACTTTAATCAGATCTATAATCTATACTAAAGTGGTACCATCTAGGTCAGGGTGTGGATTATCATGTCAATTCGAGATTTGAACTGTTCGACTGGCAAACTCTTCCCCACTTCTAGTGGTAAACGGTTCCACATTCCGCCGATTTTGTTCGAGAACAAGTTTCCGCAAATGCTAGTATAGAATTGCGGTAATTCCAGTTTGTAACCGTGGTTAAGTGTAGCATTTGCGTTCAACGTGAACAGCCTCTTGTGATTTACCTTTTCAACTCCTCGCATTATCTTAAAAGTTTCAATCAGCTGGCTTATTAACCTGCACGTCTCCAAGGAGGACATCCCCAGTTCTCTTAGCCTATGCTGATAACTTTTATGTGTAAGGGAGGGGATCAATTTTGTAGCTCTGGCTTGTACCCGTTCCAGCCAGAATTGTACCGCGTATTCAAGGTGTGACCAGACTAGAGAGTTGTACAAGGCGAGAACAATCTGCTTATTTCGGAAGCGAAAATGCCTCTTTATGTACCCCAGCATTCGCTGGGCCCTCTTTTCCCCCTAAAGGTACTGCTTGCAGAACTTTAGATCACTGCTGATTAGCACGCCTAAATCTTTATCAATGTCAGTGGTATCTAGTTGTTTTCCTAGCAAGGATTAGTTTCCCGAAGGTTGGCATGGCCGATGTGCATTACCTTGCACTCGTCAAGGTTAAATGGCATCTGCCAACTTTCTGACCACTCGCCTATCATAAGAAGGCTATTTTGCAGGTGTTCCACTACTCGCTAGCTCACACTACCTCCTAGCTTGCTATCGTCGGCGAACTTGTCCTTAGTCTATATCATTGATGTAGACGATATACTTGTCCTTCATATATATCATTGATGTAGACAATGAACAATAAAGGCCCAAGCACTGAGCCCTGGGGCACCCCGCTACTGACTGGCGTCCATTTCGAGGCTATCCCGTTGATCTTCACTTGTTATTTCCGTCCCAAGAGCCAGTTTTCTATCTTTCCGGCTACCTTGCCGGTAATGCCAAGTGCGCGGACTTTATTTATTAATCTGCGATGTGTTACCTTATCGAATGCCTTTTGAAAGTCCAGGTAAAAGATATACACAGCTCGACTACGGTCATACTCACTCAAAATACCGTGGACAAATTCTAGTAGATTAGTGAGACATGAACAGTTCCTATGAAATCCATGCTGGGAATCCAAGATCAGGTTGTGCGACTCTAAGTCCTGCACTATACGGTCTGCGATTATTTCCTCGAGTAGTTTGCCTACGATGGATGTCAGACTAATGGGGCGGTAAATACCCGGGCATTGGCGGTCTCCCTTCTTATAGATGGGAGTTTAGTCGGCTATTCTCCAGTCTTCCGGCACCTGTCCAGTTTTCAACGATTTGTTGAAAATGGTGGTGAGGTGTGGAGCGATCTCTTTACTAACCTCTCGGAGGACTCGACGAGTCGCAAGGAACTGTAGTACCTCAAAGGACATTGCTGACTATACCGTGGAGGCACTATTTTGTGAAAGCCCTAACCTATAGCATAAGAAAAAGTATAGCATCGATGAAGGCTCTCCCCACCCAACTCTCCCACCCGAATTTGCGGGCCAGAAAGTGGAAACGATACCTGAATATGCTGAAAAAAAAGAACACAAACAGGAAATTTTTCTAAAAAAAAGTTGAAACCTATCTACTTTAATCAGATCTATAATCTATACTAAAGTGGTACCATCTAAGTCAGGGTGTGGATTATCATGTCAATTCGAGATTTGAACTGTTCGACTGGCAAACTCTTCCCCACTTCTAGTGGTAAACGGTTCCACATTCCGCCGATTTTGTTCGAGAACAAGTTTCCGCAAATGCTAGTATAGAATTGCGGTAATTCCAGTTTGTAACCGTGGTTAAGTGTAGCATTTGCGTTCAACGTGAACAGCCTCTTGTGATTTACCTTTTCAACTCCTCGCATTATCTTAAAAGTTTCAATCAGCTGGCTTATTAACCTGCACGTCTCCAAGGAGGACATCCCCAGTTCTCTTAGCCTATGCTGATAACTTTTATGTGTAAGGGAGGGGATCAATTTTGTAGCTCTGGCTTGTACCCGTTCCAGCCAGAATTGTACCGCGTATTCAAGGTGTGACCAGACTAGAGAGTTGTACAAGGCGAGAACAATCTGCTTATTTCGGAAGCGAAAATGCCTCTTTATGTACCCCAGCATTCGCTGGGCCCTCTTTTCCCCCTAAAGGTACTGCTTGCAGAACTTTAGATCACTGCTGATTAGCACGCCTAAATCTTTATCAATGTCAGTGGTATCTAGTTGTTTTCCTAGCAAGGATTAGTTTCCCGAAGGTTGGCATGGCCGATGTGCATTACCTTGCACTCGTCAAGGTTAAATGGCATCTGCCAACTTTCTGACCACTCGCCTATCATAAGAAGGCTATTTTGCAGGTGTTCCACTACTCGCTAGCTCACACTACCTCCTAGCTTGCTATCGTCGGCGAACTTGTCCTTAGTCTATATCATTGATGTAGACGATATACTTGTCCTTCATATATATCATTGATGTAGACAATGAACAATAAAGGCCCAAGCACTGAGCCCTGGGGCACCCCGCTACTGACTGGCGTCCATTTCGAGGCTATCCCGTTGATCTTTACTTGTTACTTCCGTCCCAAGAGCCAGTTTTCTATTTTTCCGGCTACCTTGCCGGTAATGCCAAGAGCGCGGACTTTATTTATTAATCTGCGATGTGTTACCTTATCGAATGCCTTTTGAAAGTCCAGGTAAAAGATATACACAGCTCGACTACGGTCATACTCACTCAAAATACCGTGGACAAATTCTAGTAGATTAGTGAGACATGAACAGTTCCTATGAAATCCATGCTGGGAATCCAAGATCAGGTTGTGCGACTCTAAGTCCTGCACTATACGGTCTGCGATTATTTCCTCGAGTAGTTTGCCTACGATGGATGTCAGACTAATGGGGCGGTAAATACCCGGGCATTGGCGGTCTCCCTTCTTATAGATGGGAGTTACGTCTGCTATTCTCCAGTCTTCCGGCACCTGTCCAGTTTCCAACGATTTGTTGAAAATGGTGGTGAGGTGTGGAGCGATCTCTTCACTAACCTCTCGGAGGACTCTATGAAGAAAGCCATCCGGACCTGGAGACTTATACGGGTTGAGGTTTCCTAGCCTGGCTACTGTTTCGTTTCTCTCTAAGACTATTTCGCATAGATTTTCGCCGTCTTTGAGGTGAACCCCTGGCCTCGGAGCTAGACCGTCAATTTCCCTCTTAAATACGGAGGCGAAGTAGCCTTTCAACACGTTGGCGATGTCAGGTTCTGACATCTCTCAGCGGTCCTATGCTATGGCGAATCGGCTTGCGGCTATTGACATGCAGGAAGAATTTTTTTCTGTTCCATATATTGAAGAAGCCTTTCTTCATTACGGTTGGATTTCCAGGTATAGTAGGCAGTTTTCCTGTTCCTTTTCACTGCGGCGCTGCCTCGATAGAACCATGTCGTTTGGAGAGGCTTGCCGCTCCTCCTTCTGCTGGGGACAAACGCAGACTATTGGGTCATAAAATTTTCTTTAAACACCAACCATTTGTTCGAGGTTCCTTCTCCTCTTGTGAGCCCAAGCCGAGCTATCGCATCCCGAAAACCCACAAAGTTTGTGCGTCGGAAGTTGGGTTTAAAGATAGCGACGTGAGAGTGTCTTTCCCATGGAATGTAGACGGAAAACGTGACTGTGCGGTGATTGCTCCTGCCCAGACACTCTCCCAAGTTAAGTCCGGATCCATGTCGTCCTCGGTGGTAAACACCAAATCCAACATGTTATTACCCCTCGTTGGCTCCTCTACCCATTGTATCAGGAATTTATCCTGAGCCAACTCGATCAATCTTCTCCCTTCCGCATCGCCTCTCCATTTCCTCCAGTCAGTCTCACGGCAGTTGAAGTCAACGAAGACCAAACTCGTGCGACTATTTATGAGGTCGGTGAGCTTTGCATACAGGCTTGAGTCAAACTCTTCTGCCTGCTTTCGCGGCTTGTAAACCACCACTACTTGATAGGAGGAGCTGGTTCAATCTATGTCTAGCCCTACAATCTCGTGACTAGATCTCACATTGCATTAGACAGCGGGGAAACAGTTCCGGACGTATACCAAAACTCCGCCGCCCTCTCGAAAAAGTCGGTCACGGTGGAACATTGTATAACCAACGATCGCAAACTCACCCTCGAAATCTCGCTTGTCAGTATGGATCCATATTTCTACGATTGCCACGATATCTATTTGGTTATCGGAGGCCAATACAGCCACAAGTTCGTCTCACTTGTTCCGTTTCGAAATCGCGTTAAAAATAAAACTTTTAGGGAACGCTAGCTAGTCCACACGCTCCCTCCGATAACGCGTTTCCCGACGACTCGGATGGAGTATTGTTCTGAGAAAGGGACGTATTACCATTAGATTTCTCAGAGTTGCCTGGATCTTCTCCACCTGGGACAGTTTCTTTGTCACCGGCAGGGCTTCCATTACTCGCTGGTTGCGGTGCAGCAGGGCCTCTTGCAGTAGAATGTTCCGCATTGAGTTTCTCTCACGACTCGTCTTGAGTCTCCTGCTAGGTGTTACCCGTCGAGTTGCCGCTTGGCTCGTCCCGTGAAACCCTCAACAACCAGAAGGCATTCCTGTAGATTAACTCGGCCAGAAACCTCCTTCTTCGGTCGTTTAAGTGGGCCCTGTCCTCCGTGTATAGGTCATCTCGTCCGAAGAACAAGTCGACTGGGTCTACAAACTTAACTGCTGTCAAGGCACAAAGGTGACCTATACGTTCGTTAATGCCAAGAAGTTTTATATTTGCGTGCGCTGTAGTAAACTTCCTGGGTAGCATCCCCACGAGCATGACCTTACTTGTCTTTGAGAAAAGATCCTCTGCAATCTTGATCGATATTTGGACCATATGTTACGTTAGCCCGACTCTATCTCCTCTAAGGAAAAGGTCGTTTCCACTGACCATTGAGGCAAGTACGGAGCTCCTGGAGAAATTCCGTACATTCCTGACTTCGTCTTGTAGCGCCTCGTTATCCCTCCTGGGAAGATATCGTACTTCCCATCTGTGGCACATCCCCCCACCCAAGTGATACTGAAGTCCTCGCAGCTACGAGTCTCCCACCACTACGTATTGCGATCCCTCGTCCGACAGGACGGCAAAGCGACTTAGGGTTCTCAAGAGGTCCTCTGTGGCAAGAGAGATCGTCCTTTGCTTCTTCTTCTTATTACTACTTTTCTTTTTCTTTCTTACTTCCTGAAACTCTCCTTCGTTCGCGCTTGCAACCCTAACCTCCGGTAAACCCTCCACTACTGTTGCCGATGTGCTCGTCTCAGTCGGTTCACTGTTGCTCACTGGTGCTTCCATTGCAGCTACTACCTGCCTTTTCTTCTTCATTTCCTTTTCTTCAAATTGGTCAGAAGATTTAATGCATCAGCTTCCATGGGAGCACCTGCAGCCCCAGTGTTATCGTTCTCGATATTCTGTGGGTTCGTTCGAGCTGCGCCCGACACATGAGTTCCCGCCGTTTCGAGAGTTTCCGTGGATCTAACGAAGTCAGCATAACTTGTCTCTGTTTTTCCACCCACTCTATTAGCCCTGTCCTGGTCTTTTCCGCGAGCTCCTTGTCCAGATTGGGCGGTACTGCTCTCTTGCATCATATCTGCGGCATTACTGTCCGCCGCGATAGTGCCTTTAGTCTCGTTCCCATTCCCTGGAGGTGACCTGGCGATGACACGTCTCCTGAGTTCGTCAACTGCCTTTTGAAGTTGGCCCACAATGCAGTTTTCTTCGAATTGACCAAGTTGATTTCTCACGACAGCCAGTTCGCGGTAGTGACATTCTTCCGCTTTCCTCATCTTCCTCTACATAACCAATTATAGGTCGCAGAACTTGCAGACTCTCTGACGAGTTATGTTCTTAAAGTTTCCCTCTTTAAAATCTATACACGAACGAATGCCTCCGCCACTAGGACATTCAATTTTTAAATGTTGGGCACCAGGCATTTTTCTCTATTTACTTTTGTACTTTTGTCAGCTGACTAGGCGCGCGCTAATATCTCCGATGCTTGTGACCACTAAAATGAGAGGAAAAGGTTTAGTGCTGGGACTCGCGCTGGCCGCATCCACTTACCCCGCAGGTCTTCTCAGCCCCTCCTTAGCAGACCTCCCCATTAGCCTGTCAAACTAGCCGAAAGGGTTTTCCCATAGGCTAGACGGTAACAAACCTGGCGTAGCTTAAGGGCCGCAGCCACAAGTGATTTCTCACTGGTTTCTAGCCAGGAGTGACATGAGGATGAAAGCCAAGGTCGGGGCCGTACTAGGCCCTACCGAGCGGCCAGACTCTTAACCCAGGTATTCAAGGGATATCTTGCCATGACTAGTCACCTAGCCCAAGACCTTTCAGTTAGCTTGGCAGCCAACTAGGCTGGGAAGTTGTGACCAGTAACAGCCCAGCCTAAATCACCAAAGGACGGTCACAGGGGCTGGTCAGGCATTATGCGTTAGTGGTGGGCTTTTCAGGGCATACTAGCCTCACCACATCATTCCGTCTCCTGTCGGCCTGAGACTCCTCCGTCCCAGTCTCTCACAACCTGTGACCATCAAATGGTGTTACTTATTGAGGTTCCAAAGCCTCTCTTCTGGTCCATGAGGTAGCCGCCAGGTCCTTACTTGTTACTAGCAAAGAGATGATATATAAGGATAGATGATAGTTGTTAGTAGGGGTGATGCACATATACACATACACAGATATAACGAAGCATACATTTATACAGAGAGACCCGATAGCTCCCCATTTTTTTAGATATTGAGATGGGTTAAGGAAATGTGGGGAAGTTAGAGGAGAGAGAACCAGAGAACACAAAGGAGAGAGTAAAGGAGAAAAAAAGACAGAGAAAAGAAACAGAGATAAATTTAGATGAGAGAGAAGGAGAGAGAAAAGAGGAAAAGAGTAAAGAGGATGAGTCATTGAGAGAGACTGAAAGAGAGAAATGGCTAGTTGGACAGATATATGGAGATATACATCTTTCATCTATATACACATGCATATATAAACAGTTACAACAATATATACACATACATAGAAACAGCGAGAAAAAAAAGAGAGGAGAGGGCTAAAGGGGGAAATACAAAGAGGCAGAGGAAACACTGGAGCGAGATAAAAGAGGGAGCGGGAGACAATATAAGGAGACATACGAGAGAGAGAGTTAGAGGGATACAGAAGAAGAGATAATAGAAAAAGGACAAAAGGCAGAGAGGTGAGACAGGGAGAAGGAAAGATTAGGAAAAAAATAGGGAGCGGGCGAATAGAGAGACAAAAGATGAAGAAAAGCTACAAGGAGCGACAAGGACAAGAAGTACCCTATGAGACTTTATGGTTCATTCAAAGAGGGTACCTTTAGGCTAACAGTTAAGCAGGCACAATTCTGCACAACGACTTAAGTGCCCAAACGGCCACTTTTCAAGACTTTGTCCTGTCTTGACTTGAATTGATCAACAGAATTGCTGTTGACAACTTTCACTAGAAGTGCGTTCCAGCTACCACAGATGATGTATGTGACAAATTTACAACACAGATCACGTTTTTAACGCTTCAGTTCAAGGTTGGAGCCGTGATATCTCGTTCTGCCCTCACTAAGTTGGAAAATATCCGTGTAGTCTACATTATCGAAGCCTCGAAGTATTTTAAACACTTCGTTTATCTGACCACGCAGTCGCATGGTTTCCAACGAGAACATATCTAATTCCCTTAATCTATCATCGTAACTTTTGTGTCTGATACAGGGAATCAGTTTGGTTGCCCTGGCTTGCACACATTCAAATCCTTACGAAACGAAGGACTCCAAAATTGTACGGCATACTCCAGGTGCGGTCTAATAAATAAGTTGTACAAACACAGTACTATATCCTTGTTCTGATTTCCAAACTGGCGCTTTATGTAGCTTAGCATCCTTTGGGCCTTTTTCACCGACTCAATGCCCTGTTTTAAGAACTTGAGGTCACTAGTGATTGTTACACCTAAGTCCTTCTCAGTGTCGGTGGATTCAATAGCAGTGCCCTTAAGGATATACTGAGATTGGGGGTTTCGTTGGCAGATATTCATCACTTTGCATTTGTTCACGTTAAATGGCATTTGCCACGTGTCCGACCACTCCCCAATCTTCCGAAGATCATCTTGAATGCGGGCAGTATTTCCATCCTTTGCGACGTTCATACCAAGTTTGGTATCATCGGTTAATTTAGAAATCTTCGCAACCATGTCACCGTCAATATCGTTGACGTAGATGATGAATAGTAGCGGTCCCAGGACAGAACCCTGATGAATACCGCTAGTTACGGGCACCCACTCAGAAACCTGTCCATTCAACACTACCCGTTGCCGTCTGCCGTTTAGGCAGTTCTCTATCCAACTTGTTGCATTTCGCTCTACACCCAGCGCACGCACTTTTCGAAGGAGGCGGTGGTGTGGTACCTTATCGAAGGCTTTTTGAAAGTATAGGTAGATAACATCCACCGCCTTATCCCGGTCGTGCTTACTAAAAAACAAATGGAAAAATTCCAGAAGATTCGTTAGGCATGACCGGTGCCTTCGGAACCCATTCTGGGAAATCCTCAATCGCAAGTTGGACTCTAAATATGACGTCATTTTGTCCACCAAGATGCTTTTCATGATTTTACCGAATATTGAGGTTAAGCTAATAGGTCGGTAGTTCTACTGGCTGCCTAGGGTCTACCTTTTTGAAGATAGAAGTTACCTCTAGGAACGCATTCGGTCTGGATTGACATGTTGAAGATTGTGCTCAAATGTCGTGACACTTCATCGCTCACTTCTTTCAACACTTTAGGTAGAAATCGCCCGGACCAGGGGACTTATTGACATGATCCTTCTTTTCTATCTCTCCTTGAGTGAAGTCCATTTCCTCCAGCTTTTCACCCAAGTAGGAATCTGTGGGCTGGGGGACTGGACTAGTCTCTTCAGTAAACACTGAAGAGAATTAGTCTTTCAGGAGGTTAGCATTTTCTGCATCTGAGTGTTTTAATTCCCCCTCCTCATTCATTAAAGGGCCAATCGTGCGATGGATTGGCTTACGGATGTGTACATAACCAAAGAACACCTTGGGATTTTCCTTGCAAAGTTTCGCCACTCGGAGCCCCTCGGCACGCTTTGTCGCCCTTATGCTGGACTTCACTCTCCTAGCTAGCCTACGGTACTCCTCAAAGTCTCCAGAAATCTTTGACTGCCGGTACACCGTTCTTTTCTCCCTCAGCAGTTGACCAATTTCTCGATTAAACCACTTTGGTTGAACAGAAGACCGCCGGAGGCTTTTCAAAGCGATGAATCGTGATTGAAGACTCATGAACGTAGTTTTGAATCTATTCCACGAATCTTCAACACCCTCGCACACTTTTAGCCTCGCATCAGTCAATCCAGCACAAGGACCTGTAAAGTATGCTCTTCTTAAATAAACTTTTCTCGATTCAATAGTCGCAGACTTTACCTTGGGAACCTTGACTATTAATCTAACTAGCCAGTGATCACTGCCACCGAGCTCTTCGACTACAGAAAGATCTGCAACGATATCATCCTCAGAAGTAAAAACCAAGTCGAGGGTATTATTGCCTCTCGTCGACTCTCTCACCCATTGAGTTAGGAACTCGTTGGTCACGAACTCCAGGAGCAGTGCGTTCTCGCCACAGGGTTCCCTGGTTTTCCAGTCAACCTGGGTATTGAAATCACCCAGCAGCCGGTACAAATCCCTGTCCTTTTCAACGAGTTTGGAAGGGGGTCTGTAAAGCACAAAGGTCCTGTATTTGGCAGGACCTATATCTAGGTCAACATCTAGTAGCTCGTAGTCGGATACAATGTTGTAGTTCGTGGATTTGAGCCTATCCTTGACATACATCACACCGCCACCCTCTCTTTTTGGCCTATCTTTATGGAAGAGTTGGTAACCGAGAATCGTGAATTCACCTTCAAAATCTCGAATTGAGGTTTTTACCCACGACTCTGTTATGGCCACTATTTCAGGTTCTTCCGTCGCTACGAGGCCACGAAGTTCAAGAAAATTGTTTATTATTGACCTCGCATTAATCAGAAGAACTTTCAGGGAGTCCCCGAATGTAGGACTCCCTACTTTCTTCCTTTTTCCCGGCTTATTTATTGGTTTGGGGGCTCCCCTCTTCGCGACCTCCAAAAAGGTCGTTCCAGGAGTGACAGGGGTGTATTGGCGTACGTCCGCCTTAACTCTGGCCTGACACTCCTTAGGGTCCGTTCCACTACATCCTATATCATGTTACAGAGTACAGCATTTATTTTAAAGGAAAGATGTACTCCATCCATTTGGTAGAGATCGTTTCTACCATAGAAGGTGCGGTAATGGTCCACAAAAGAGACCCCCTCCGCCGTACACAAATATCCCAGGCGTCGATTAAGGGAGACGTTCCTCGAGTGAGCGGTCCAGTTGGACCTCCTCTCGGAAGCATCCCGACCACTACACGTCTGCGTGTTTTCAGCCCACGGTCGTCCACAGCACCCATGACTGTATTGAGAATCCTTTCTGTGGGGCATATCTTTCCTCCTCTGAGGTAGAGGTCGTTGCCACTTACCATTACGGCAACGACTGAGTTCTCAGAAATCTGAGATTTCTCCGCTTCTACTCTAATCTACTGGTTTCCCATTCCTGGTAGACAAGTTACCTTCACACTCGTGCGAAGGCGTGCTGCTAGCAGGCGTTGCAGGGCCAGTGCTTGAGAGTCCCTAATATGGTTGACCATCGCACATTTGTCTGCACTCTTTTCTTTCGCGAGAGACTTATCTCTTTTCTCTTTTGTCTCTGCATTTCCTTTATTTTTCCTATTTTTTCTTTTCCTTTTTCTTCTTCCCTCTTTTCGATCTTCATTTGTATTTTTTTCTGTTTCTATTTTCTATTCTTCCCTTTTCACTTTACCTTGCCCACCAGTAACGCTGAAATCCTCTACACTGGGCTGAGCTGCATTAAGGTCGTTGTTTTACTTCCTTTTTTTCTTTTTCTTTCTCTTCTTAATTTCTCCGCTTGGCTGAAGTGGCACTGCCAATGCAGTTTCAGCTCCTTGAGTTGGAGTCTCATCGGCGAAACTACCCAAGTCAGTGAGAGTTTCGTCTCGAGCTTGAGCTGATTGGGCCTCTAGTTTAGAAGCTAGCTCTTGGATTCTCTCCTCGAGACGCCGAATCTGAAGGGCGTGCTCCGTTTCTAGGGTCTGTAATTTAGTTTTTAGTGCCATAGATTTTTCCTCAGAGGTTCTAAAGAGATCTTTGAGTGCATTGCAGTATGCCACTGCCTCTCGGACCTCTCCTTTAAAGATGCAGTCGGTGCATATACTTCCCGGGTGGCATTTCGAAAAACAGCCCTCGGGAAGTCCACGCACCACTTGTCCTTCTGGCATATCGCACTTGTATATTTGAGAGCAGCTGGACCTTTTTTCCCTGTCATTTTGAACACTTTCTCTCTTTCAAAACTTTGTGACCAATCAATATTAAAAAGGGGGTTTGGTGAGTTCTCCCCACGTGAGTCGCACCCACCTATCGATCGGAGACGTTTCGAAGTCTTTCAGAAGGCACGCTCCATGTGCTGCTGTTCGTCTGACCGAGTCGTCGAACCTCGGCGTGCCGTGGCTCCTAACCGAGCAGCACTGACGGTCCCCGAAGGGGCCATCGATTTCTCACAAAGGTGAACAACGGAGCACGCCCCGTACTAAACTCCTACTAGTTCCCTTCACGACGGCCAAGATCTCGGAGCAGCGTTCAATGGATATCCCGCCACACCTAAAGACTCAACCCAAGGCTTTTTATTGTCCTGTCAACCAACCTGGTAACAAAGGGCCGTCACCTCGGACCAATGCTACCAGAGGCACCCGTCAACGGTCACTGGAAATGGTCAATAATTACGCGTTAGGGAAGGGGGTTAACGGGGCACTAGCCTCATCCCATTCATCGTGCCCTAACGCCTAGGACACCTCTAGTCCTAGTCTTTCGCAACCAGTGAGCGTCGATTGGCGCTGCTTATAGAAGTTCCAAAGCCTCTCTTCTGAGGCATGAGGTAGCTGCTATGTCCTTAGATGTAGATACAGGAGAAAAAGGGTAAGAGTGACATGATAGGAGTAGGGTATTTTTTGTTTTTTTTCTTCTTTTTGGCATAAAAAGTAGAAGAGATAGGATGAAAGTGAAAAGGGAGAAGGATAGAGTAGAGAAGGGGAAGACGCACTAATTCTGGAACCTCGTTTTCGACAAAATAGACAAGGAAAGCCCTACCAGGAAAACCCAGAAGAGAGGTACCCCCGCCGACATAGCTCAAAAGGTCAAAGGTACACACAAGCTCTATTCCGCGAACAAGGGGCGTCACCTCTCCCTCTGGAGAGAGAGAGAGAGAGAGAGAGAGAGGGAGTGGGAGTGAGATGGTGATAGATAGATCTATAGATAATTGAGAAAAGAAGACGAGAGTAAAAATGAACAGAATAAAGAAAATAAAGAGTTAGAAAAAAGGAGATGCTGAGAGAGATAATAAGAGAGAGCGAGTGATTGGGAGAGACGGAAAGAGAGGAATAGTTAGACAGACATATATGGAGGTATACATCTTCCAACTATATACACATATTCAAGGTTAAAAACGTATCTACAGACATATAGACACAAGAAGAAAGAAAAAAGGGAGGGAATAAAGAGAGAATGAAAGGACTAAAGTAGGGAGAATAAACAGAGAGAAAAAAGGGAGAGCGAGAGACAAGAGACTTAGAGAGAAACTTAAAAGGAGATAAGAGAGAAAGGGCAAAAAGACTTATAAGAAACAGGATTAAAATAAGGGAGCGGGAGAGAAGAGATAGAGAGAGTAACAACAAGGAGTAACAACAAGGAAAGAAGGTACCCTAGGAGACCCTACGGTCTATTCAAGGAGGGTACCTTTGGACTAGCAATCGAGCAGGCACATGACTGCTCAATTGTTTTGCGTCCCTAAACGGCCACTTTTCAAGACTTTGTCTAGTCTTGACTTGAACTGGTTAACAGATTCACTGTTGCTAACTTCCACTGGAAGTGCGTTCCACTTACCGCAGATACTGTAGGTGAAAAAGTTTCCACACAGATTGCGGTTGTAACGCTTCAGTTCAAGTTTGAAGCCGTGATTGCGCGCTCTGTTCTCACTCAGTGTGAAAATATCCCGGTAGTCAACATTGTCGAACCCTCGAAGTATTTTGAAAACTTCGATGAGCTTACCACGCAGTCTACGGGTTTCCAGCAAGAACAGATCTAATTCCCTTAGTCTATCCTCATAACTTTTATGTCTGATAGAGGGAATCAGCTTTGTTGCCCTGGCTAGTACGCGTTCCAATCTCGCGATGTCCTTTCGAAATGAAGGACTCCAAAATTGTACAGCATACTTGAGATGCGGTCGGACAAGTGAGTTGTACAAACACAGTACAATCTCCTTGTTCCGATTTCCAAACTGGCGCTTTATATAACCTAGCATCCTTTGGGCCTTTTTCTCCGCCTCAATGTACTGTTTTGAGAACTTGAGGTCACTAGTGATTGTTACACCCAAGTCCTTCTAAGTTTCGGTGGATTCAATAGTAGTGCCCTTAAGGATATACTGAGATTGGGGTTTTCTGTGGCCGATATGCATCACTTTGCATTTGTTCACGTTAAAAGGCATTTGCTACGTGTCCGACCATTCCCCAATCTTCCCAAGATCTTCCTGCAGGCGGGCAGTATTTCCATCCTTTGCAACGTTCATACCAAGCTTGGTATCGTCGGCAAATTTGTAAATCTTGGCAACCATGTCACCGTCCATGTCGTTGACGTAGATGATGAATAGTGAGGGTCCCAGAACAGAACCTTGAGGCACCCCGCTAGTAACGGGCACCTACTCAGAAGCCTGTCCATTCACCACCACCCGTTGCCGTCTGTCACTTAGCCAGTTCTCTATCCAGCCGGCTACTTTTCTGTCTATGCCCAGCGCTCGCACTTTCCGGAGAAGGCAGTGGTGTGGTACCTTATCAAAGGCTTTCTAAAAGTCTAAGTACACCACATCCACTGCCTTGTTCCGATCGTGCTCACTGAACACGAAGTGGAAGAATTCCACAAGGTTCGTCAGGCATGACCGTTGCCTTCGAAAGCTGTGCTTGGAACTCCTCAGTAGCAGGTTTGACTCTAAATACGACGTCATTTTGTTCATCATCATACTTTCCATGAGTTTACCGACTATCAGAATCAGACTGATAGGTCGGTAGTTTGACGGATGGCCGGGGTCTCCTTTCTTGAATATCGGAGTCACCTCCGCCTCACGCAAGTCTCGAGGAACGCATTCGGTCCAGATTGACATGTTGAAGATTGCGCTCAGGTGTGGTACCTTATCAAAGGCTTTCTAAAAGTCTAAGTACACCACATCCACTGCCTTGTTCCGATCGTGCTCACTGAACACGAAGTGGAAGAATTCCACAAGGTTCGTCAGGCATGACCGTTGCCTTCGAAAGCTGTGCTTGGAACTCCTCAGTAGCAGGTTTGACTCTAAATACGACGTCATTTTGTTCATCATCATACTTTCCATGAGTTTACCGACTATCAGAATCAGACTGATAGGTCTGACCGCGCACTTCTTTCAACACTTTAGGTAGAAGCCCATCCGGGCCAGGTGACTTATTCGTCATTAGGTCACTGATCTTCTTTTTGATTTCTCCTTCGGTGAAGTCCATATCCTCCAGCTTTTCCCTCGAGTAGGAATCCGTCGGCTGGGGGATGGGACCACACTCTTCAGTAAACACTGAAGAGAAGTAGTCGTTGAGGAGGTTAGCATTTTCTGCATCTGAATGCTTTAATGTCCCCTCCTCATTTCTCAAAGGGCCAATCGTTCGACGGATTGGTTTACTGCTGTTGACATATCCAAAAATCTCCTTGGGATTCTCTTTACAGAGTCTCGCCACTCGGAGTTCCTCAGACCGCTTAGCCGCCCTTATGCTGGACTTCACTCTTCTTGCTAGCCTCTGGTATTCGTCAAAGTCACCCGAGATATTCGATTCCTGGTACACAGTTCTCTTCTCCCTAAGCAGTTAGCTGATTTCTCGATTAAACCACTTTGGTTGAACAGAAGACTGACGGAAGCATTTCAGAGGGATGAAACGCGATTGAAGACTCATGAATGTGGTTTTGAAACTATTCCACGAGTCTTCAACAGCATCGCACACTTCTAGCCTCGCGTCAGTCAGTCCAGCACGAAGAGCTGCAAAGTCTGCTCTTCTCAAATCGAGTTTCCTCGATTTATTAGTTGCAGGCCCTGCCTTCGGGACTTTGATTACAATTCTAATTAGTCGGTGGTCACTGCCACCGAGCTCTTCGCCAACAGAGAGGTCCTCAACGATGTCATCCTCAAAGGTTGGAACCAAGTCGAGGATATTGTCTCCTCTCGTTGGCTCTCTCACCCATTGAGTCAAGAACTCGTTGTTCGCGAACTCCA
This sequence comes from Ceratothoa steindachneri, assembly GCA_963969495.1. Taxonomy (NCBI): domain Eukaryota; kingdom Metazoa; phylum Arthropoda; class Malacostraca; order Isopoda; family Cymothoidae; genus Ceratothoa; species Ceratothoa steindachneri. Next base: position 131,994,484 of record OZ018324.1, on the reverse strand, counting down.
GGAGTAGTGCGTTCTCGCTACAGGGTTCTCTGTTTTCCCAGTCAACTTGTGTGTCGAAATCACCCATGACGATACACACTCTGTCTTTGACAAGTTCTCCTAGTAGCTGGTACAGATCTCTGTCCTTCTCAACGAGTTGGGCAGGAGGTCTATAAAGCACCAGGGTCCTGTATTTGACAGGACCTATCTCTAGGTCAACACCTAGTAGTTCATGGTTAGATACACTGTTGCAATCCGTCGAGTTGAGAGTATCCTTGACATACAACATCACACCGCCACCCTCTCTATCTGGCCTATCTTTCAGGAAGAGCTGGTAACCAGGAATCGTGAATTCACCTTTAAAGTCTCGGCTTGAGGTTTTTAACCACGACTCCGTTATGGCTACCATCTCAGGTTCTTCTGTTGTTACGAGGCCACGAAGTTCAATAAATTTGTTTCTGATAGACCTCGCATTAAACAGCAGAACCTTGAGGGAGTCCCCGACTGTAGGACTCCATACGCTCTTCCGTTTTCCGCTTTGTTTCTATGTGGCGGGGTTACTCCCCTCTTTGTGACCTCAGAAAAGGTAGTAACACGGGTGTACTGGCGTACGTCCTCCTTTACTCGGGGCCTAACACTTCTTTGGGTCCGCTCCACAACATCTTGGATTATGTTGGCGATTACAGCTTTCCCTTTAAAGGAAAGATACACTCCGTCACTTTTATACAGGTCGTTTCTCCCGTAAAAGGTGCGGTAGGGGTCTACAAAGAAGACTCCTTCTGCCGTGCAGAGATCCGCCAACCGTCGGTTTACTGCGACGTTTCTCTTGTTAGCGGTTCGGGATGGACCTCTTCTCGGAAGCATCCCAACCACGACACGTTTTCGGGTTTTAAGCCCAATGTCATCCACGGCTCCCATCACCGTTTGGATGGTCTTGCCACTAAGGCCAACCTTACTACCTCTGAGGTAGAAGTCGTTGCCACTCACCATCAGAGCGACAACTGAATTCTCAGAAATCTGAGCTTTCTCTGCATCTACTCTGATGTTGTGGTTACCCTGTCCTGGCAGGCAGCTTACCTTCACGCAAGTGCGAAGGCAGGCCGCTAGCAGCGGCTACAGATCCCGTGTTTGCGAGTCACCAATGAGGGTGACCTTCGGACACTTGGTCTCTGAAGACGGGGTCTTCCCTTGTGGAGGAGGCCTCTCCTTTTTCTCTTTACTCTACTCATTCTTATCTTTATTTTTCTTATTCCCATTTTTCTTCTTGTTTATGGGGTTTTCTTCTATTTTTTGGTTCTTTTTCTTTTGTTTCAACTTTATTCTTTTTCTTATTTTTCTTCTTTTTCTCTTTTTCCCCTGCCTCAGCTGTCTTAACGTCGGATGATGCCGAAATCTCCGCTTAAGTAAGAACTATGGCACCAGAAGATTCCGACACATCAGTGGGCGATGCCTCTTCTAGGCATCGAATATGAGCTGCGTAAAAAGCTTCGAATTTCTCCACCTTTTTCTCAGGAATTTGAGCTCTCTCCTCTGAGGCTCTATAGAGGTCTTTTAATTTCTCCACCTCTCGCGTCAATATGCAAGTAGTGCAGATAATTTCAGGGCTGCATTTTGAGTAGCAGCCCTCCGGAAAGTTAACGCACCACTTTTCTAACTGGCATGCTGCACAGTTATGTTTTAGACGAACAGGTCGTCTTTTGCTTGTCATTTTGAGCGCTTTCTCTTTCTCTGAAAACTCGTGACCAATCAATGATAAAAATGTGGGTTGGTGAGTTCACCCCGCGTCAGTCGCTCCCGCCTATCGATTGGAGAAGTTTCGGATCTTTCAGAAGGCACGCTCCATGTGCTGCTGTTCATCCGACCGAGTCGTCAAACCTCGGCGTGCCGTGGCTCCTAACCAAGCAGCACTGACGGTCCCCGAAGGGGCCATTGATTTTTCACCAGGTAAACAACGGAGCACGCCCCGTACTAAACTCCTAATAGTTCCCTTCACGACGGCCAGGATCTCGGAGCAGCGTTCAATGGATATCCCGCCACACCAAGAGACTCAACCCAAGGCTTTTTATTGGCCTGGCAACCAACCTGGGAACAAAGGGCCGTCACCTAAGACCGATGCTACCAGAGGCACCCGTCAACGGGCACTGGGAACGGTCAATAATTACGCGCCAGAGAAGGGGTTAACGGGGCAATACCCTAATCCCATCCATCGTGCCTTAACGCCTAGGACACCTCTAGTCCTAGTCTTTCGAAACTAGTGAGCGTCGATTAGCCTTGATAATAGAGGTTCCAAAGCCTCTCTTTTGACGCATGAGGTAGCTGCCAGGTCCTTATATGTAGATAGAGGGAAAAAAGGAAAAGAGTGACATGATAGGAGTAGGCTTTTTTTGTTTTTTTCTTTTTGTATAAGTAGAAAGAGATAGGATAAAAGTAAAAAAGGAGAAGGATAGAGTAGAAATAGGAAGGAATGACGCACTTAGTCTGGAACCTCGTTTCCGACAAAATCGACAAGGGAGTCAACATTGTCGAACCCTCGAAGTATTTTGAAGACCTCGATGAGCTGACCACGCAGTCTACGGGTTTCCAGCGAGAACAGATCTAATTCCTTAGTCTATCCTCATAACTTTTATGTCGGATAGAGGGAATCAGCTTGGTTGCCCTGGCTTGTACGCGTTCCAACCTTGCGATATCCTTTCGAAACGAAGGACTCCAAAATTGTACGGCATACTCCAGGTGCGGCCGAACGAGGGAGTTGTACAGACAAAGTACTATCTCCTTGTTACGGTATCCAAACTGGCGCTTTATGTATCCTAACATCCTTTGGGCTTTCTTCTCTGCCTCGATGCACTGTTTCGAGAACTTGAGGTCGCTAGTGATAGTTACACCCAAGTCCTTTTCAGTGTCATTCGATTTATAGATCAGTGCCTTTGAAGATATAATGAGATTTGGGGTTTCGGTGGCCGATATGCATTACTTTGCATTACTTTGCATTACTAATCTTTCTGTGTCGCACTCTAGATGTGGTGACCAAAACTGCACGCAATATTCCAAATGAGGCCTAACAAGTGCATTATAAAGGGTTTCCTTTCTTTAAAATCGGAGTCAGCTCCGCCTCACGCCAGTCTCTAGGAACGCATTCGGTCCGGATTGACATGTTAAAGATAGCGCACAGATGTCGGGATACTTCATCGCATACTTCCTTCAACACCTTGGATAGAAACCTGTCCGGTCCGGTGGACTTATTCGTCTTTAGGTCAGCGATCTTTTTCTTTTCCCCCGAGTAGGAATCCGTGGGCTGGGGGCTAAAACCACACTGTTCAGTAAACACTGAAGAGAAGTAGTCATTGAGCAGGTTAGCATTTTCTGCATCTGAGTGAGTTAATGCACCCTCCTCGTCCACTAAGGACCCAATCATACGATGGATTGGTTTACGGCTATTTACATAGCCGAAGAACTCCTTGGGATTCTCCTTGCAGAGTCTCGCCACTCAGAGTTCCTCAGTACGCTTAGCCGCCCTTATGCTGGACTTCACTCTTCTGGCTAGCCTCCGGTACTCGTCAAAGGCACCCGAGATCTTAGATCGCCGGTACGCATTTCTCTTCTCCCTAAGCAGTTGGCCGATTTCTCGATTAAACCACTTTGGTTGAACAGAAGACCGACGGAGGCATTTTAGAGGGATGAAACTTGATTGAAGACTCATGAACTTATTTTTGAAATTGTTCCACGAATCCTTAACATCTTCGCATACCGCTAGCCTTACATCAGTCAGCCTAGCACGAAGGCTTGCAAAGTCTGCTCTTCTCAAGTCAAGTTTCCTTGATTGACTGGCAACAGACCTTACCTTCGGGATCTTGACGCTAAATCTAATTAGCTGGTGATCACTACCACCGAGCTCTTTGCCTACAGAGAGATCAACGATATCATCCTCAGTGGTGAAGACAAGTCAAGGATATTGTCTCCTCTCGTCGGTTCTCTCACCCATTGAGTGAGAAACTCGTTGTTGGCGAACTCCAGGAGTAGCACGCTGTCGCCACAGGCTGCTCTGGTTTCCCAGTCAACTTGTCTGTTGAAGTCGCCCATAACGATGCACACTCTGCCTTAAACAAGCTCACCCAGCAGATGGTACAGCTCCCTGTCCTTCTCAACGGGTTGGGAAGGGAGTTTGTAAAGCAGCAGGGTCCTGTATCTGACAGGACCTATCTCTAGTTCAACGTCTAGGAGCTCGTGATCGGATATAATGTTGGAGTTCGTAGATTTGATTGTATCCTTGACATACAACATTACACCGCCACCCTCTCTGTCTGGCCTATCTTTGTGGAAGAGTTGGTAGCCATAAACCGTGAATTTGCCTTCAAAGTCTCGGTTTCCCGGCTTCTTGGTTGTCGCGGTAGCACCATTTTTGACAACCTCCGAGAAGGTTGTTTGGGGAGTGACTCGGGCGTACTGGCGTACGCCAGCCTTCCCAATGGGCCGGACACTCCTTTGGGTGCGCTCCATGACATCCTGGATGAGGTTAGCTAGAAAAGCCTTGCTCTTAAAGGAGAGGTGCACCCCATCCCTTTGGTAGAGGTCTTTTCTACCTTAGAATACGGCGTACGGGTCGACAAATAAGACACCCTCCGCCGTACAGAGGTCTGCAAGGCGCCGGTTTAGCGACATGTTCCTCAAGTGGGCAGTCCGACTCGGATGATGGAACGGGAGAAAAAGGAAGAGAAATCCAAGAAAGAAAAGACATGCGGTGTGAGAGAGAGAGAGTGTTACAATGAGTTACAATGAAAGTAAGCACCTTAAAAGACCATTCGATCCATGCCGAGAAGATGCTTGTTTAAGTTCCCTATTCTATTATATATACCCCCCAAAAATCTAGTAGTTAGAGACAGAAGGACAGTAAAGTTGAAGTCTCTCCCCATCCTCCTCTCCCACCCGCCACGCAAGTACGGAAAACCGAAAAGATACCTGGTTCAGTTGAAATATAAAGCTCAACCAGGAATTTTGATAGTAAAGATTTTGAAATATACCTAGTTAAATATTAATAATATCATTTATCATTACATACATCAACAATAAATAATCATGCATTTTCTCAATACGTTTTTGCTGCTTGGAATCTCTTTCTTTTTTTTTACACCTAATTGATTCTTCACAGCTTTCATTAAAAAATATGTATTTTGATCGTGAGATTCTTGTCATTATATTTGTTAAAATTTATATACATATTTATTCGAATCCATTATATCTACAATTTATTAGTTAAGTGTATGTATGATTGTGTCTAGTTTTTTCTTAAAGGTGTGAATAGTTTTGCTAGATATTATTCCAAATATTAACAGTTTTATATGAAAAGAAATTACTAGTTAGATTTTTTCTAAACCTTATCGGTATTAGTTACATCCCGTTGTTTCTTGTTTCATTCTCATTTAACTTAAATCATATTCCAACATCTACATTTTCAATCTAATTTAATATCTTGAACATTTCTATGAGTTGGCCTCGTATTCTCCGAGTTTATAATCTTATTTCATAATTATGTTTCCTTAACGATGGTATTAGTTTTTTCGCTCATTCTTGAATTTTCTCTAGCTTTTCAACATCCTTCCTTAAATGAGGGGACCAGAATTGTGCACAATATTCTAAATGAGGACAAACTAATGCATTATATAAATTCACTACTATAGTTTCGTTTCTGCGATTGAATCGTCTTTTTATGTATCCTAGGATCATGGAAGCTTTTTTTTCTGCTTCAATACATTGAAGGCTGAACTTAAGATCATTCGATATATATACTCCTAGGTCCTTTTCCACTTTTGTTTCTGATAATTACGAACTGAAAAATGTATATATAGTTTGTGGATTTCTGCTCCCAATATGCATTACCTTACACTTATCCAAGTTTATTAGCAGTTGCCATTCTTTTGACAATTTTTCTATAAGATTAATATCGTTCTGAAGCTCATCTGCGTCTTCTTTACTCATTATCTCTTTTTCAAGTTTTCCGTCATCTGCAAATTTTACTATTTTTGACATGATACTTATGTCCAGATCATTTTATATAAATTATGAATAGCAGGGTCCCAATACAGAACCCTAAAGTACCCCACTTGAAACTTTTGTCCATTTAGAAGCAGATCCATTTATTACTACGCTTTGAAATCTATTCGCGAGCCAATCTTCTATCCAGTCTCCTACCTTGCCTTTTATTCCTAGTCCCCTAAGTTTTGCCATCAATAATTTGTGAGGGACTTTGTCGAACGCTTTCTGAAAATCTAGGTATATCATATCAATCGACTTCAAATCATCATATTGCTCATATACATATTGAAAGAATTCCAGTAAATTCGTTAAACAAGATTTATTTCTTCTGAATCCATGTTTAGAATCTCTAAGCAATTATTTCGATTCTAAATGAAATACAATTTTCTTGGAGATAAACGATTCTAAAAGTTTTCCAACCACCGAAGTCTATAATTTTTAACTAAATCTCTGCAACCCTTTTTAAAGATGGGTGTTGCATTGGCATATTTCCAGTCATTTGGGACAATTCCACTGTCTAATGATATATTAAAAATATTTGCTAGATGCCTACTAACAACTTCCTTAACTTTCTACAGGATTCTGGGATAAAACATATCGGGTCCAGATGATCTGTTTGCATTCATTTTATTAATTAAGTTGCTAACATCTTCAGCAGTACAGTTGGCATATTCTAATGAGTCATCGCCTCTATATACAATTTTTAATTGAGGTATAAGAGGGGTTTCTTCGTTAGTAAAAACCGTCATGAAATAATTATTCAGTAATCAAGCAATGTCATAGTTAGTGAATTTAAAACTATCATCACGATCTTTAATGGTCCAATATTGTTTTTTATTGGTTTCCTATTGTTTACTAGACCAACAAATACCTTTGGGTAAACTTTACAATTTGGAGACACTCTTATCTCTTCTTCTCTCTTGGCTTTTTCTAATATTTATTTTTATTTTTCGTCTTAGATTATTATATCGTTCTTTTACCTGTTGGGATGGTCTGATTTTTAGCGTTCTATACGATTTTTTCATATTTTTTATCATAAATTTTATTTCCTTGGTTACGTAGGATCTTGATTTGTACGTGATTTTTTATTTTTAACGGGGACATGTTTGTTTGTTGTTCCATAAAAAAATTCTTATAATGTATTCACGCATTGTTTACTTCTTTTTCATTTGTATTATATCCTGATAGGCTTACTTTGATGGCTTCATAGTTCGCTTTGTTAAAATGAGGTCAGTGTATATTATTGAATCTTTCCTGGGTCGATATATGGATATCAAACTCTATTAAATTTTGATCACTGCCTTTAAATTTTTCGCCGACGTAGACGTTTGAGAGGAAGTTGTTTTCAGTAGTCAATATAATGTCCAATATGTTGTTGCCTCTTTTTGGTTTATTGACCCACTGTGTTAAGAAATTATCATCAATAAATTCCAGAAGCCTCTGCCCTTCTTTGTTCGTTTGTTTTGTTAGCCAGTTTATTTTGCTGCATTTGAAGTCTCCCAAAACTATTGCTATTTTCTTATCTATTTGTTTTCTCAATCAATCATACAGTTTAACATCAAGGTCCGGGCACTGGTGCGGTTTTCTGTATATTTAATAAGTACTAATTATGTTTATCTAAATTTAGTTTCACTCATATCATTTCTAGGTTTGTATGCAAGGAAATCTCAGTTGGGTAAAGATATTCTGAACGCATAATAACACTCCCCCTCCAACTTTATTTTTATTGAGCATTTCGTAACCTTTTAATTCAAATTCATCCATAAAATCTCTTGAGTTCAAATTTATCCATGATTCTGTAATTGCAATTATGTCATACTTCTCTACAGATACCATAGCTCTGAATTCTAAAAAAATATTTCTGATTGAACGTGCATTTAGAAGAATCGCTTTCATGGGTTTTTTACATTCAATGGAGGATATTCGTTTCCCGAAACCGTTGTCGCTACACTTGATGAGGTTGTTTTTGTTTTGCAAACATTTCTTTTACTAGAACATTCAAAGAGGTTGAATACGTTGTCGTTCAATAGTTCGCCATAATCTTTATTGCTCTTATTATTTAAGTGTGTCCCATCATTGAAAAAGTATTCTTCTCTATCGATGAAACTCCGCCAAAAAATTACGAACTTAATTCCTTTTCTCTCACGCATTAGTTTAAGTCTTGAATTGATTCCAATGGTTTTACTTGATGCCTCTTTCGATACATTTAATCTTGGCAAAATGCCTACCATAATACCTTTGTCCGTCTTCGCTTTGATTTTATCTGTTAATGACTCGAATTGTGAAATGACCTGTTCGGTTTCGACCATTTCATCTCTAGCATAAGTATCAATAGAGCCAACATGCACTATTACTGTACTATCTACGTTATCAACTTGCAGTTTTACAATCTATTCATTAATTTTCTTAATCGTAGCACCTGGATAGCAAAGAGTCTTCCTATTTTTATTTTTATTTAATCCAAAGTACTAACATTTGTTTCTTACTAATGAATCGCCAATATGGAAAGTCTGCTTCTCTTTCTTAGAATTTAATGATTGTTTGTAATTTTTAATTATTGAAGAACTATTATAAGTTTCTGTTTGAGAGTTGTGTGGTATATTTGTGTCAACTTTTGGTTTACACATCGTTAATCTAAAATCCCATCATTCCTTACTATGTTATTTTCTAAGATCGCAACTGCTTGTTCTAAACGTGCAACCTTTTTGCTTAAATTGGCATTGAGTTGGGTAATGTTTTCGTTAATTGACTCAAGGGATACTATCTTCTTTTCTACTAAACTACTTTGGCCTCGATATTTTTCAGAACATAAATATCTACGCCACAGTTACACCTTTTTAACTCTAGAGCTGACACTCTGTTTTCCATTTCGTCAATTATTCTTAAAAAATCCTTCTTTTCTTTTGTATGGGTTTCCTCCAATTTACAGAAAAGACAAATGCTGACAGAAGTAATGTCGTGATATGTTTGTTCCGGAAAATCAATACACCATTTGACTGTCTTGCACTTAAAGCAGAAAGCCTTTAACTTCTCTGCAACAGGCATGTTGAATTATTATACTGAATATATATATATCTTAGTAATGAGGCAAAAGTTTAGTTTCTTTCGAAGCTGAATTGTAAAAGTCAGACAAGTAAGCCTGATAGAAAGTTAACTGTGCTTACTATGGTAAGAAAGAACCCCAATATAACACACACACCAAATAAAAATAACGAGTTTACTTTATGACGTCAAAATATTTGTATGTAGATACCATTTACACCCAACAAACAGTTTTTCTGAGACTATAATAACCACGAGCTTAGACCGCTTAAATCGAAAATTTCAATTTAAGTATCAGAAATTCTGATCTTATAAATCAAGTGAAATACAGTTTTGTCACAACACGACTTATGAATTTCACAACTTAAGATAGCTATTCAATGAATTGAACTTGTTTAAATGAAGTGATATATTCTAAGTTGACTAATATAACTAAATTAAAGGATATATCTAATTAAGATTTATGTATGAACAATTTTAAGATAATAAAAGTAAGAGGCTCGATAACCTTATTTTTGCAAGAATGAACACAACAGAACACGACAAAGGCCGAAAAAGAGAGAGAGAGAGAGAGAGAGAGAGAGAGAGAGAGAGAGAGTATGTAACAAGGAGTAACAAGAGGTGCCCTAGTAGACCTTACGATACATTTAAAGAGGGTACCTTTGAGTGAACACTTGAGCAGGCACAGTGCTCTAAAAGGTCAGATTGATGCTCTAGAAGAGGACTAGCGCCACGCTTCAAGTCTCCAAGCGGCTATTTTTCAAGACTTTGTCTAGTCTCGACTTGAACTGTTCAACAAAATTGCTGTGTACAACTACTACTGGAAGTGCGTTCCAAGTGCCGCAGATGCTATATGTGAAAGATTACCCAAACAGATCACGCTGGTAACGCTTCAGTTCAAGTTTGTAGCCGTGATTTCTTGTTCTGTTCTGGCTAAGCTGGAAAATATCCCTATAGTCTACATTGTTAAAGCTTCAAAGTATTTTGAACACTGCAATAAGCTGACCACGCATTCTCCGGGTCTCCAGCGAGAACAAGTCTAATTCCCGTAATCTATCTTCATACTCTTGCGTCTGATAGAGAGAATCAGTTTGGTTGCTGTGGCTTGCACACGTTCTAATCTTGTGATATCCCTTCGAAGCGAAGGACTCCCAAATTGTACGACATACTCCAGGTGCGGTCGGACAAGGGAGTTATAGAAACACAGTACTATCTCCTTTTCTGGAACCTCATTCTCGACCAATTCGAATTGGTCGCAAATGAGGTTCCAGGCAAGGAGAGATAGAGAGAGAGAGAGAAAGAAAGAAAGAGAAAGAGAGAGTATGTATGTGTGTGCGTTGCAAAGAGTTACAAGGATTTTGGAAGACCTTGCGATCGAAGTGCCGTGTATGATACCTAACTTTTCTATTAAGTTATAATTTTTATCTCAAGTAATGGATAGTGGACCGTAAAGATGAAAGATGAAGGCTTACTCCAAACACAACAGTGAGTACGGAAAATTTTAAAAAATCTAGTTGAAATAAAAAATACTATCAAGAATTATGATAGTAAATTCTTAATTTTAAACCTTCTAAGTTGTAAATATAGTTTTGACGGAATTGCAGCGTGTATACTATACTGTGTATTGCAAAAGTTCTGTTACACTGATAAAGACGCTCTCAACAAAGGACGCAATGATAGTTTTGATGCAGATAGATACGTTTTTATTATTTTAACATATAAATGTGTATTTAAAATGTAATGCTTATTAATGTGGCCGCCCTCGGTGGCAAGCACGCGCTCCAGGTAAGATCTGAAGGCCACACACAGGTTACGGACGAAGTCTTTCCTCATAACGAAGTTCAGCTCGCCAACGTTGTTGTGGGAGATCTTGCATGCATTGCCTTCGACATGCGCAAACATGATGTAGTCGAGGGAATTGAGGTTGGGTAACTGCGGTGGCCAAAATTCCTTCTACCAAAAGATCATTTTCGACCCCAACAACTCTTACACGGTCTTGGTCGTGTGGGCCGGGACACATCCTGTTGAAAGACGTAGTCCATCTTTTTCGGATCTTTCTCACCTACGGCATTACTTTCGTGGCCAATGTGTCCGTGTAACCGGCTGCGAACCAAACTGGTGATATCTTCCCGCCATTCGAAGCCACGACGTCGAGCATCATCATGGATGCTGGGTGTTTGGTCTTGGACACGTAGCAGACCTCGGAGACGTCCTGGTCGAAGATTACCACGCAATCATTCTGCTTGTTGATGACCGGATTGACCGTGAAGAATTTTCCATCAGAGAAAAAATGAGGATTCGATTGTCATGACTCTGCGGGTCATTGAGGAGGCAATGACAGCACTCACAACGTTGATCTCGCCTTCAGTTAGTGAGCAGATGCCTTTTCACGCACCACAAGCTCTTGCAGCGATCCTCCTTGACGGCCCTGGACACCGTGAGCACCTAAATCTTCTTCTTTTTCTTCCCAAGCCCAGTCTTAAGTCTTGAGAAGATAGAAAAACAAAAGTATATGTAGAGTAGAAGTAGAGTAAATAGAGTTTGTTGGGTAAAATTGGTGAAAATGAAAAGTTTAAGTGTTGTGCATAGGTCCTGGGTGACGGGCCATCTCTTGAGATTCTTCTTTCGAATTGTTTCTTTTTCTTTAGTTGTTAAGTAGTTGAAGAGGCTCCCACGCCTCTATTATATTTGTGTTTATTATCTGTTGATATTCGTGTCTTTCGCAGTTGTGCTTCCTTCTCTATTATTTATAACACTGTACGGCCTATCTTATCTAAATATCGGTTCAGGTTGTTCAAGTGGTTTCCCACTTCGGAAGTTTCCTCTGTTTTTTCTTCTATGTTCTAGAGGAATGCCTATAGCTCCCTTTCTCTTTTCGTCTATTATCTCTTCAAGTCTTTCCTAGAATCTAATTGCTATGTTGTGTAGGACTATATTGATTGGGTCCAACTCGACTTCATGATGTAAATCCGCTTGTCTCCGATGTTCTATTCTTCTAGTGTTTATAATACGTAGTACCCCACTATTTTAGACTTTTTGAAGTTTGACCATGTTTGTTTGTGTAGCTTGTTTAATGGTACTGTTGGATTTGCATAAGGAATTGTATATCTTGGTTTTGTTGCCTCTATTTAAGTTCCTTAGTTGGTTTAATTTTGTTAGGCCTGATTTCGCCAGATTCAATCTTTCTTTCGTATGTTTGTTATAACTATTCCTTGTTATTTTAATGCCAAGAACTTTTCCCTCGGCATGGTATCTGTATACTTCGTCATCGACCACTATTCTCGACGTTTTGTTTCTCCCCATATGTATTATTGTAAAATTTTCGGCGTTAGTACGTATTTTCCACTTTTTTTCATAATCATTTATGTTTTTGATCCTTGCCGCGGACATTCTAGCGATTGTTGGCAGATGTCTATAAGTTGTTGATGAAAACACCGGATCTAGTAGGTCCCGTGTGTATATTATGTATAGAGTAGGACTCAAACATCCACCTTGAGGGACATCCTGCCTTAATTCAAATTCGGGTCCTTAGTAGTCTTCTATTTCTATAAAGGCCATCCTGTCTGTAACATAGTCACAGAAGACTTTTGTCATAATTAATGATAAGCCTAGCCTTGTAGGGGTGCGAAAATGTATCAGAGAAAAATTCCTTCTAACTCGATAATATAAATAGCCCATTAAATTACCAACTCACGACGGACTAAGCCGTGGCGTAATGGCTAAGAGCATTGGCGTTTAAATCTACCGGCACCGAGTTCGAAACTCAATAGTCCCAAACCTTTTACGAAGAAATGTCAAGAAGAAAACGGAAGACAAGGAAAACCGCTCGAAGGACCAACTCAACAAGAATCAAGAAGACTCAAGATAAATGGATCCCAACTCAACAAGAATCGAGAAGACTCAAGATAAATGGATCGCCCCAAGAAAGAAAAACGGAAGAAAATGATTTCAAGGACTAACTCATCAAATCATCAAGAATCAAGAAGGAATCATCAACTCAAGATAATCGGGAAGTAAATGAAGAAAAAGCATCAAGAAAGAAATCGAAGATCAAGAACTAACCCAGCCAACAAGAATATTAAGTCAAGACAATGTTTGAAGGGCCAACTTAAAGATACAGGAAATTCAGAAAGTAAATAGATTCGATCAAGATAAAATTCAAGATAAATACATAAACTGAAAATAAGGAATGGCACCCCCATAACTGGTGACCCTTAAAAGGACGAACAATATTCTGATCTTCGTTACAACTGCACCTGCTCTCCTACTAGAGATTAAGAAAAGGTGCTGCTGGGAACTTCGGAGATACGGGGAGGAGATGCTATTACTCATTGATTAAGAGACAAGACTCCGTTCGCTCTCCTCAATCCCACGGAATTAACTCCACTCATCCCGCAGTCTCGGAGGTGGTAGGAGGGAGAGCTACTAGTAACTCCTCGATTAAGAAATCCAAAACTAGTCTCTCCCCAAATCCTCAAATTCGCTCCGCGTTCTAGAAAGGGACCTGTGTAGGGGTGCGAAAATGCATCAGAGAAAAATTCCTTCCAACTCGATAATATAAATAGCCCATTAAATTACCAACACACGACGGACTAAGCTGTGGCGTAATGGCTAGAGCATTGGCGTTTAAATCTACCGGTACCGCGTTCGAAACTCAATAGTCCAAAACCTTTTACGAAGAAATCTCTAGAAGGAAAATGCTCGAAGGACCAACTCAACTAGGAAGAACAAGAAATCAACTCAAGATAATTGGACGAAAAACGAAGATACATCAAGAAAGAAAAACGAAGATTAAGAAGTAACCCAGCCAAGAAGTATGCGGAATTCAAGATAAAGTGAAGACAAGCGTTTGAAGGGCCAACTTAAAGAAATAAGGAATTTCAGTCAAGAAGAAGTAAATAGATTCGATAAAGAGAAAAAGCAAGAATAATATTAATAAATAAATAATAGTTATAATAAAGGAAGACCCCCCCATAGCCTCTTTATTTTGAATTTCAGCCCGATTCTCTACACTTTGTCAAAAGTTTTCTTTACATCTCTTAATATAAGATCTGAGTAGTTTTTGTTGTACTTTGCCTTAGCCAAAGTTTCCACAAGGAGGGCAATTGCCGTATATGTGCCTTTTTCCTTCCTGAAACCGTACTGGCATTGCGGAATTAGATCGTTCTCCTCTAGATGTTCGAAAAGTCTTCTGTTTATTAATATTTCCAAGATTTTCGCTACCTCTTCTAAGAGTGTTATAGGACTATAGTTACCTGGTTCAGATGGTGATTTGCCAGGTTTAGGCAAAGAAATAATTTTACTGCTTTTTAGGGTATCAGGAAAATTTTGACAGGCGCTCTCTGTTTTGTAGCTATAATTGTTGCTTTTAGTTCTTTTAGCGTTATTGTCTCGAAACTTGCTCTCCAAGAGACCTTGCAGACGCTACATGATTTGGTGTTTTTCCGTCCATGTTTTCCTATAGTTCCTGTACTATCCAATCTTCATGATCTCTATCAGTCTTCATTCTGGTTGGGCGTAATGTCGAAGACATTGTTCCAGTGTTCCCTAAACATGTTTTCTAGTGGCTCAGAATCCTTAATTTCTTTTTCATTAAGTTTGAGAGTTATATTAGTTTTCGGTTTTAATTTCCCTCTTGCTAAATTTATTTTCTGCCAAAACTTGGCTGGGTTTAATTCTGAATCGATCGACTCCACGAAGCGATCCCATCTAGCTCCTCTCTCTCTGGTTGCTATCGATATTATTTCACCCATTATTATTCGAGCCCTCTCTCTGTCACCCCTTGTGGGGTCATAGTGTTCGATCTTTTCTCTAAGTATCTTATATTCCCTTTCTAGTGCAGCAGTTTGGGCGGTGCGTTTAGGGTGGGGAATTATCCTACGAGTATATGCTGTTGTCGGCACGTAGTTTTTGTCCGCATTGACAAGTGTTCTTAATAGGTTTTCAGTGTCTTCGTCTATATCTTCTAACGTTGCCTCGCTTAAGTCGGGTTGCTGTTGGTAGCGAGTTCTTCTGCGTAGCGTTGCCAATATGCATCCTAATAGTTCTTCCTTAACGGACATTTTATCTGGATCGGGTCCGATGGCAGAGTCATTATGACCATTTCATGGTCACTGGGAGACGGAGGTCCTTTCTCTATCAAATAGTTAAATCTAAATGCTGGTGATACTAGTACTATATCCGGCTTGGTCGCATTTCTTTGCCCAATCAATGTTAGGAAGTTCGGTCCAACTCTTTCCAAGACACTTCTTCCTATTAATGTGTCGAGTTTTTTTCCTCTGTCGTTGAAATTTCGAGTGTAAACGGACATTTTGGAGCGAACATTTAAGTCTCCAATGAATATTACTTGGTCTTTTTGGCCAAAGACGTTTAGAAAGTTGTGAAACGGCAAAAAAATTCTTCTAGTTGGTTGATACCCTGTCATTCTCGTAACTGGGCCCGTAGTCGTTTTCACTAGGTAGGCTTCCTCTAGGTCTTGAACTCTAGTGAATTTTATGTCCTTTTTTTATGGCCACCTTTCCACATCGTAGTTGAGGTCTCGTGTGGTTTTCGATATTATATTAAAGTTTCATATTTTTATGGGATTTGTTTCTGGATCTACATTAATCTCGTTTAATAGTATTATATCAGGATCTTCGTTTAAGTAGGCATTGCACAAGGAGTGTCTTTTTGCGTCCCACCCTGCCACGTTATGGCTAATTATTTTTAATTTTTTATATGTTCCATGATGTAGTTAATTGAAAGATAGTAGACCATTTTCCTTGGCCTTTTTAGCCATAGCTGTTTCTCTGAAAATGACCTTAAAAACGTGTGTGTATTCTTTATTGGTGTTTTTGTTCGTAAACTTTATGACTTCCTTGATTTTCACCCAGCTTTGATTCTGTTCAATTTCATCTTTTATCTCTCCAGCACTATCCTCCTCTATCCACGGGTCAATTTGGCTGCAGTAAATAGTTTTCTGTGTCTCAACTTGCGGCGGAACTTTGTCGTATAGGCCTATTGAGTTAAATTTTTCATTAGCTTTTTCGTTGAGAAGCTTATCGACGTCTTTCTCGGTTTGGCATAATGCCACAAAGTTAGTTGAGTAGTCTAATAGTCTAATAGCCACAGGACAGGAAAGGTTCTCTCTACGAAAGAATTCTCACCTGTTAGGCTTCACTCTATTAATTGTAAAACTGAAATCACAACGGACGATTTTAAAATCTTAAAAACCACCCCTGATCCCATATCACTAAGGATTCTTGAATCCATGTATATTAAATACCTTTCTCCTTCCTTAAATTCCGATTCTTCTTCTCACCCACTACTTCTACTCTAATCAAAAATATTACCAACCTCCAAACCCTCTCTTTCTTCTTACGCTCCTCACCCTTTCTTCCCAGTTATCCTCTAACGGTTGATTGTTTAAGGTTAGTTTATCTCGATGCGTTTCTAGTGTTTCCTCAATCGTTAATTTTTAACTCGCAACAAAATAATCCAAAAATATGAATTACCTGTAAATTTCTCGCTGTCTTCCCCTTAATAAACATTAAACACTTTCCATAAATTCGTCATTTTGATTATCTGTTTGGTTCTTAACTTAAATTGTTCTACACAAATTGTATTTCCAGTACTCGAAGATGGATGAAAAGTTCCCCCGAAACGTTGTATCAAGAAAATGAAATGAATTTCCCTTTATACGTCCTTTCGTTCATCCTTCAAATTATATATATATATATATATATATATATATATATATATATATATATATATATATATATATATATATATATATATATATATATGAATGCAATGTCCCGCAGGAAAAATGAAAAAATGCTTTCAAGTACGTTCGAACTTTATTCAGTTAATTCGCAAGGATAGCTACAAAAAAAAAATATAATAATGGTA
Source organism: Ceratothoa steindachneri (assembly GCA_963969495.1). Taxonomy (NCBI): domain Eukaryota; kingdom Metazoa; phylum Arthropoda; class Malacostraca; order Isopoda; family Cymothoidae; genus Ceratothoa; species Ceratothoa steindachneri. The sequence goes on along the minus strand of OZ018324.1, from coordinate 131,977,546 downwards.
TATATAAGCTAGTAAAAGATAAAGGACCGCCTCTAACAAAAGAAACACCAATGAGGAAGTAGGAGAGGGATGGGTAAATTCACATTAAGATTTAACTATAACAGGTAGCAAGGTCAAACCGAGAGGCAAGAAAGAGTCAAGGACAGAGCCAAAAGGGTTAAAACGATTAACGGATAAAGCGATAGTCTAAAGAGGGAGATTAGGAGAGACACGAGAGGTAAATTGAAACGAATGGGAGAGGGAGAAGGCGAGAGGAAGAGAAATAAAATAATGTTAATACAAAATCAATGCAATAAGTAAATTGACACATCAGGTTCCCATAAAAATCAAAATAGCAAAAAAAATAGGAATATAAGTCAAAGCTAATTTCTTTAAGAATGAGTTTTTTCATTCTTAAAGAAATTAGCTTTGACTTATATTCCTATTTTTTTTTAATTTTTATTTTCATGCGAACCCGATGTGTTAATTTACTTATTGCATTGATTTTGTATTAACAATATTTTATTTCTCTTCCTCAAAGGCAGTTTCCAGCTACTAAACTATTTTTTTCTAGACAATTATTCTTTTTCCTGATCCGTTTACATCTTTATGATTTTACTTGCCCTTTTCAGAGTTTTGCGTAATCTGCAAATTTCAAAAGTTTTAAGATGATATTGATGTCCAGATCATTAATATAATTATGGAGCACAGTATTCTAAATGCGAACGAACTAATGCATTCTATAAATATAGAATTATGGTTTCATTTTTATATGTATATTTGATTCTAATATAAGATACAATTTTCTCTGAAATGAAAGATTCCCGAAGTTTTGGACAATTGAAGTTAACTAATCGGGCGGTAATTGCACATTTGTTCTCTGTATCCCCCTTTGTTTAATAAAAAATTGGATGATATATTCATATTTCGAGTTATTGGGAACACTTCCGCTTTCTAAGGAATCATTAACTTTCTCTTTATAACTTCTTTCATAACCCTGGGGTAAAACATATCTGGACCCTTCTAAATTGTTTACATACATTTTAGTAATTAATTTAATCACATTGCTTCTATAGAGAATAAATAATAGGCTCAGTTATATCTGTACTTTCTTATCTCATAAATACACTCAGAAATAAGTGTTATAAGTAGACTATGACGTATGTTGTGAAATTCCCTTTATTTATATTTTAATGACCCAATTATTCTTAAGAGAGAGATTTACAAATTTTGACACAGTGACATAGTTTCCAGATGTTCTTCGGACTCGTTCATCTCGTCCTTCTTCGACTATTAACGGCATTTATAGGTGTCGGTGATGACCTATACTGGATGACATTCCTCTCATTCACGTCATCCATGGGGACGAAAGAGAAAAAGAAATCGGAAATCCTGGCCAGCCAATTGTTTGCCACAACGTGGGCCACTCGTTCCCTTTCTCTTTGCATCCGCGAGGAGTCTGTCCTTTGTTTTCCTTGGCTGAGTACACGAATTCGAGACATTCTTGGGGTCTGGGAGAAGCGGCATTCACTGATCGCAGCCTAATAATGATCTCTGCGAGACATGTGAGGCGGCGGCTCAAGTCTCGATGCGTTCGCTATATGAATAACATTGTCGACGACTTTCACTGAAACGCTTTTAAAAAATGTCTAGGTTCCGTATAAGTTAAGTAACGTTGCTGTTCCCATTACTGCCAGAATCAAAACAGTAATCATTTGCATTCTCTTTTTAAAAGGAATATGATATCATGCAGTGTTTGTCACGCTAATTCATAATATGATGCCACACCCAGAGTTATTTGCATCCTTAAGAGAAATGAGTATTAATGTCGGATCTTTTCTCATTTATGCATTATCCCGCAAATTTTTTTTTTTAGGATCTCATCTTGGCGAAAACTACCTAGGGCATAGCAACTTCCATGATTTTTAATACCTTAAGCAGAATCAAAGAAAGTACATAAGCATCTTCTACTCATGATACAATAAAATATCGACCAAAGAGTATGGAGAAAAAAATAAGAAACCGAAAAGAACAAATAAAAAAAGATCAATCGCGCAAAGTCAACTAAAGGGAACTCGCCTCCCATAAGAACTCGAGTGCACCTTTAGCGAAATATTTCCAGACAAAGCGCTTTTTGTTCTTACTTATGAGTGCATGTAAGAACCTTCTTTAGAAATGGCTAAAAGACTTCCTCTGGATTGCAGTGGCGAGGTTTGCTATTCCGTATTTGAAACGCTTTACTCCCCCCACGCATGTATGGATGGCAGTCATGTTGACAGAGTTGGCGCAACTAAATATAAAATTGCCCATGTAAAAGAGGAAGTTATTGCAAGCAAACTAAATGAAGAGAGAATAGAAGGAATAAAAAAGAAATCAAAAGGATATATAAAAGCAAAGTAACTAGGGTAAATTCGGATAATTGATTTAATGGTTTGTAAAGAAATTGGTACGAGGGGAAATGTGAAGAGGGTACAACTTTCATGAACCTACCTTCTAATGGCAAACAGGTCCCATTGCAAAAAAATGGGAAAGCAACGCAGGTCCCCTTGCAAAAAAAAGTGTGAAAGCAACGCAGGTCCCCTTGCCAAAAAAAAGTGGGAAAGCAGCGCAGGTCCCCTTGCAAAAAAAAAATGGGAAATCAACGCAGGTCCCCAGAATCAGAACAAAGCTCCCTGCATGGAATAGAGGAAATGACAGAGCGGGACCCGTTGCAAAGAAAAAAGATAAAGCGAAGCAGGTCCCCCTGCAAAGAATAAATGATAAATTAGATCAACTCTACCTGCAAATAATAAGAGGAATGTCAGAGCAGGTCCCCTTGCTTAGAGTAATAGGAGAATTAGGAGCATGTCTTTCTGCAAGGAATAATAAAACAATCAGCTTAGGTCACCTTACAAAGGATAAAAGAAAATCAGAGCAGATCCCTCTCTGAAGAATAAAACCAGAGTAGGAGGTCCACTTGTCTCAAATAACAATAAAGACAAAGCAGGTATACTTGCCAAAAAAGCAAAAGTAGAGAAAGTCCCCCTGCGAGAAATAAAAGGAAAGTCAGAGTAGGTCCCATGGAAGGAATATGAAGAAAATGAGAGCAGATCTCCTTGCAGATAAATATAACGAAAGGCACAGCAGTACTCGTTTCTCCGAATAAAATTACATGGAGAGAAGGGCCATTTGCAAAATTTACAAAGACAAGCTGATAGAGTAGATCTCAATTTAAAATAATAAAAGGAAAATCAACGTAGGTCTCCCTATCAAAGAATAAAAGGAAATGCAGAGCAGAACCCCATCAAGGAATAAATGGAATGTTAGAAAAGGTCCCCTTGGCTGAAAAGCAGAACAAGTCCCCCTGCAAAGAATACAAAGAAAAGCAAAGAGAGAGTCACTCTGCAAGTAATAAAAGGAAACTCAGAGTAGTTTCTCTTGTGAAGAATAAAAGGAAAAGCAGAGCAGGTCCCTTTAGAAGATTAAAAGGACAAACCGAGTAGGTCCCTATGGAAATAATAAAAGGAAAGGAAGAGTAGGCGGGATAAAAAATAATAAGGGGAAAAAGAGAACAAGTCCCTTTGCAAAGAATAAGGGGAAAAAGAGAACAAGTCCCTTTGCAAAGAATAAAAGGAAAAAAAGAGCAGGTCTCCTTGCGAAAAATAAAAGGTAAAGCATGAATAATTTTATATCACAGTTGGTTCCCTTGCCTAGAATAAAAGGAAAAGCAGAGCAGGTTCCCTTGCAACGCAAAAGTACATTCAGAGCAAGTCTCTCTGCAACGAATATAAGGAAAGCCAGAGTAGTTTGTCCTGCAAAGAATAAAAGGAAAAGTAGAAAAGCTAACCTTGTAAATAATATAATGAGAAGCAGTGTATTTTCCCTTGAAACGAATAAAAAAGGGCATGGCAGGTCAATTTGTAAATAATAAAAGAAGAGAAAGCATAATAGGCTCGATAACAAATAATAAGAGAAAAGGCACAGCAGATGCCATGGGAAGTATAAAATAAAAAGAAGAACAGATCTTCTTAACAAAAAGGAAAACCACGCAGGTCCTATTGCAACGGATAAAATCTAAAGCAGAGCAGACAACCTTGCAAAATTTAAAAATATAAGCAAAGTAGGTCCCTCTTGAAAAGAATAAAATTAAAAGCACCCCGGTCTTCCTGAAAAGAATAATAATTGAGGCAGAGCAGGACCCCTTGCAAGGAATAAAACGAATGATAGAGTAGCTCACCTTGACTAGAAATGAATGAAAAGTAAAGCATGTCTTGAAAAGAATAAGTGGAAAAGGAGAACAGGTCTTCTTGCCTGCAAGGAATAAAATTTAAGCCAGATTAGGACCGTTTATGAAGAATAAAAGGTACAGAAAATTTAGTTTCATTGTTAAGAAAAAGGAAAAGTAGAACAATCACCCCGACATGGAATAAAAGGGAAGACGTCACCTTGTGTCTCTTTGCAAATAGTAAAAGGAAAATCTTTGTATGACTATTTACAAAGATTAAAAGGACAAGCAAAGTAGGTCATCTGCATAGAATAAAAATAAAATAGCAAATCGTTTTGAAAATAATAAAAGAAAATGCAGAGCACGTCGTTCCGCAAAGAATATAAGGAAAAACAACTGTGGTCCCCCCGCAAAAAAATAAAATGAAAGGTTTTGAAGTCCCCTTTCAAAGTCTACATCCAAAGATTGAAAGTAAAGCATGAAAAGGAAACCCAGAGTAGGACCTCTTGCAAAAAATAAAATGAATAACCGAGCAGGTCCACGTGCATAGGATAAAAGGAAGGATAAAGGTTCCTATGTTAATTATAAAAATAAAAGAAGAGTGGGTCCCATGGCAAATATTAAAAATAAAGGCAGAAGAGGTTCCCATACAAAAAATAAATGAAAAGCAGAAAATAAAAATAAAAGGAGATCCACCTGCAAATACAGATAGGTAAAATCACCAACTTTGGTGATCTTGAAGATCAAGATCATGATCAGATGACTCGAAAGGAGATCTTGAAGATAAAGTTCACATACCAAAAAAATGTGATCTTGAGGATCCAGATCAAGATTGTCACTTTGAAAATTACCACTCAAGATTACTTTTTAAGATCACGTTTATTTGAATTGAAAAAAGTTGTAGTCCTGTAGAGTAAAAACAAAAATAATTGTAAATCACTCCTGAAAAGTATCACTTCCCTGAGGAAAGAGGCAATACAAGCATCGCATCCTACCCATATAATTCTATGTGCCAAAAGAGATTTAGTTGATGAAAATGATCTATTTAGTTTTAACTTTTCAAGTACAAGGGGCCATAACTACAATATGTATAAGCCTTACTCCTATTCTAATCAATGTAAACATTTTTACAATGAAAATAATAGAGAGATGGAATAGTATTCCTGAATCAGTGGTTAATTCTCACAACTAAACAATTTTGCAGTTTTGGCAGAGCCAGAGCATTGATGCCGCTGGTATCTTTTTCTTTAGTTGGACGCTTGCAAGATTTCTTCTCTTTATATTAATATCTGAAGTGCACATTTATTCAAATGGACGTCCGTATAAATGTAGTATTAGTCTTGTATGGCACCATTCACGTAAAATATGACTTGAACCATTATGTTAACGTTGCTACTTACTACTTAGTTAGTAAGTAGTACTAACCCTGAGGTGCATCAAAAGATTGCTTGTTGAGACGACGCCAGCAGAAAGAATAGTTTTATTTGTACAGTGCATACAAAAAAAAATAATTGTTTCCAGTTTTCGACAATTTGAAAATATTTTCCGTTCAATAGCACAGATTGATCCTTATACTAACATTGTTATCTAAATATATTGAATAATTAACGATAATTTAATAAATGATATCATTGTTTGTGAAGTATATACATCTGTATATGCAAAGATGGGCACGATCTTGATCATCGCCATGGTCGCGTCTTCGCCGTCGTCACGCCTTCACCATCATCAAATTACTGCAAGACAATCTTAATCAAGTTATCGCCATCGTCAAACCTTCGACTTTATCACGCCTTTGTCATTGCTATGTCTTCTCCATCGTCACATCTTCACCATCGTCATTTTGCGATCCTTGTTCTTTCGATTGTATTTTTGTTGTATTTTTTTATATACTGGCAAACTTTATGACATTTTCGCATTTTTCGCATTTAATATATGTTATGTTATGTCACTGGATCTAAACCAGGGGGATAGACGATTCTCCTTTTAGTTTTATAGCAGGTAAACTTAAAACCTAGTATTATTACAACTTATCAGCAAAGAAAAACTATTAAATGACCTATATATCGATTTTATTTTTATTTTTATCAATTCCCATTTCACCAGGGCCATAATTAATCCATATCAATAAATGATTAACATATATAAGTAAACATTTTTTACATAACATTTAATTATACAGTTTTACTGCGGTACGCAATTACTGAAAATATAAGGGTAAAACCTGCAAATTAAGAGTGTTAATTTAATGTTCAAACGTTGTAAACATTTGGTGTCTGCTAAACCAATTGTCCAAAGTTAACTTCCCAGAGATGACTTTGTTTGGGGCTATGAACCATTTCAGCAGATAAAAAATTACTGAAAATATATGGTAAAACCCGCAAATTAAGAGTGTTAATTTAATGTTCAAACGCTGTAAACATTTGCTTTCAGCAAAACCAACTCTCCAATGTTTAACATCTCAGAGACGACTTCGTTTGGGGCGCCATGCCAGCAAACCAAAACAGCCGTTCAAATGGTGCAGAGGAAGGTCCCGTGGTGTTATATCTCTTGAAGATCTTATTTATGGCAGGATACCTATCTAAATAGTCGAGTGCCTTACTAGTTGACTACAAATAATTAAGGACTCCCAAGTCTCCCTTGTTCTTAGGAGCAGAGAATGAATCGTCCATAGTTTTGAAGAAATCGTCATCATATGATGAGTCTGAGCTCCCGAACTATTACCACTGCCGTCAGAATCGCAATTTCTTACAGCCATTTGCAGCTTGTCTTTACTTCAAACTCGATTGCTTCATGAGCGCCGAAAATAGGCCCTTGCAACATTGCTAAAATAAATTTACTGTTAGAACGCCGATGAACACACAAAATGACCGTGTTTGTTCACAAAATCTAAAAAAATGAAGAAAGATTTTGAGCCCTTTTCGGTGTTTGCTATGGTCGCTTTGGTTGAATCGTCTCTAACTAAAATATTAATAATTATTATCGATCCCCTGCAAAGAATAAATGATAAATTAGATAAACTCCACTTGCAAATAATAATAATTGTGCAAAATACTATCGTGAGAGGATCTTTTCTCAAATGCTAGCTGAAATAGCAAAAATTACAAACCACTTTGTCTTTATGCATTATCGTACCTTTTCACACATTGCCCAAGTAACATACCTGTAGAACTCAGACTCCTAGCCTAATCGAACCACAAAACTGGCCACCTAGCAGTACTGAATTTAATATATCGACTTTTTCGAGTGGTCAACATTAGAAGAAAAAGTCAATGGGTAAAGAGAACTTTAAAATGTGCGAATCCTGTTACCTTGGAAAACTCTTTAACAAGAGTCGATTGCAAAGCCAATTTCTAAGTGAAGAATCAAATTGCAAGATATCATGGATTAGGACAAAGTTCATATCGAATCTTTCATTCAAAACTGAACTTAATTCTGATGTTTGTTTCCACTTCCTAACGGAAATAATTAAACGGATGATTAAAATTTAAAAAAATTGTACTGGTTTTGGGGGGTCACATTGTATAGGGTGTTCTTTAGTGCAAAGAGCACTTGGGGATCACCATTTTGAAGAACATGATAAGGAAAATATTTAGTACTTTTAAGGGAATTTAATAGCACAAGTGGACAATTGTACCATTAATGGTTTGTGGAACTGATTCCGCAAACTTTAATGCTGCAATTGCGGAATTTTCATTTGATTGCTGTTTTGCTGTTGAGAGAAGCTTAAAAGGAAATTATAATAACTGGTATGGTTTGCTTAAGCATTTCAACAAGGACAAAACCACAATTTTCATTGATTTTCTATCGCAACCGAAAACCGCAATCAAATGGCAATTCCACATTTGCAGATTTGATGGTTTAGGAAACTGATTTTGCCGACATGCCCACTTCTGATTGCCGACATGCCCACTACTGATTGCCGAGATGCTCACTTCTGCTCAATGCTGTCTTTGTGGCCTGTTTTAATCTAGGTTTTCGAGAGAATGCGATAAAAACAAACACAGAAAGAGAAAAAAGCGAATTATCAGAAAAATAACAAGGGTGAAAAAGGTGTGAACATGAAAACAACTGGTAAATCAGACCTCGGTAACCGAGAATATTGTGGCTGAGGGGGCGTTATCACCCCCCGTACAAAAAAGACTAGGAAATTGAACTATCCACAGGGAATTTTATAGTCATTTCCATTTAAATTAATTTAAAATCCATTTCTCCTAATTACCTTTTGCTCTAAGTGATTTTTTGTTAGCCTCTACTTGTTACATTGTGTATTTTGTTGGAAAACCATTTTTAGTTATTTGTATTTACACGTTAATTAGTTTATGCTAAGTTAGGCTATTTAGGTATCTCCGCCTTTCTGGATTTTTATGTGATTGTAATATATTTTAGATGTTAATTAGTTAAGCCTAGGTTTATTATTGTGTTGAACCACTATGACCTAGCCTAACCCAGGCTTAAACTAATTACAAAAGAAAATGCAAACACCTAAATTTCAATACAAGCGAAGAGACCCATACAAGTCAACTGATCTTAAACCACTAATTAATAAAATTCACTTTTCACAGAGAAAGGTGGGTGGAGTCTGGAAGAACTCTGTTATTTAATTCAAGGATACATCAATCCGACAGTGAGAGCCAGTCAGTTAATCTCATTTAGGAAGGCCACCCCGTTAAGTGTTAAAAAGAAGGTATTTACCGTCGTCACCTTTGAAAATATGTTTGGGGAAGATTTCTTTCTTTGGATTACAAAAGAATCAATGGTAAGTCGCCAGGAATGTTCCTTAAAGAAAATCTTAAGGAAGGTTCCCGTTTCCTTCACTTTCCAAAGGTGATACCATGAAATTCGTGCAACCTCAAATCTTGTCAGGGAAATACATTCCTTCGATTCATTCCGAAAGGACATTTGAGAGAGTTTTGTGCTTGTTGCATGCTTGCTTGGGTGTAATTCCCGAAGCTCTGTGAATGCAATTCTCCCAACCACGTAACGAGGACATATTCCGTAGAACTCCGGCCCCACCCATTTCGAAGAGCCCTTTCTACTAATGTTATCTACCTTTAATAGAGTTTCACTTCCCCGCCATTTCATCACTATCCTCTTTTTTTGATAGGATCACAGTGTTAAGGATCACATGCCAAAAATAGCGAAATTAAAATTATTCCTGCCGATTAAAGCGAAACCAATGTAAATGCGATGGAAAGACAAAAGATAAACATGTTAAAACTATTTGTACCACTGCTGAAGTTGTACTTTGGATTTGGTAAAAAATGAAACCTTTTTTAGGAATAAATTTCGTTTGTAATCAATACAAGCCTTTACTCGGCACTGCCAGGCATAATTATCAAAAGAGGCAGCGCAATATGGGCAGTTTATCGACGTAGAACCCGACTCGCATTTTAATTCACGTCTAATACGTCCTTTTGGGTTCATCACTAGTAAATTTTCTATCATTTTTTAAAGCTAAAGAATCAATGAATATAAACTGTATGGCCTTTTTTCACTAGTCCAATGCTATCGTAGGCATCTGTGTCAAGAATAGAGAAGCCAAAAGTTCCCACGTCAATTAATAGCGAGCCCCATCGAAGACAGTTTCAAAATGACGAAAGGGCCACTCTTTCTTCTTTGTTTTGTTTTTAACATCGATTGGTCCAGCGTAAACAAGGCTTAATGAGGGCCTACTTGGAAGCATAAATCCGAATCTGTCTGGAAGTGGAAGACACGATGTTTTTTAAGCGAGATAACTAGATGGTAATTTATGAATTTATTTATTAACACTACCCCTAAATTTTTTGGGGGTAGAAGAGCCTAATCAGATAAGGAAACAGCATAAAGATGAGAAAGAAAATCAAGGGCAGAAGGAGCGGTAGTACTATATATTTTCTACCAGCCAACGAGCGCTTGGGGTTGTTATCTGGCACAAGGGAGAGTCATTCTTTCCCTGTCAGAGCCTAAAGCCTCTTAAGCCGATTCCAAGGGTTCTCGCTATCTCTTGGAATTTAAGACGAGTATCCAAGTCCAGCACTTTATATACAAGGGTAACGAGATGAGGCTCATGGCAAAGCAATTCTTCCACCCACAGGTCTGGTAAGGGGGTGGGGGCGGATGGAGGAAGTAAAAGGTGGAGCTACTTCAAATTAGAACTTAACAGACACTCCATGGGATGCAATTTTGGTTACACCCCTTCCTCCTGCCTCGAAAATGAAAAAAAAAAATCTATACCCAGGTGCTAGGGGACGCCTGTCTCCGTCAGGAACCTAAGTAAGCCAAAGACAATTGTGTATGTGTATATATATATATATATATATATATATATATATATATATATATATATATATATATATATATATATATATGCAGATACACCCACAAAGGAAAGGTGAAAAACGATTCTGAGCGCTTTCGTCTTATTCTTAAAGACCTTTTCAAGGAATGAACAGGAGGCTGGACATACATTGCCTTAAATAGTAAAAGAGGGGCTTAGATTACCCACATCTGAACCTTAATTAGGGGGTACAAAATACTAAAAAAACTTTATTTGAAATATTATGTATGTAGTGAAGATTGAACTTTGGGAACGCAATAATGGAGATACATTCTAATATATTTCTCGAAATATAATTACTGCATTTTATGAGTGGTTTGACACTGTTCCACTTAATGCTATGGTTAAGATTGTACATATGTAGAAAAAGCGCAGATTGTTCACTGTGATTACGTACATTGGCTTGACGTTGCTTAACACGGACATCTAGTTCTTTCCTGGTTTGTCCAAAGAGTCTATGGCTGTGGGTTTTCTATATATTTCATATTTGAAACAATGGTTTGTCCGATGAATTAGAATATCTAGGAAAGGGAGTGTGCGATCTTTTTCAACTTCTAAAGTAAATTTAATCGAGGGCACTAAGGTATTAATTTTAGTAAGAAATGTATTAATATTTAAATTATTAGGCCAGAGGCAAAGGATGTCATCAACATATCGCATCTAGGCTATAGGGGTTTCTTGAATTTGGGGGGGGGGGGGCGTATTCTAGATTCGAAGAATTCCATGTATAGGTTTGCGAGTACAGGGAACAAACAATTCCCCATTGCCATTCCAAAGAGTGGGCGATAAAATTTTCCATTAAAGGTAAATTTGCAATTGTTGATGCAAAGAGCAATGAGTTTAATTAGGGTAGAAGCGGTTATAGGGACAGCAACTGTGTCGATGTGTTCTTCAAGGAAATTCAAGAGGGAACAAACATCGAAACTCACCAGGCTAAAATTATCAGGGTAGGGGAGCTCATTAAGTTTACTAATGTGGTGCATATTATTGGTATGTGAATTGGAAATGGTCACAACCAAAGGGCTTATTTGAGAGGCTAACCATTTTGATAGGTATAGGAAACACACCCACCAGAGCTAATGATGGGGCGCATTGGGTTATCAGGTTTATGGGTTTTAATAACACCATAAAGGTAGGGAAGGGAAGCATTTGAAGATTTAAATTTGCTAATCAGGTCAGGGGATCCTTTAAGTAGAGAGCGAACAGTTAAATCTTCGTTTAAGCATACTCTTTTGGAGGGGAATGCAGTTTGTGCTCTACACATTTGTCTAAGCATACGACCGTTAAGTTTTAGCACTTTTTTTGTTGTAATTAGTTTTACTTCTCTCTCAGCTATGTCGCTAACCACTGCAATGTTTTTCATTATCTACAACTCATGTTGGATGTCGCCATTATCTTTTCATGTAGATGGGCAGTTTTTAAGAAAATTTGTATTTATTGAAAATCTTGAGAAACGTTTTCGATTGAGTTTAAATGAAGCACAATAATTATTTTTTTTATAAAAGGTTGAGATCTTCACTGTTAAAATTGTAACAATTTATTGGGTTTTCTACGTTGGTCTTCTGAAGTCATCATTATAGTAGCCATTTTTTGTTTTATGTCAGTAGGACTTCATTATAAAAGAATCGAATGTCTCAGTCTCTGTGGCCAGATAGGTTAAGGTGGTTGGTGATTTTTTCACAGCAAGCATTGCTAATTTCTGGATCTACTTTGTAATCGAGATACGGAGCTTTTACAGCCAATGGTGCTAAGAACCAAGCAAAGTCAATAGCGTCGCATTAGCAAAATGCAGGAATACGAAATAAGATTCCTCGTTGTGCGTACCACTGAGAATAATCACGGCCAATTTTAATAATTAGCACAAAATTAGTGTTTTTAATAATCTTTTAACTTATATAATTATGATAGTCTTGGACAAGAGCTGGAATATTGGTACAGACAAAGATTTCAGAAATATCATAAAATTCGTTTTCTCATATTCACTGCAAACAAGACCTTGGCCTATTTCAAGACAGAAAATTTAAAACTCCATGCGACAATGCTTCAAGCATCGTAGGTCAAAATTGATGTGCTTTACGGCTTTTTCTGATCAAAATGCATGGAAAAATGTACAGAAACCTATGAAAATAAGAAAAGCTTCTTTTTTTTTTATCAGGCCTAAGGCACCCTTTATTCAGTCGGTGTTGCTTTCAGTTGGATCGAAACACACCGCCTGTATTTTTCTTCTATGCCAATTTTTTTCCACTGCTTAGCAAACAGCTACAGCTTGATCTTCTTTAGAAGGATTTAAGGAAGACAAGTTGGGCAACTGCCCAATCCAATTGGATTCTAAATGGTAGCAGGAACAAATGGGGGCAAATTAATTATAAAAGAGGGAGAAGACCACTATGAGATAAAATTTTTAAAAATAAAGATTTAAAAGATTCCCCTCTCAAAAGGAAACAAAGGCGGGGCAGGCGAGGAATAGTTGAAAGGGTCAGGAAACAGGACCACCGAAGAATGGCGAAATGAGGGCATTCCAGTAAAGGATGGGCGAGCGATTGGTTTCCACCACCAAAATAACGGCATCAAAGGCTGATTCGAGCACCAGCAAAAACAAGATGGCCGTGGGTAAGTCTCGTGTGGCCGATACGAACTCGGTAAAAGGCCACCTCTAAGGACCGTTGTCTCAGGAGGCTCGAGGGACAAGAACGAACAGACATTTTGATATTATATAATTTAAAGGATAAACACTCATCACATTCGTTTTGCCATAACTGAAAAATATAATCTCTTATAGGGAAAAGAAATCTCGAAAAGGCAGAATAGGCTGAACGGTCCAGCTGATCAGCCCTCTCGTTGCCCACGACCTCTAAATGTGCGGGGACCCAACAAAATAGAACTCGATATCGGGACGCATTCTGGATCAGTCAGTTGCAGATTTCTATGACTAAGAGATGGGAAGCACTAAAAGAGCAAATTGCTTGTAAAACACTCCTAAAATCGGAGAAAATAACGAAATCTTTAAAAGATAAAATTTAGATCAGTCTAAAAGCTAAAAGAATAGCTGAAAGTTAAGCAGTTAAAATAGAAGCGGCCAGCGGCAAAGACAGAGTTAAAAACTCTCCTGAGTAGGTGGCTGCAGCACCTACGCCTCTCTCTAACTTAGAACCTATTGGGTATATCGGACAATGTTATGTATGTGAGGTCGTATGCTCGAGGAACATGTTCTTAAGGAAGCAAGGGTCCACGGACGACTTATTAAGGCTCAACATTCTAGTGAAAACTGTGGGAGGTGGAGCGCGCCAAATTTGACACGAATAGCCCAATTTAGATTGGACTAAGGCAGGGAATAGTGACCAGTATTCGACAATTACAGCGCTACGATGTGTGGGAGAAGACATTTAAAGTGTCTACAGCTCGCAAACGGCCCGTTGGAAGACGGCGTAGTTGTGTTAACTAGGATAGCTTGGCATCAAGAGTTACGCCTAGGAGCCGAAACTCAGAAACTAACTTTATCTTCACACCTTTCAAGCGGATAGGTGGCGGAACAAAAGCCCCTCTTCCCCAATGGAAATACATTGCCTTCGTTTTTATCGTGGAAAAGCGGAATCCCCTAAGTTGTCAATTTTCCAAACCGCATCGACTGCCAGCAGCAGACGATGCGATACTGAGGAAAGGCGAGGCAAGGAACAGTATAGTGCGATGAACAGGGTCGCCGATACATCCTCTGGGAGAGGGAAAATGATATCATTGATCGTAATTAGAAAGCAGAAAACACTTAAAATGCTACCCTGATGAACTCCCTCCTCGTGGGTTCGTAGGTGAGAGTAGGTGTCTCCAATACGAACCATACATGATCGAAAGGCTAAGAAACGGTAAAAGAGCTCTCATACCCCCAAACTGTAGCTGCCTTAAGACGCCGTATCTCCATGCTGTATCGTAAGATTTCTCAATGTCGAAAAAATATGGCAATAGAGTTGAAAATACGAAAACAGCGGGGTGGAGAGTCGTCAAAGAATTTGAGTTCTTTCCCACTCGGGAAAAAATCCTTGACAATTCCATTGTAAAATAGAAGAATTATGTGAGGCGGTTAAATACCACAGTAGGTATCTTTTTCTCCTTTGTGGCTGAAGTTAAGTTTAAAGTGCGTCCCAAAGAGCTAGGGCGACCAAGAGCATATTTTAAAGAGCCTCTGTAGCAGGGAAAGAGATCAGGAAGGAGCAGGGACGGGGGATATTTCCGAGGGTTTCGAGGAATCAGCCAATACCTCTGTCTAAAACTAGGGCGCACAGCCCGACGGAAACGGAAGGTCGCGAAGAAATTTTCGGATGGTAGATTTCGATGACTAAGGGGCTGATCCAACAACCGCAGCTGTCGATGTTGGAATATCATCAGCTTCCATTAGATCATGAGTCGGAAGGTGAGTGAGTGAAGAGGTGATCTGGGCAAAGTACAAGGCAGTGGGTGGATTTCTGCTCCCGCATGGACCAGTGAGGGGCTTACATCCTGTGAAGAGCGGGGCAAGCTTGAGGACAAAGAATATTTTGCAACAGAAGAGTCCATTGAACACTCTGGGCGCTCAACTAAGTCACCTCCAGAAGCAGCCCGCTTATTGGTGAACGATGACCCAGGTGAGTAATCCTTCCTCTTACCACGGGGCTTTGAGTCCCAGGGCCTGGTAGAAGAACCATCACTGGTCTAGAAAAAAAATTCTTTCAGATAACGTCTGATGGCGGGCCCAGCTAGAGCCGCCGGGAAAAGGGGACCAACATTAGGTATCTCGGTGTGAGAGCGATGTTTCGACGGTATATTGGAAATAATTCTGACATTAACGGTAGATGGGCGATGAGATGTTTCGGGCGTGTCGGACCTCGAACGTTATTGTCCGTTTGGTCTAGCGTCACGCAAAACATCTGAGAAGAGACGGCCAAAGATGAGATTTGTGCTTGATCACGTTGGCGAGCCTCTCTCACGTCCAGATGCAGAGTCACACAAAGCAAGGACCCCCATTTCATATAACAAGGTGTGCTGACCAAGAGGTCGCGTGATCACATTATTCTGATTTATGACCTTACCACCTTCAAAAATTTCAATAATTCCCGGACAAACCTTGAGAGGACCTTGGCAATTATATCATTGGAAAGAGAATGCACAACAAGATAAGGGTTTCAAATTTCGTTAGAATCGGCCAAATAGTTACAATGTTATTAATTTATTACAAAAACACAAAAAAGGCAAAACGGGGAACGACCGACATAGTGAAATATAGAGTTGCCCGCGACTAAAAATATTTGGCAGGTTTTCGATGCAACACTGTGGGTACCACCGTAGTTGGCACTCAATGGTGCTTTGGCGCATTCAGGTTCATGGTAATCAGAACCACAATTCACACAGGGACGGGAGTGCCGACAGGCACGACCAACATGACAAATTGATTGCAATTGAAGGAACGTCTGGGACACGAAGTTACCCAGCTTTAATAAACTGGGGGAGTACCTGAGGTTCAAACGTTAAAATCAATGTGGCAGTTGGGACTCTCGCAGAGCCCAGTCTTAGTTACCCTGTTTACATGTGCGATACGCTGGTTACTAAGATTACTTTGGACACGAGTGAGGTCGTAGTCCCTTAATTTGTTTAAACGGATGATATCTTTGACATAATTTAGACGTAGGTGGCGCAAAACGGTTCCGGAGAATTCGGCAATCGAAGACAGATTTCAGACAGGGTTCACCACAGCAGGACTCGAATGATTCATTAACGTCAAACACATCCACCTTTGCAAGTGGGATTTCAGATAAGGAACTCAAGGCTAGAAAGCGGGTAAAATCTAAATCTGGGTGGTCCACATCGATAGCATAGGGGTCCAACGAGAGCGAGATAAGGCTGAAAGGGGAACTGAAGATTTAAAAAAAAAATAATAGCCCATCTGGCGACTGCCTACTAGTGCAAAAGTCGCTGTAATTTACGCAAAACCTAATACTAGGCTAGATTAAAAAACAAGTAAATAACAAATAAAAGAGAAAAATTAAATTCAAGGTAAAAACAACAACAACAGATAAAAAACAAACAAAACCAAGATAAGTGGCGAACTATAGAACGTTTGGCACGAGAATTCATAGGAGAAGGGAAAATTTTAGGTTTATGACGAGCCATTTTAAACAGAATTGACTTCACCTTCGCCCTCGGGACTCCCCACCACAGAGGCCTACAAGGGCCCAGCGCTACTGCAACTCTCTATTTGGTTGCGTCTGGTATGTCCTCTCGGAAAATGGATACGGATACACCACACCATCTTTATAGGCCGAATAAGCTTCTTGAGATCTCTTACGATGAAATGGATCGAAACGTAGTGGTTCCTTGGACATCGGAAAACGAAGGTGATGGAGATGCCCAGCCTCCTCTGACCTTCATGAAAGAAGAATTGAAAATCAGTCAGAAAAAAACAAGCAGCTATTAGGTAACTGTCGGGGTTCCTGGAGAGGAGAAAGAGGGGGAAATAACAGGAAATAAAATAAAATAATATGGGGGGTGCATTAAATGTCTGGTTTGAGGCACCAGGGGACCCCTAACGGCCCCAAGGCTGACCTTCCTCGCCAATAGAAGGCCAGAGCCTCTCTGGGAACGACACCTGACAAAAGAAGAGAGAGAGAGAGAGAGAGAGAGAGAGAGAGAGAGAGAGAGAGAGAGGGATCTTTTTTAGATGTTGGAATTTAAGGTATAAATATTTTTTAAGAGCACATCTGGCGACTGCCTATTATAGCCCAAGTTGCCGTAATTAACGGAAAGCCTAATACTAGGCTATATTAAAAAAAAACAAGAAAATAACAAAGATCAAAAAGGAACAAAGGCAAGACAAGGTAAAAGAACAACAACAAATAAAAATAGCAAGTCTGTGTGCAGGAACCAACCCCGAGTAGAAGAGACAAGCGGTAGAGACCCCGCTCGTCCCGGTACCAAGACAGGTTACGTGCGCGAAGATCACCCAGGCTGGGACACCCAGGCGAACAGTCTGGGGGGCAACGCAGTCTCGGGTTGCTACAACCGTGGGATCACGAATATCGCAAACCAGGGGATGAAGAGATTGCAATGCCCCGAGAGCACTCAGGGCGCTTTGTGAGTAGCTATAAATCACAATCGGGTCTCCGAACCGATTACATCGCGTTATCTTCCTTATCGAGCGTTGTATTACAACCAGCTTGGATGTGAATACACGCAGAGCCTGGCAGAGCCCCGATAACTTCAAACAGAGGAGATACGGCATGGAAACCAACCTCCTCTTGGGACTTTGAGCCATCCGTATACACCGGCACGGTTCCAGCGTGATGCAGAATGTGCTCCAAATAGGCCGAATGCAATACCTCCGGTGCTGTAGAAGCTTTGGGAGTAGAGGCGTGGATACAAATGAGTATATATAACATTCATTTTCTCTCGTGAAAATTAACAGTTATAGCTAGTCTTCACTTTCCCCCGCCTCATATAGCCAGAAGTAGCTTGCCATCTCATTGTAACAACTAAGCGTTGCAATCCGCGATTAAATTTTCTCTGTTCCCTCATTTTTTTCTGTCGACGCTGAACAAAGTTCAATTAATATTTAAGATTTTACTCTTACAATTAAAAGCTCATTCACTCTCAGTGTATCACTTGAGCCTGTTTGTGTATTTTTAGTTGGATCATTAGAATGCTGGCTGTCTCTTTCATCTTCACTCTAGCTATTTGACAATGGTAGTAGGTGAACCACGACGTTTCCTGCCATTTCATCGTAAGTTCTCTTTGTTCTCCACCTTTTTTTTTGTTTTTTCCTATTAAGTATTACTTATCCTCTTCGTTCTTAACTGTATTTAACACATTCTCATGGGCAATATCAAATAAATCATCTAATTTTTCGGGGAATTTTGCCTGTTGCTTCGTTTCCACATTTGATTCCCTACACAATATCTCTAAATCTCTCCATTCTCTATACGGTGATTTAACATTTTCAATGCATCATTAGTTCGTTTTGATCTCTGCGACCTCGGAGATAGTGGTGCGATTCTCTTTTCTTTCTAACGCCCTTTCTTCTCACGTATTATAATCACACCTAGACGACGACTTTATGTTCAAGTCTGTGTAAGTAGGTAAGTAGTTTTCAGCTGCTGTGTGTGCCTATCCATGACTGTCTACATTAAAGGGCCTAAGACGAAGCTCAATAATCTCAAGGAGCAGATAAATATGATCCACCCAGCTAAGTTCATACATTTTGAGGAGAAAATTAAGGCAAATTAATCTTGTGGAAAAACGGCAAAACACAAGCAGAAAGTTAAGCAGATTGCTACAATCTGCTTAACTTTCTGGTGCCTCACAAAATTAGCGAGTCCTTTGGCGTCACTGCTTCTGGGAGCTGCATACCTCAAGCTGCTGCGAACCAAAGGATTGTGGATCTGTTCGTAGACAACATCATGCTTCCACTCAGCTGATCCAAGACGCTGAATCCTAGCAAGAAGTCTATCAAGAGGAGGCGCTGGGTGGGCGAATCTTTAAATCGCATCTCACTTGAAACAGTTAATTCTAATATTGAAACTCTTTATCCCCAAACCTAAGAATACTATTTTCAAATTACTTATACTGCTAGACGGTACGTTCAATTTCACTAAATTTAGTAGTGATGTGAAAAATAATATCAATAGTCAAATACTCAGACTATTGAGCGTTTTATTTTATTATTTTGAATGTTATCACTGATTTTTACGGTTTTCTAAATGTCTCGTTTATAAAGATGTCGCATTATTATAATGATGTTTTGACAATTCTGTCATAGTGTAGTCATATTTGAGTGAGGATGTTGCAACACTCATGGAAGACGTGTTACTTTACATCCCCAAAATTTACATTTCAACTATAAAAAATAAAATATTAAATTTTCTGTGTGTTGCCACCACAAACGACTGCTGGGCTGCCCACACTGGTTGCAGCCCATCGCCACGCAGAGGCTGCATGGATTGCTCGCGTGCTTTAGGCATACAGGTCATTTACCTATGATGTGCTTGCACAGATTAAATCATATTATTGTTTTATGTGCTTATTACTTTATTAGTTCTATTAAAAATTCCTTTCTGGATCTTATATTAAAAATAAATTGTATATTAATTGTATAAATTAAATTTTAATATTTACGAATTGTAACAAGCATTTTTTAAATAAATTAGAATATGTTTGTATTTCAGGATAACAACAGAGAATGTCAATTTAGAGCAGATGCTGACACACTGACAGAGGCTCAAAATTTGGACGACCACAATGAAAGTGATGCTGTAGTTGCTGTGCCTAGTTCAGGGAAAAAGCTCGAACGGGAATTTGAGTACGTCTCTCTGACAGACTACCTTGTTGTGACTGTGGTTGACCTTGGGCTTGAAGATGTCGACAATCCCATAAACCTACCAGTCCACATCTTAAATCTACTGGCCAGCAAGGATGCAGAGGCTGCACTACAGAGTCGTGTTCAATGTGCTCTACAGGGCTACAATAACCAAGGCATGTGCCATCTGGAGCTGCAGGATCGCATCAATGTGACAACAGATGACATCTACTCTGAGGTGGGAATGAGGCAAGTTGTTCATAACACGAGGTGGGATTCCACCAATGACTATGTGACATTCGTAAACACCTTACTCCCCGTAAGGGGCACGGCGATTTACTCTCCTGGCCACCGTGATGACGGGACTCAGTGCCCCGTCGGGCCCCAGTTTGGCATTCTTTTTCTTATTTCGCTAAGACCTACTTCGTCTTCTGTACCGATTCTCTTTCACCATGCATCGTCCTTCCATCTACGTTTGTTTGGCGATCTCGGTGTGTCAGAGCTGTCCGTCAGGGGCACAACCCCATGGTTGGGCCCTGCCTGTGTTTGCTGGTGGGTGCCTGAGCTAGAGTGGCGCTCTTGGGGGTCTTTGTTTTCCCAACCGGTAAATTTCCGAGGCTGGCCGGCCATTTTTAAAACGGTGGTTGGGTCAGGGGTCGACGGGCTTACCCTCCTGGTTGGGCCGTAGCTCCGAGAAGGTGTCTCGACGGTAGACAGTGAGTCCCCTGCGCGAGTTCGCACCCCCATTTATACTCAACTTTATATGGGTAATAATAAAAATTTTTACTCCCAGAAGTCGCGTCCTACGCCTTAATAAGTCCTCTTTTACGCGCTTGTTAGATCCCTTCGCAGAAGAGAGAGATCCTGATTTGGATTATCCTCATTTTCTGGTGCTGAATTCCAGTTCCGAGTCTCCGCTTTCTAAATTGGACGTGTTTGATTTAAATGGGATTGAGTCCCGCTGTGGTGCGCACCGCCGTATGTGTGCCCGTGGTAGTGGCGATATAGTGGTTGAGGTATCTCCACGAGAGCAGTGTGGCGCTGTGAGGGACTTTTCCTCCGTCCGGAGGTCCTATGTTTCGGCTGTGCCCCACACTCGCCTTAATTTTGTTAAGGGAATGATTCGCTCCAACGAATTATTGCAATATGATGCCTCGAGATTTAAGGATAAACTTTCGTTCCAGAGGATTACGGACGTTTATAGGGTTTCTAATCTGTTAGTTTCCCTAAGGTTCCTACGAGTACGCTCATCGTCACCTTTGAGCATCAGGATCTGCCCCAGTTTGTTCGTGCTGGTTATCTTCGTGCTCCTGTGTCCCGTTATGTCGAGCTTCCCAGAGGTCGTTTTAATTGACACCAGTTTGGCCATACGAGCAGCAATTGTAGGCCGGCTCGTCGCTGTGTGGCCTGTGCGTTGGCGTGCCATGGCTCCTCTTGTGGGAATCCTGAATGTTAGGCCAATTGCTGAGGTTCCCATAGTGCGGCTTCGCGTTCATGTCCCGTATTTCTTTTTGAGGAGGAGGTCCTGGCTCTTCGGAACTCCTCAGGGTGGACTTCCGTGAGGCCCGTCGTATGGTGTGGGGCCAGCTCGTTCCCCCCGGCCGTCTCTTTTCTGACGTTCTGCGGGAGGCGGGTTCCCCCGTCCACCTCCTTTGTCTTCTCGCGGTCCATATGTTTCTCCCTCTCCTTTGCCTTCGTTCCCTACGGCCGTTCATCCGTTGGTCCTTTGATCTCTTCTCATGTTCTGCCCTCTGTCGCGGACCGTAAGATAGACCGATCCGAGACTCTGGAGAATATCCAGCAGTTACTCTAGGCGTCTGCCCGCGCTGTTACTTCCGTTCTTTGGCCCCAGCGCAAACGGAAGGGTTCTCCTCACCCAGTTCTGAATCCAAGCGCACTGCCTCTAATGAGGCTGGTTCGGTACCCGAGTCGGCTGTTTTTGCGCCCTCCGTTTTGATTCTTTCTCCTCCCCGGTCTTCGCTGGCCTCCCCCGTTGGCATCAGCCATGTAATTGTGAAGGCGAAGGTTCACCCAGTTCCGTCTTCTTTGCCTAATACCGCGATTCCCCTTACCGCTGTTCCCTTCTCATTCTCTGTCCATGTTCCATCCTGGTTCCAACTTCTTCTCATCTTAGTTCTTGGCCGTCTCTTCCATCCGGGCTATGGGACTAGCCCCTTCGCGGTGTTAATTCTTCCCTCCCTCACCGGGGGCGTGTTGCATAGTAGTGCTTCTCTTTTAATTTCCGCTTCGCTATTTTCTGCGCCATTTGCCGTCCGTACTGCCTTGAAGGCAGTATCTTGGCGTATCTTCCATCTCTTCGTCCACGTCCTTGACTCGTGTTTGGAAGCGTTTGGAAGCTTTGGCTGACCAATTTGCTACGGTGAGTAGCGCTGGCAGCTATCCTCGACGGTTTCTCGATCATAAGGTCACCATAGAATCTCGCTTTTTAGATTTTACCACGTGCGCCATCTACTCTTATAATGCTCTCTTTTCCGTCTATAAGCTGCGGGATGCTTTGTCTCACTGTGGCTCAACCTCTCCCGGTGATGATTGCATCCACTACGACTTACTTTCTCCAGTCGTCTCCATATCCACTAGTTATTTTTGTTTGACCTTTAAAACCTGCTTTGGGTCAAATAAATCTATCCGTCCTCCTGGCGTGTGAGGGTTGTTCTACCCTTTCTCAAGCCCGGTAGGGATGGTTATGGACCCCAGTACCTATCGCCCGATTGTTCTTTCGAACTGCCTCAGTAAGTTATTCGAGGCACTGAAATAGAGAGATGAACGAGTTGTAGAGTCCAACTCGGTCCTCTCCCCATTTCAATGCGGTTTTCGCAGCGATCGTAGTACTCTTGACCACCTCATCCGTTTGGAAGAGTCCGTTTTATGAAATTTTTCCTCCAGGCATCAGGTGTTAGCGCTGTTCTTCGATATTTAGAAGGCCTACGATACCACTTATATAATTGGGGTATGAGGGGCTTTTTACCAGTTTTTATTCAAGAATTTATATCGTCACGTAACTTTAAGGTCCGTATTGCCTTCTCTCCTCACATCGATTACAGCTGGCAATTGATGCCGTGTTATGCTGTCTCCAAAGGTTTCCATTTTTTGGTCACCAAAACGAATGCCATGCATTTTATTGGGGTCGTGGTGTCCTTGGCCTAACTACCCTGTTCTTGTTTGGCACGGCGATTGAGTATGTCCCCGTTGTTAAGTTTTTGGGTTTAACGCCTAATAGCAAGCTCAATTGGGTACCCCATTTGCGTGGCTTCAGGGCTTCTTGTTTGAAGGCTATGGATTTTCTTTGGGTTTTATCCCGCACCACTTGGGGTAGTGATAGGCGCACTTTGTGGTCGCTATTCGGCGCTGGTTCAATCCCGGCTGGACTACGGTTGCTAGGTGTACTCTTCAGCGTCTCCTTCGGCCTTGAGGTTACTTGACTCTGTTCGTTCGCTTGGGGCCCGTCTTAATAGTGGAGCCTTTCGCACATTGACGCCTATCCCTATCCTCTTTGTGGAGGGTGGCGTGCTTTGCTTGCGATATCAGTGGCTATATGTGTGCCTAAGATCCCTGTTTCGTGTTCAGCATTACTCTTAATCACCAGTCCATGAGTGCCTTTTTGCTCCGTCCTCTTCGGCATCTTTTGATCGGCGGCCATCTCTACCCCGACCTCTGGAGCTCCTGGTTGGGGGCCATGTCGGCTTCCTGGGTGTTGGCCCTCCCATTCCCACCGGCTGCGTAGAAGCATTCGCCCTCCTGAGGTCTTTACTGCATTTTGGCATTTCTAGAAAGGGTCTACTAACCCGCGTCTATTAAAGTACCTATTCCTTGAGCATGCCTGTTCTCATGCGCACCAGCGTTCCATCTATACTGACGGCTCGAAGTCGGACCTCTGCGTTTGCGCGGCCGTGGTGTCTTCCACGGAGTCCCTTTGGTTCGCTCTCCCTCCTGTAGCGTCCGTTTTTACTGCACAGATGACGGCCATTCTTTTTGTCTTGCTTTGTAGGCGGTTCGTTCTTGGCTGGTCAGAAATGCTTCCTGTTACATGGTGGCGTTCTATTGGGCTCCCGGGCAACAGGTAGGTCAATCGGTCGCTATCGAGGTCCCGGATGCCGCTCCTCTGCCCTTTAGGGATTCCTACCCAGTAATCAGGGCGTATATCTTTCGTTTGGGGCAGAGAGAGTGGGATTCGTTCCCCCCTTCTAAGCTGTCCCTTATTTTACGTTTAGCTCCTGTAAATATAATAATTAGGTCCTCGTTACGTAATACCGTATATATTTTTTCTCTTTGTTGGCGGAGTAATACGGTCATTTTCTCAGCATAAGGTTTCGTCACGGAATAGTCGTCTGCACAAATGAATTTATTTTAACTTATTTATTCTTTACAGGCCGTATAAATTTTGACGCTTAATTCCAGTCAATATAATAACTATATCTCTGTTCACGCCATTTGAACAGCTGATAGCCGATTAAGCTGACGTGGTGCCTTAGTTCTAGGCAATCTAACATTGCTCTTCTTTTTTTTCAGGCAACATTTCACTTTTCCATTTCTTTCAGGAATATAAAGTTATTTCTATTTCAGATAAAATAAGGATTTGGGTTTTTTTTTCTTTGCTCCTCCAGGTAAAATAACATAGTTTTCTTTTTTTTCATGGCTGTCTTAACACTTCATTTCTTTCAAGAATACAACGCTTATTCGTATTTCACGAAAATTAACAGATTATTTTTGCTCTTCCAGGTAAAATAATCATTGCTTACTTTTTTTTCAGACGGCGAAACATTTCTCCATTTCTTTCAGGAATATAACATCTATTTATATTTCAGGTAAAATAACAATTCTCTTTTTATTACTAGGTTAAACATGCTTGTTTTTATGATGACTTCACGGAAACGTGTCTGCGCGACGTGCGAAGGGCGTTTTATTGGGGAGGCCCACTTTGAAGGCCCATAAACAAGTTGTAGAGGCTGTGTGTCTCGTGACCAGTTGGAAGTTGAGCTCCGTCGCCTAAACCGAGAGCTAGCAGCGGTACGTGCCAGGGTTAAGGGGCTGGAGACGCGAAATGATGGGAGGCCTAGTCACTCACAGGTCACCGGGGGCGACCAGAGAGTGTCCGAGCACGCAGCGGCGCCTGCTGCAGCGTCTGTCCTCTGTGGACAACGAGGACCGGAGACACCTGCAGTAGTTGGACGGCCCCACGAAAATAAGACAACACGCGAATCGCGTGAAGCAGCTCCTGTGTTTCACGGACGCACAGGAGTCGAGACGCGTGCGAACAGAGACGAACCTTTCGTGCCAGTTCGTCGAGGAGTTGCCCCGAAACCCCTGAAGCGGAGGCTACCGACAATAATAGATTTTCTGTTTTAGACGACTCACAGGATGATGAAATTTAGATTCGCCTGGTGGGAGACTCCATCGTTAGGCAACCACTGGAACAATTTTGTGGAAGGCGACCTGCAAAGAGGAAGAGATACTGCTACCCAGGGGGAAGAGTCTAAAACCTGATAGATTCGCTCGATGATTACACGAGTGGATCCACGCAAGAGACGGATTTTGTAATCCACGTCAGGACTAACAATATTTTTCCACCAGATCTGAAGACCTCCTGACGAAGTACCTGCAGCTGATGCATAGAATGAAAGAAAAGAGTAGGAATCTTTTTTTCCAGGCATTCTTCCAGAATAAGGGCGCAGAACGCTTTCTACGGAAAGGCATCTTACATTAATAACTGTGTAAAAGGTCTTTGCCAGGAGGAAGGAGTGCACTTTATCGAAACCTGGAACGACTTCTACGAGCGTGAAGACTCGTTCCAGCAAGACGGACTCGATCTGAATCAGGTTGGAGCTGCAAGACTTGGCAGTCTTAAATAATGCTGTACAGGTTTTTATTGCAGGTCAGTCTCAGGACGCGGAGCCGGTGTAGCGGAATGCAGCGTTCGACGCCCGAATAAAACGCAACCCTCCTTAAACGTTTATTATGACAACGCACGTAGTAGGAATCGACGAATTTAAGCTTCTTGTAGAAAATGAAAAATTCGATCTAATGGCAATTTCCGAGAGTTGGTCGGATATTTTTAATAGGGAGTTTGTCGGTGAATTTAAAACCCCAGGTTACAATCTCTTTTTCAAAGAGAGGGTCAGGAGAAGAGGATGCGGCGTGATGTTGTACTGCAAAGAAAATTTAAATCCCATCAAGGTTGCCGTGGAGAATCATAGCGATGCGGAGCTGACGGAAATGTCAGCTCAGCTTATGTTCCGCTCGCTCTATGGACTTATTGGGTCCACAGCTACAATAATAATCGGTGACCTTAACTTTCTAAATGT
Organism: Ceratothoa steindachneri; assembly: GCA_963969495.1. Classification (NCBI taxonomy): domain Eukaryota; kingdom Metazoa; phylum Arthropoda; class Malacostraca; order Isopoda; family Cymothoidae; genus Ceratothoa; species Ceratothoa steindachneri. The sequence goes on along the minus strand of OZ018324.1, from coordinate 131,951,411 downwards.
AAACTTTGCGGATGCTATTGCTGAAAGAGTTGAATCACAACTACTTCCCTTCCTAGATGATAACTTCCTTATACAATGTGTTGATCGACCTACGCGAGGAAACAATATCCTGGACATTATTTTAATGACATTATTTTAAAGTCGGCGAACCGCTCGGAGACAGCGATCACTGTTCTCTCAGATTTAAAATTGCCCTATGTTCAAACACAGACTCAAATCGTATGCTGGTACCAGTAGCGGTCCTAGCCTACATAGCGCCCTACGTGAACCTCCCCTCCACAGTGCAGATAAGAAGTTTAGGACAGCCATAACTTTCACAAAACAACTTTTAATTGAACTATTTATTGTTACTTCAGAATTGAAAAAAAATGTCATTTATGAATTTTACAAACTCTTCATCACTTAAATAAAACACAAACATAGGATTATAGTTATGGTACCAGAAATAGGAATAATACAAATGAAATTGCACAACTAACATAAACTACAGAAACAATATTGTAATGTAAATTATATAAATGTTTCATCATAAAAGTATAAGAAAGTTGATAGAAGATAATAAATAAAATCTACTGCACCACAGCACATCTACCATCTAAATCCTGATTTTTCTTACTTTCCTAGCTGCAAAATCATGAACTAGCTCATCATATGAAATCTTTTCAGCAAATTATAAAGCTTTTGCAAGATGCCAAAGTAACTTGTGGCATCAATAGATCCCTTGGCAGCATCGGCCACAAGCAAGCTCAGAGAATGAGCCCCACATGGAACAAACAGAGCTATGGGATTCATTTCAAGTAGCCTGGATTGAACACCCTCGTTTTTTCCCTTCATGTTGGCCCCATTGTCGTATGATTGTCCTCTCCAGTCCATGAAAGGAATTTCTAACTCCTCCAGTCTCTTCAAAATCATCGATGCCAAATGCTGACCAGTAGACTCTTCCGCCTCCAAGAACCCCATGAAATGTTCCATGATATGGGGCTTACCCTCAAGTGATACTGCCCGAATCACAACTAACAACTGTTCAGTGTGGCTGATGTCTAGAGTGCAATGTAGAATTATTGAGAAAAACTTAGATTGTTTAATGTCAGCCACCATTGCTGAAATGATCTTGCTGTTCAACAAATAAATGAGCTCGTTTTGTATGCGGTGGCCAAAGTAGCTAGTGTAACTGGAGGTCCCTTGTTGGACACGGTTAATGTGCTCTTGCATTATAGGGTCAAATTGTGCCATAAGCTCAACTTCTTTCAAAAATTGCCATTTGATGGTGAGAATAACTTTTCTGTGTGTCCACTTAGTGCCAAATTCCTAACTGCCAGAGAATGCACAATAGCAATAAGACGTGTTAGCACTGCTTTCCATCTTTATATCTCAGCCTCCTGAAGAGCCATCTCCTGCTTGTCAATGGTCTCCGCTCTTTTTATCCTCACTGCCAGCTCTTTTCACGTTTTTATAGATTTTAGGTGTTCTGGACTGCTTTCGTGTCATGTGAGCAATGAGAAGCATGCTTCCAGTCTGAAATTCCCAGTCTTGTTAAATGTATCTTTCTCTTGCAAAATAATGTACAACAGAAACAGAAGAGGCTGTTGTTTTTTGATGAATAGACCAGCCAACTTATGGTTATATTCTCCCCACTAATCAACGACTTCCTGAAATAATGATGGTGGCAACTTTTTCCATCACTGTCGTTTTTAGGGAATACAAAGTCAGATGATACTTGAGTTAGTCCTCTGGAAGTCAATTTTGTCCTAATTCTGTCTGCCAGAACTGAAGGCAGGGTCAGTGGACAGAGGCTCATCCTTAGTAGTCAATTCAGCTCCAGGCAGTTCTAATGGAAATAACAAGAGAAATATAAATTAGTATGCACATCTAAGTTAGACAACACAATATTCACAGCATGTGTTATGGTGGTGGTGTTATGGAATGGTGGTTGTGACTCGTGAGACACCACAATCATCTGGTAACCCCAGTGAATCAGTGATGATAACATTATAATTCATAACTGTTTACAGAATTGTTTACACACACACACTAATAAATAATTTACTGCTTTATATTTGAAATACATCATTTATTATTTTAAATTATTATTTACCATCCTATGTGCAAAAATATAAATAAATAAATAACTCACCTAAAGAGTTCTGATGGGAAGCAGTGGAAGCGAATGGGTCTTCATCGTCTGGATCTGACTGCATTTGTTGAGACACAGGTCTATGTGAGGCTGTATAAGTAGATGGTTCTCCAACCGGGTCCGAAGGCTCCAAAACCATTTCTGTAGAGGCTTGTATGGCTGCAGAAGTAGACACCTCACCATCCTGGCTAGTGGCAGAGGTTTCAAAATATTTCAAAAGGGTCCCTGCAATTAGGAAAAAAAAACATAAGTGACCAATGCACGAGTTTGCCAAAACAATAATTTAACTTATTGAGCACAAGTTACTTAACATTTTCCTAGGAAACTAGGCAAATTAGGGCTTAGGCTAAATACATCAGTGCACTTCAAATATCCCAGAAAGATGTATGATCACAAAATAGCAGTGAGAAGTATTGGCAAAGTTCTATACCTTCATCTTCTAGAGACTTTATTGCGGAATTTAATATAGAAGGGTACAAAATCCATCATAAGGACCGACTAAATGGAAGAGGCGGTGGAGTTTTAGCTTACGTAAAAGAGGGGATAAATGCGATATCGATGGCCGCCACGACCGTAAATATGAAGAGCGAGGTTCTGCTAATTGAGCTCGAGTGTGCTCAAAATAATAAAATTAACTTAGCCGTTACCTATCGCCCCCCATCTCCAATAGAATCAGAGAACGTACTACTCTTTAAGTGCCTTTTATCCATGGTGAGAAAAGAAAAAACAATAATTTGCGGAGATTTCAATTACCCTAACGTTAACTTTACAAACTATACTTCGGATAAAGTTGGGGAGAGATTAGTAAATTTCATCCAGGATAATTTTCTTGTGCAAAAAGTAGAGGAACCTACGCGTGAACAAAATATAGTGGATTTTATTATTTCAACAGAGGAAACTTTGGTAGAAAACGTTTGCGTGGGTGAGCATTTGGCGACGAGTGACCATAATGTAACTAGGTTTGAAATTAATACTAGCGTTGAGGTAAAAGAGAGCTCACAACTAATCCCACGATTTGGGAGTTATAATTTTGAAACCTTCCGTAACCGAATTAAAAAGATAGACTGGAGAAGATGTTTTGATAATAAGACAGTACAAGGAATGCACTCGGAGCTACAGCAAAATGTGCTTACGGTGGATTTCGAGTTAGTTAAGTACGTTGGTCAAAATAATGGAAAGTCAAAGTCGGGAGCGTAATAAAGACTATCAAAGTTTAAAAAAAAACGAAACGACAACAAATCGGGAAAAATACGTAGACTCTCGAAGGTTGGTAAAGCTAAGCTGAAATATGAAAAAGACCTTGCTATAAATTCGAAACACGAACCGAAACGGTTTTACAGTTACGTTAACAGTAGAAAGCCCACAAAGGGTTCAATAGGGCCGATCAGAGGTAAAGATGGTGTTATGACGGACGTCCCAGAACAATTTGCTAAATGAGCACTTCTCGAGCGTTTTTACTATTGAAGACGTGACGCAATTAGAAACACTAGGCGAGGACATAAATTTGAAAGACAAAATACCCTATCCAATATAAATATAAATGAAGGGGAGATTCTCTCATATATTAATAAAATGAAAAAAGTCGAAGTCACCCGGGCCCGATGGGGTGTACCCAACACCTCTTAAATAACTAAAAAAATGAATTAGCAAGACCGCTCTGCACGATTTTCAATCGATCAATAGAGGAAGGCCTAGTTCCAATAGAGTTCAAGCGTGCTAACGTTACGCCGATATTCAAAAAAGGGGATAAAACTGAGCCTACTAATTTCCGTCCCATCAGTCTAACTTCTGTAATTGGAAAACTCTTAGAATCGATAATTAGAGATAGGTTGGTGAGCCATTGTGAAACAAATAATTTAATTGCAGACTCCTAGCATGGATTTAGACGGGGGCGCTCGTGCTTAACCAATTTACTCGAATTCTTTCATAACATGATTTGCATCTATGATAAAACTAAAGCGGCGGATATAATTTACCTTGACTTTAAAAAGGCCTTTGATATAGTCCCGCACGAAAGGCTATTGATGAAAATTAGAGCAATTGGGGTGAGGGGCAACATACTTAAATGGATTAGAAACTGGCTATCAAATCGTTCACAGCGGGTTGTTGTAAATGGGGCGTGTTCAGACTGGGCCCCAGTCACCAGCGGGGTACCACAGGGGTCAGTCCTGGGCCCATTATTATTTATTGTGTACATTAATGACTTGGATAATGGAGTGTTTAGTAGGATCTCTAAATTTGCAGATGACACAAAGCTAGGAAGCCCTTGCGAGACCCGATGTAGAGCAAATGCAAATGGACTTTAATAAACTTGTGGAATGGGCGGATAAATGGAAAATAGGCTTAAACATAGGAAAATGCAAGGTCATGCATTTAGGGTGTCAGAACTTAAAAGTAGAATACCATATGAAAGACTAAATCCTCAAATCCGTTAACTTAGAAAAAGACCTGGGGATTTTAATCTTGGAGGACCTTAAAGTATCAAAGCAATGCGCAGAAACTTGCAAAAAAGCAAACCGGAATGTTACTTTCAAATCGAAAGATATAATCATGCTACTATACAAATCGCTCGTGCGCCCACGCCTCGAATATGCGGTCCAATTTTGGTGTCCCTCCCTAAATAAGGATATAGAAACTAATTCCTGAAATCCGAAACAAACCGTACGAAGATAAACTACGCTCATTAAACCTACTATCACTTGAAAGTAGACGATTACGTGGACAATTGATAGAATTATTCAAAATCCTAAAAAGATTTACTAATATTGATTACAGACTATTGTTTGAGCTGGACGAAAGGGCCAACACACGCCAAAATGGTTTCAAATTAGTGAACAAGCGATTTAACTCTACTATAGCCCAAAATTACTTCACGTTTAAAATCACGCAAACGTGGAATGGCCTTCCCAACCGTGTAGTTGAAAGCACGTCAGTTATTATGTTCAAAAACCGACTTGATAAGTACTTCAATAGTGTAAATATAACGTAGTGGGAGCACAGATTAAAACGTCATATATTATAAGGAGTTGAGGATTAAAGTGAAATGATGAATAGAGAGATGCCAGCGACGCCTCCATGCATGGAGTGAATGTGAATTCCCTTTTTCTTTTTCTGTCTGTCCTATAAGTATATAATTTTCATCACTAGCAGGCGACGCCTGCGGGAGAAGAGAGTACTGTTCTATCAACACCTCCCCCCCTCTGGTTTGAAGAAGCGTGCTAGTGAATTTGAAGGATATCTAAACCTGCATGTCAAAGGTACACATGTAGATAAGTGTGTACCGTAGAGTTGAAATAGTTAAAATATATATATATATATATATATATATATATATATATATATATATATATATATATATATATATATATATATATATAACAAAAAAAAAGCATGATACACTAACGTTAGAATGTGTAAGCGGACTAGCCTTGAGTGGACCTTAGGGTCTTTGCTGGTTCTTATTTCTGTAGTTCTGTAGTTCTCCTTTCCTCTTTTTTCTACATTGAGCACCTGATAGATTAGACCTTTTCGCATCCATTTGCGTTTCTCAGGCCTTGATGGTTTAGTGTTAAGAATTGTTCTCTGTAATAAATAACATATGATACAATACTATTCTTACTATATGAGCTTTATATATATATATGTATATATATATACATATATAGCACGCCAGGTTAAGGATCTACCTATAAAAGGAAACTACTGACTTTTGTTCTGAGTTATCTTCTCTCTCCAGCGAATTTTATTCTAAAATACATTCATCTAGAACTTCGAATTTCATAATTAAGCCTAAGGACAGAAAAGTATTACGGACACTTGCGGGTAAAAAGGATATAATAGTTACTAAACCTGATAAGGGGAAGGGTGTAGTGATCCTTGATAGGGAGGACTATGTACAAAAAGCCCATAGTACGAAATTTGAACGTATCAATGATTTACCTAAAACTATTCTTCTACGATTCGAAGATAAAGTTAATCGTTTCTTAACACAACTTAAGCAGACATCAATTATTCCTAAAGATACCTATAATGAATTATTTGTATCTTCCAGTTATTTAGCATCCATGTATTTTCTACCTAAAATACACAAAGAAGGAGTCCCTTTGAGACCCATACTTGCCTCTTATTCTTTACCATCATACAAACTGGCCAAATATCTAGTTAAAATACTTTCACCTTTATCTAAAAATCAGTTCTCCATACAAAACTCCTATAAGTTTAAAGAGGAATTACTCAGCAATGTTAACGATGGATATATGGTGAGTTATGATGTCGAATCTTTATTTACAAACATTCCCCTAAACTATACAATCAGTTTAATATTAAATAAGGTATTCCATTCCCAAAATACTTTTCATGGATTTTCACGAAGCCAATTAAAAAAAGCGCTGGAATTAAGTTTTTCTGAATCTTGGTTCACGTTTAATAATAAAGTTTACTGCCAGATCGATGGTGTTGCAATGGGTTCTCCAATGGGACCACTTGCAGCTGACTTTTTTATGACACATCTAGAAGATCAAATGTTTTCTACTAATTTAGATTACAAACCCTCCTTCTACCGCAATTTTTAATAATCCTGCACATAGCCAACTTTTCTTGAATTTTTTGAACACATTACACCCCGCCATCAAATTTGCCATGGAAGTAGAGTCAGATGATAAGATACCCTTTCTTGACCTTTTAATCACCCGAGATAATGACCAACGAAAAATTCAAACAATTATTTACCGAAAAAAAACTTTCACAGGACTAGGTTTGAACTACTTTAGTTTTTGTGATTTCAGATACAAAATATCCACAGTAAAAACTTTAATACATAGAAGTTTCTCGCTATCATCCACTTACCAATCAATCCATAATGAATTTATTTTTCTTAGGAAGTATTTTCTAAAAACAATATTTCCTTCTGACCTATATGATAGAGTTTTAAAAAAGCTATTTGATAATCTCATTGACCCCCCTCAACCCTGCATAGAAGTTCCTAAAATGCCCATATATTTACTAATTTCAGAGATGGGTTTTTTAAACGATACTTTTAAAAGAAAAATCCTATTTATTTTTTAAAGATATTTTTCCCAAGTCAACCCACAAATAGTTTTTATAAACAAACTATCGATAGGAAGTTTCTTTAACAGTAAAGATCCTATCTCTTTGGAGTTCCGCAGTGATAATGTTTATTTATTTAAATGTCCCAGTTGTACTGGAGCCTCTTACATTGGCAGCATTGTTAGGTCTCTTGGAGCTAGGTTTTTTGCTCATATGGGGATTAGTTGGCGCACAAACAAAATATTAAATAAAAAGGAAAAGTCATCTATTAGGGAAAACACCATAAGCTGTAAAACTGACATTTCTATTGAGAATTTTCAAGTATTAGCCTTTAACAACAACAAACATTGCTTAAGAACCCTCGAATCTTTATATATTAAACACTACAAACCTACACTCAATGAAGATTTAAGTGCAATATCATTATTAATTAACAAATTTTAACTACAGTTTGTTAGTTAGTTTGTTTTTTAACAAACCAAGCGTCCCTGTAACCTATAAATACTAGCCCCTTGTTAAACCCATCATTCAATCTCTAGGATGGATCCAATTTAGTAAGTACCCGAATTTACCGTTTTTAAATTAAATGTTTTTTTTAACTTTTAGTCTTTACAAAATTAAAAACAAAGTTTAAATTTACTATCTTTAAATAATGGCAAGTCAATTTCTCTTATAGTTTTTAATTAATTTCTGCAATAAACTTTAAATTTATTAACTAATTTTTTGAGTCAGTTTTAAAGCAAATTTAACTGTTGCCAATTCATATTTAATTAAAAAAAAATTAACTTATAGTACACTTTACTGATATTTTATAATTGGTCACCCTTTAAAATAATGTCTTGTTGGCCTTTTCAAGTTTTCTTCATATGTATTAACTTTGTAAACTTATTCTAGCCTGAAGATGAAAACTTGTAGTTTTCGATACGTTGTGCAAAATTAAAAAATGCTGCATCCGTTTCTCGTGGCTCTGGGATTTATCCTCAATATTAAATGCAGGCTTCACGGCCGAGCCCCATATGGATATATATATATATATATATATATATATATATATATATATATATATATATATATATATATATATATATATATATATATATATATATATATATATATATATATATATATATATATATATATATATATATATATATATATATACGAGGGGGAGTCAAAAAGTTCTCAGATAAATGGCATAAAATTTTTATTTGTAATAATACTGTAATCATTTTTCTACATAAGCTCCATTAACATCTATACACTTTCTTAATCTATGAATCCAACGGTAAAGACACTCTTTGTAGAATTCACGGGGTTGTCTCTGGCACCAAGTAATGACCTGCTTTTTTGCTTCATCTAATGATTGAAACCGGGTTCCTTTTAGGTGTCCCTTTAAATTTGGAAACAGAAAAAAGTCAGAGGGTGCTAAATCAGGGCTATAAGGGGGATGAGCAAGAGTTTCCCATCGAAATTCCCGTAGCTGAGATCTCACAGCTTTGGACGAATGTGCAGGGGCATTGTCATGGTGGAACAAGATTTGCTTGTGGAGCTTTCCTCGTCGTTTTTTGCCTATTGAAGTTTTCAGCTTCCTTAAAACTCCTTCGTAATAGCTGGATGTAACAGTTTTTTGTCCTTCTAAGAAGTCTATTAAAATAATTCCCTCCGAATCCCAAAAAACTGTAGCCATTATCTTCTTAACGGACCTCTCTGTCTTGAACTTGATAGGCCCTGCTGCCCCCCTTGGGTGCCACTCTTTTGATTGATTTTTACTTTCAGGATCAAACTGATACACCCAAGTTTCATCTCCCGTTACGAGGCGCTCAAAAAAACTATCCTCGTTTGCTTCAATCTTGGTCAAAATAGCCAAAGAAAGGTTGGCCCTATGATTCAGCTGGTCTTCTCGCAACGCTTTTGGGACCCAACGTGCTGAAAGCTTGCTCAGGCCAAGATTTTCAGTTAGAATTCCAAATGCTGAGCCATGAGAGATTTCACATGCATTGGCAACTTCATCAATAGTAATACGGCGATCTTTATCCACTAGATTCCTCACAAGCTCGACATTTTCTGGGTTAATGGAGGTGGAGGGTCTTCCTTCACGTGGATCATCTTCAACTTCTTCTCTGCCCCCCTTGAAGCGCTTAATCCAGTCGTAAACTACCGCTCTACATGGCGAAGAGTCACCATAAACCTGTTGTAGAGCGTCAATAATCTTAACAGGCTTCCAATCAAGTTTAGTCAGGAATTTAATGTTCGCTCTTATCTCAAAATTTGCCATTTTATGGGTTCAAAAAAGTAACCTTTTTGAAGCACATCTAATACAAAGAGTCTCGACAAATTGAATGACGAATTTTGTAGGAATTGTTCAGAAAACATGAAAGTCGTGTTTGACCCTGTATTTACTTGTACAAAATCGAACATTTCAATAATCTGGCATTTGTCTGAGAACTTTTTGACTCACCTACGTATATATATATATATATATATATATATATATATATATATATATATATGATATATATATATGTGCTTCCCTTAGTTTAGCGAGCATAGCCTAAATAAAATACAGGTCTTTCCGAAAATATCGCCCAATTTCGGTTCCCAATGGCACAAATACATTCAATACTTCATGCTCCATTAAAAAACACCACAAAAATCAAATTAATTAATTAATTAGACGGTTTAAAACTTACCGCCGTCAAAAATTTGAGACAAATAGAAAATAAAGGTTGCCAGATCGCTGGTTAAAGGGCCACCGCCCATAGGAAGAACCGCCACTGGCTGGTACCCAACATTAACAAAGCAAAATCTAAAGACTTTGAGCGTGTGTTGAAGAACGCCCTTAGCTCTAGGACTTATGATAACAACACCGTCAATACAATGTGGAATGATTTCATAACAAAATTCAGAAACGCTGACCAAATATACGTCCCAAGCCATCATAAGCAAATATCAACGGTAAAACCAAAGTGGTGGAACTATAGGGTCTTGGTATGTTATGGTACTCTCTCTCTCTCTCTCTCTCTCTCTCTCTCTCTAGTTTTGCAGGCTGGGTTAAGTGATCATCAGCTTCCTTATGGGATGAAGGAAAAATATATATTTATATCTGGATTCTTTATTCCTGGGTATTATAGCCGGAATAAGCTTCGAATATGGTGAACAAGGAATATAACTTTTCTTCTTAAAACAACAATAATTTTCTGATTCTTCTGACTGATTTTTACATTGGACATAAAAAGTGGAGAAATTAGATTGATAGAGAAGAGAAATAGAGAAATAGTTAGTTAGTGAAGAGTTTTAGTGGTGAAAATTGGAATTAAGAAATAGTTGAAATAGGTCCCTGGGAAAAGGGTATCTCTGTGTTACTTGTTTATTTACATTGTATTTATTCTTTTAACCATCTTATTATTATTTAACTTCAATCTTTTTAAGTTTTCTAACATTTGCGTTAGTCTGATAAATATATATATATATATATATATATATATATATATATATATATATTATTTCTTTTTTTTCTCTTTTATTTTATTTTATTTATTTTTTTATTAATTAAAATCTATCATTATTTGTTTGTACAAAACCTTTGTACATATATACATAGTAGCTTTCAAGCCTTTTTGGGTGTTATTTAGTGACTTTGTCTATTTTATTGTTTCTAAGATATGTTATATACGGTAGTTATGCGTATATTGGTTCATGGTTGTGCCGCGCAGCTCTTCTGCTGCTTGGAAATCTCTTCCGAGCTTGGTTCAGTAATGGCTCGGGAATTGCGAAGTGATTCATGATGAAATCTGGGTCGGCGTTCCCTTCCACCTTTTGCCAAATTTTGAGGGCTCTGGTACCTAAATCATTATTTAGTGCCTTGATATTCACTTCCTCATGTAGTATTTTTGTCGTTTTCCTTCCCGTCTCCTAGCGTTGCATATTATTAAGAGTGCTTTATTTTGCACTTTTTACAACTACATCATCCAAGTTTTTGAAATGGCCGTTAGTGGCATTAGGGGATACAATACTTTAGGTCTGATATGGGCAGAGTAGATTTTCTTTTTCTTGTTCCTCCTTAGGTCTTTGAATCAATATAGCTCTCCTATATCTTTCCTAGTACCTGCAATTATGCCGTTGATTTTATCTTTGTATCCCCTGGAATTTATTTTCAATCCTAGTACTCTGCCTGTTCTTTTGTATTGGCATCTTTCATCCCCTACATATATTGCTGCCGTTTTGCTTCTTTTGATCGGTATGATCGTAAATTTGTTCCGATTAGTCGCAATTTTCCAGCGACGTTCGTAGATGTTTACATTCTCAATCTCGTATGACCTTATTCTTGTCATGGTTCTCTTGTTTTTGTATGGGGAGACCACTATCTGTGTCACATCGTCGGCGAACTGGATATACAAAGATTCCTCTAGCCTAGGACTAGGGAGGTCTCTAGTGTATATCGAGTACAGCAGTGGACTCAAGCACCCACCTTGGGGGACGCCCTCTTCCAGTTGAAATTCTGGTCCTTGGTATTTCCCCATCTCGATGAATGCTCTTCTGTCCATGACATAATCACATATTATCTTCTCCAATCTGGGGTTAAGTCCCAGTTGGAGGATTTCAAATTGTAGTCGCCTGCGCTATACTTTGTCAAACGCTTTTTTGACATCTTTCAATACTAAATCAGCATGCTTTTTCTCTATCTCGATTTGGGCTAGTTTCCCCGTGCTCGGTTTCATATATAGAAATTTTGTCTACAAATGGGAAAATATAGTAATTCTCCTGTACAAATCTTTGGTTCGACCTCATTTGGAGTACGCAGTTCAGTTTTGGAATCCATACTTGTGGAAAGATATAGAAATGTTGTAAAGAGTGCAACATCGTGCTACAAAAATGATACCTAGACTACGTCAAAAGTCCTACGAAGACAGACTTAAAGCACTCAACCTGCAATCGCTTGAGACGAGAAGGTTAAAAGGAGAACTCATATAAGTCTTTAAGATCTAAACAATTCTGATAAATTAAAAATTAAAACCCTTTTCGAGTTGGACGCTTCCTCAAGAACCCGAAGCCATGGATACAAACTTAGGAAACGAAGATTTGAAACAAATATAGCAAAAATATTTTTTTCTCGAACAAGGTAGTTTCCTCGTGGAACGAGTTGCCGGAGATCGTTGTTAAATCAGCAAGCATAAACATCTTTAAGAACCGCTTAGATGCACACTTTAAGTGCATCGGCGTGGTTTAAAGAAGAGCTAGCCCAGAAGTGGACCACACGGTCTTTTCTGGCTCTGACATCTTATAATCTTATAAACGCTCTGTCCGTCCCTGGTCCTGTAGCTATCAGCGACTCCATTCTTGGGAGGTTGCTCTTTGCTGGTTGTGAATTGGGCACACGCGACTCACCAATGGCTATTTAGTTTCGGATGGAGGCCGAGTTACCCCTGGTTGTCCCTTTTGCGGTGTCGAGCTTATTGTGGCTCACATCTTAGTGTAGTTTGTCTCCGCCTTGCTTCTCTTCGAAATTCTTGCTTTCCTATCCTTTCTAGAATCCCCATCTTCCCTGTTCGACCATGCTTTCTTTTAGCAAAGGACTTCCTCCTTAGATTTCTATCACGAAGTGGCATTTTATCCCTTTTTTAAATAGTGTCTCCATTTTTGTTTTTAAGTTTATTGTTTTATCTTTTGTCTTGTGCCCTCCCGTGCCGCTGGCGCATGTCATTTATTTATTGTACGCGCTGCCCTTGTTTTCAGATGTATGCCTGTAGAGCAATGCCTCTGGGCATTCCTATAATATAAACCTCCTGAGAAACATAAATATGTATATACATCAATTATTATATAATATTCATTATGTATTCCTTTAACTTGTCAATTTAATCATTTAATTATTTTACTTTAACTGTCAATTTAATCTTTCAATTAATTTATTTCGACTTCTGTAAATTAAATCATTTTAGGTTAAACTTAATAATTAATTAATTCATTTATTTTCTTGTCAATTCAATTAACGTATACTGTTCCAAACAACATCTCTTAAATTTCACACACAAACAAACAAATACACGTTCCCAGTTCGATCAAAAGAGCACGCTCTTCAGCCCACTCGACTCGCTGCTTTCTTCGTATAAAGCCCCAATTCAGTCCATTATAGATACTCTAAATTACTACACTATATCAAATATAATCTATATTATATACTCTGCAATATTTAGTCTATATCAAAGATACTCTAAATTACTACATAGATACTCTACATTACTACACCATATTATATATTATTCACCTTATTGTTTCACCATATTATTCACCATATTTACTTAACCTACTTATCTCATGTACATTCGTTGATTTTATGAATATATTTATATTTGAGTAATTGTCTTTCTTAAAGCCCAAGTCATTATTGCAAAATTTATTTCGCTGTCGCCTTTAGGCCTAAAGCTAACGGCAGACATCTTTGATCAAACAAAATTTATGGTTATGGTTTTCGGAACGCTATCTAGGCTGATTTATTAACCGAAGATAAATGACATTGATAACCATACACTATAGCCTGTAATTTTAGTGCGCCTATGTGTGTTGTGCTGTTTTCTTTTAATCCTTTGCTTTAACCCATTTTTATTGAGTGTTTCCCACGCAACCTTATGGCCTTTTTCGGGCAACCCCGTTTTATCAGTGCTGCCAGTGAGCATCCATTGGGCGGCTGCCACCCTGGTTCCCCTTAAACTAAACTAAACTAAACACCTTACTAGAGACAAAGAGGCATGCTTTCTATAGAGTCATGGGACAGCTGAAGGCTGAAGGTCAACAGCTTAAAAAAAAGAGGATATCGGCTTACTTAAGAAGTATGCCAAGGTAATAGGCATTTAAATTGTTAATAAAAATAAATAAAATTAATAATGACATTTAAATTTCATTTGGCAATATATTCTCTACTACTATGTAACTTGTAGCCTAAGCACTCTCAAAGTTGCAGAGAGAGGAGCAAGCCTACTTTGGGAACAACAGTTGCTGTGACGGTCTTTAGGATCAAGGACTTGGAGTCAACAGATCTCATCTACTGCAGCCCCTTGTTTGACGCATCGACAAAATGTTTCGGCACCTCATAGAGAATGATGAATGTCAGCTGGCTATTGCCTTCCACCCCAAGTTTCGCCATTTGTGGTTGGAGAAGTATAACAAAACCCTAGTTCGCCAAGGTGAGAAAAATGATAAGGAGTAAAGTCAAAGACTTGAGGAAACAAATGGAAGAATTGAGCAGCAATAGTGGATGCAGCAACAACGAGCATGAGGAGTATGACTTCTTCACTACCGTTAGCCAGCAATAAGAGGTAGGTGAAAACACACAACTTGGTTAAGACCTGGCTGGAGACTAACTTCAAGGACTTGATGGCCTATGCTACTCTCTTGAAAGAGAAAGTGTTGGCGTACTTGTTCATCCTTTTCAACACAGTCATCCCCTCTAGTGGCTCAATGGGGCGTTTGTTCCCCTTTGGCAATGACATCTTGAGGACTAAGATATCATCCCTGGCTGATGAAAACTTTCAGATGGTACTTTTTATTATAGGGAACATGTGTAGGGCTCGTTTATAAAATGAGCAGGCCTCTGGCACCAAATTGCAGGATTTAATAGGCCCAGTGAGGAACTCCACAAATGGACGCTCGGTGGATTTTAAAAAAATAATATGCCAAGCCTAATAAAGAAAGAACCAAAGAGAATTAGGAAATGAAACTATATATATATACATGTTAAACTGTATAAATAGATCTGAGGCAAGCAATCGTTAGAGTCGTGCGGAAACCCACGAATATAAAAAGATATCAAAGGAGATCACCTGGACAAATACGAGGATCGCACACAAACATACGCGTGTTCGGAATATTTATCAACAGCTGGACAAACATATGCTCTAACCAGAGAAATTTCAGAGACTTGCAACAAGCGATTACGTATAATAAAGCTATGGGAAATTTGTAGGCACAACAGGTACACAGAGTTGTCGGAAACTCCGTCCAAGGGGTGGAAATAACGAAAAACTAGATGACTGGGTCCTCCCTCACGCCATTTGGAGACGATATATATATATATATATATATATATATATATATATATATATATATATATATATATATATATATATATATATATATAATATAGTAAGAATATGAAGACCCAGGTGATTACACTAATCATTTATTGGCCGGAAGTTTTGGATCTTCACTAGGACCATCTTCAGCGACTGTACTGACTAATGAGAAGGGAAAGGGATATTAACGATAAGTTAAAAGAATGCATTATATAATGGCTAAAAAGCGGATGAAGACAAGTTAAAATAATATAATTGACAATTATTGAGATTAAAGTAAAAACAAATAACAATATATAGAATTAATTAATACTATCGAGTGTAATTTTTAAAAATAATAGAAAGAAGTGAAGTTATAACATAAACTGACTTGAATATGAAATATTAAAGGTAACTGGAGTAAACAATAAAATAACCTATTATATTAAATTATAACAAAAACAAAAAAAAAACCCGAAAACAAATTAGAATTAATGAAACAGAGGGACTAACCTTTATTGTAGGAGTTGTGAAATCAACTAACTAAAGATATAAAAACTACTAACGAGAATTGGTCGGTTGGTCGGTGATGGAAGACGCTTTTCAGGTTTAGAAATGGGAATACCAGTCCTATCGATCCAGCACAACACAAACAGATGCACACTTACATTACAGGCACATGGCACACATTCTAAAAACAAGGGTGGCTGTGGCAATACGAAAATGACATGCGCCAGCCGCACGGGAAAATTCAATGAATCAAAAGACAAAAATGAAAAGACAACTTACAAAAGGGATAAAACCACTGCGATAAAAATGTAAGGATGGAGAGTGACCGAAGGGATTCTGTCCTAAAAGAAAGCGAAGTCGAGCACGGGGGACGACGCCATAATTTCGAAGAGAAGCAAGGTGGGGACGAACTACCTAGATGTGAGCCACAGACATTTCGCCACCGCAAAAGGGATAACGAGGGCCCGGCCTCCACCCTGAAGGGTAGAGAGGCTGCATTCTGGACCTCGAGGGCAGCCGAACGGACCAGGCAATCGGCTTCCTCGTTGCCCGGAACCCCATCTTGAGCCGGAGCCCAAAAGAACACAACCCTCTAACGGGAGGCATTTCGAACCAGCCAGGAACGAATCTATAAAACCAAAGGGTGGGTGGACGTAAAACAACTAACCGCCTCCAAAGCAGGATGGGAATCGCGAAAAAACGATAAAATCCAAAGAATTGAGGGATAAAATCAAATTAAAAGCCAAAAGAATAGCGATCAACTCGGGGGAGTCGCGTGTGCCCAATTCGCAACTGGCAGAGAGCAACCTCACAAGAACAGTGTCGCTGAGAGCTAGAAGACCATGGACGGACAGAACGTTTGAAAAGGGACAGCTTAGAAGGGGTAAACGAATCCCAATTGCAGACGGGCGGCCGAACGGACGAGGCGATCGGCCTCCTCGTTGCCCGAACTCCAACATGAGCCGGATCCCAACGTAACACCACCCTGTAACTGGAGCCATTTCTAATCAGCCAGGAACGAATCCTTAAAACAAAAGGGTGAGTGGACGTAAAAGAACGAACCACCTCCAAAGCAGGCCGGAATCGCTAAAAACAATAAAATCCGAAGAATTAAGGGATAAAATCAAATTAAAAGCCAAAAGAATGGCCATCAACTCGGGGGTAAAAACGGATGCTACACTAGGGAGAGCGGAGCGAAGGGACTCTGTAGAGGACAAACACCGCGACCGCCCCAACACCGAGGTCCGACTTCGAGCCGTCAGTATAGATGGAACGCTGGTGCGCATGAGAACACGCAGTAGACCCTTTCTCGAAACGCAAGAAAGCGGAACAGACCTCAAGAGGGCAAACGCTCAAACACGAAGACGGCGGAAAGGAAAGGGCCAACTTCCCGAGGATACCCAGGGCGGTGAGATGGTCGCCAACCAGGAGCCCAGAGGCCGGGGTAGATATGGCCGCCGATCAAAAGAGGACGAAGAGGAGGGGGCAAAAAGGCAATCATGGAGAGGGTAGGAAGGGTACTACTGAACACGAAACATGGATAGTAGGCACACCTCCAGCCGTTGATATCACAAGGAAAGCACGTTACCCCCCACAAAAAGGCTAGGGATTGGCGAAGTGCGAAAGGCTCCACTACTAAGACGAGCCCCAAGCAAATGAACAGAGTCAAGCAACTTCAAGGCCGAAGGAGACTCTGAAGAGTACACTTGGCAACCGTAGTCCAGCCGGGATTGAACAAGCGCCGAATAAAGCGACCACAAGGCACGCCAATAACTACCCTAAGTTGTGTAGGATAAAACCCGAAGTAAATGAATGAATGAATAGTGCATTTAAAATTTAAAAGCTGCGTAGCCCAGATGGACTATCTCGCAGCCAAATTCACTTATGGGCAGTGAATTTAAAATTATTATTTTATAAATATTGCCATATTAAAATACATGAAAAAGCAGAAATGTCCTTGGGACCAAAATTAGTTTAATAGGCAATATTAAGTCAGTTAAAATCTTTTAACAAAAAATAGACTATTAAAAAATTCAACAAAATGTAAAAACATAAACTATGAATAGATCAACAATAAATATATAAAACTATTTTAAATTTTGTTTAAAAGATTGCTTTCTTTTAGGAAGGTTAGTATCCTAGTCACGTTAAAGAAGCAATGGGTCTCAGAAAAGATGCCCCGCAGAGCCTGCTGGGGGGCCATCTCTCTGGTAATGAAGGGAAAGGTCGTCCTTCTGAGATTCCTTAGCAATGGGCATTCTACAAATATATGGAGGACAGATATTTGTACCCCACACAGAATGCACATAGGTGGGGGCAGCCCACTCATTAAATGCTCATGGGTGAGCCGGCAATGGCCTATCCTCAGACGGACAAGCGCAACCTCCATTTTACGATGTCTAGTTGTACGTGGCCATGGGTGAACGGAGGGTTTTATGGAGTGGAGCTTGGTGGGAGGGAGCTCACTCCACCTCTTCTGCCATAGGCCGACCACGTATTCATTGGTCAGAGGATAGGCATCGCAGAGTGGGACTGGGGCCACTGGAGCTGTCCCCAGTGATGCTGCTTCTTTGGCTGCAGCATCTGCCCTCTCATTGCCTGGGATGCCCACGTGACTAGGCACCCAGCAGAAGGATATCTCGTGGATAGGCGATAGTCGTAGGAGCCACCGCTGGATCTTGGAAACCAACGGATGGCTCGAACCAACATCACCCAACATTTGAAGCGAACTAAGGGAGTCTGTAAAGATAGTATGAGAACCAGATGGCCTGCCAGCTATGATGGTCAGTGCCGCCATCATAGCAACGAGTTCCGCTGTGAATGCGGAAGCTGCGTTTGGCAGGCGGACCAATGCTGTCTCAGATGGAAAGACAGCAGCTGCTCCAACTCTGTCCTGTGACTTGGACCCATCGGTGAACACAAAAGTGCTATGCCGATGTTGAGAGGAGTGGTCGCCATACATGGCTCTCAATACTACAGGCAGGTGGTGATCCTTGGGCCTATCAGCTAGTTCCCTACATACCATTACAGGTGGTATGAGCCACGGGGGGGTCTTTGGCATGGTAAAGGGAATCACTGAGAACTCCCTTAGTTGCGCAGTGTGCTCGGCCATACGCAGAGCAAAGGGGCGAGCCAGAGATGGAGATCGATCGTATGAGGCCACTGTCCGTGTATTGAACATGCACTCATACACTGGCGTCTGCGGTAGTTGCTCAAGTCTAAGGAGGTAGTTTAAATTAGACTTGAGCCTGTGATAGGGAAGGGGGAGAACCCCGTTCTCTGCGTAAAGGCTCCACACTGGGGAGGACTTAAAGGCTCCAGAAGCCAGGCGCACACCCTGGTTACGCACAGTGTTTAGTTTTTCGAGAATGGATGGCGAGGCAGAGGAGTACACCTGTGATCCATAGTCTAGCTTTGATTGGACCAATGCTAGATACAGGAGCCACAGGGTACGTCGATCACTTCCCCAAGAAGTGTGAGACAACAGTTTCATTATGTCCATTCTCTTTAAACAAGACCTTTTCAAGGCGTCCACATGGTGCCGGAAGGAAAGCCTGGAATCAAATATGACCCCCAGATATTTGAAATGGGGCTCAAAATCTATAGGCACACCATATAGCGACAAATGGGGGGGGGTCCCATGTCACTAACTTATGCCCATAAAAGTGAACAGCCTTGGTCTTTACTGCGGAAAAGCGGAAACCCTTGGAGGAAGCATTTTCAGCTACAGTGCTTATAGCTCGCTGTAGCTTACGGACGATAAATGGGAGTCTGGGCGAAGAACAAATGAGCGCCAGATC
Source organism: Ceratothoa steindachneri (assembly GCA_963969495.1). Taxonomy (NCBI): domain Eukaryota; kingdom Metazoa; phylum Arthropoda; class Malacostraca; order Isopoda; family Cymothoidae; genus Ceratothoa; species Ceratothoa steindachneri. The sequence continues at coordinate 131,931,873 of OZ018324.1, read as the reverse complement.
ATCCACATATAACGTCGATGAAATCTCTGGAGGGAGATTTCTAACAATGCTATTTATGGCCACAGAGAAGCAGGTGACACTGAGGACACTTCCCTGTGGCACACCCTCAACTTGGTCCACGGGCTCCGATAAGGTGCCTCCAACCCTTACGCGTAGTGTGCGTCGCATCAGAAATTGCTCGACAAACCTGGGGAGGTAACCCCGCAGGCCCCAATCATGGAGTTGTTTAAGGATACCACGCCTCCAGGTGGTATCGTATGCTTTCTCAATATCAAAGAAGACAGCGATGGCGTGCTGCTTCTTTGAAAAAGCATCTCTTACGAGTGACTCCATTCGGACAAGCAGGTCTGTCGTACTCTGCTTTTTCCTGAACCCTGATTGAGAAGGAGATATGAGATTTTGAGTCTCCAAAAACCAGACGAGTCTCAAATTGACCATTCTCTCAAACACTTTACATGGACAACTGGTAAGAGCAATGGGGCGGTAATGGGTGGGCTCCGTCCCGTCCTTTCCTGGTTTGCGGAATGGAAGGACTATGGCCTCTCTCCACATGGAAGGGAAGCGGCCCTTGATCCAAATCCAGTTGTAAATGTCCAGTAAATGAGAAAGAAGGGATGGATGCATATTCCTAATCATATCATAGGAAATGCCATCCGATCCGGGGGCAGTGGATCTACAGTGCTTCAGTGCATTATGGAGCTCATGGATAGAGAAGAGTCGGTTGTAAGACTCGTTATCCATGTTAGGCTCCATAAAGTTGAGCGGTTGCTGCTCCTGTTGGAGCCTAAAGCACTGGAATTGCATCTCATAATTATCTGGGCTTGAGATGCTAGCAAATGATCTGGCCAAGACATTGGAAATATGGGACAAGTCCCCCAACAATTCTCCAGCTTGGACAATGTTGGGAGCTGTAAAGCCATTGGATTTGCCCAATAGCTTTTTGACCCTTTTCCACACTTTGTCTATAGGCGTTTGCCAACTTATGGACGCGATGTAACCTTCCAACGAGGTCTTTCGAGCCTGTCGAAGGATGCGTCGCCGTGCTGCCCTTGCTCTGTTACGAGCAATTTTATTTACCATCGTAGGGGAGCGATGGTAACGTCGGCAAGCCATTTTACATTCAGTCACGGCTCTCGAGCATTCAGCCGACCACCAGGGAACTTGTGGTCCGCGAGCGGCTGAGCCGGAGAGCGGGATGGAGGAGTTAGCCGCTTTATTGACGTGGACTAGGAGGTCATCGATAGCCACGTCAATATCTTCATGAGGGAAGGACCCGTCATGGCTCGAGAGGTGCCTGAATTTAGGCCAGTTTGCTTTTTTTGCATTCCATTTTTTACTAGGTGGTGGAGGGGGGCCACCTGTACATGGCGCTATAATAATGGGGAAGTGATCGCTGCCTCGCAAGTCAGGATCCACTGCCCAGTCAAAATCAGCTCTACAGCTTGGTGAACAGAGGGACAAGTCCACGCATGTAGAGCTGCTCGTCTGGATGTGAAATGATGTATGACTGCCATCGTTTAGAAGGCAGACATCATTTTCGCCCAGAAATTTCTCAATCATGTTTCCCCTAGGGTTCTTATCATGGTCCCCCCAAAGGGGGTGTCGAGCATTAAAATCCCCAATCAATAGAAAGGGGGGAGGGAGCTGTTTAATTACCTCTGCTAGTTTTCTAGCTAGAGAGGCTGTGTCTTTTTCCTCACTAGGAGGGAGGTAAAGCGAGCAGACCGTATAGTGGCGATGGGAGAACAGGCGGACAGCGACCGCCTGCAGGTCTGTCGCAAGGTCGATCTGGTTGTGGGGAACCCTGCTGTTGATGAGCACAGCAGAACCATGGATTGGTTCTATAGGGTTCTTATAGTATCCCACAAAACCAGGAATATTGGGTACACTACGAGTACCCAAGCAAGTTTCCTGTAAAGCTATACAATCAGGATTGTAGTCTTTAAACAGGAGCTTGAGTTCTTCCCACTTGGGGAAGAGACCTTGGATGTTCCAATGAATTATTGGATACATCCTTACCTCTTTAAGACGATCATCCTACCCTTAGGGGTAGGAGGTTTTGGTTTTATACTACCCGTAGGGGTAGTTTTGGTCATACCAATTACCGGTTTTGGGTATGACTTTGGAGGCATCGGGAGCGTTAATTTAGCTCTCGGCTTTTCCTTTAAACGTGGCAATTTTGTTAGCTGGCTATACGAAATGACTGTCTTGACTGGAGAAGCAGATGTGGGAGCATCTCCATCAGTCATTTCGTGAGCCGATGACATCGACTTGGCTGGTGATGGTGGCAGCGATTGTTCGGCTGGCGAAGGATTCTTGGAATCTGATGGTTGGTTCGGCTCCTCCTTGGATAAAGGGGCAGCCTCTACTACAGCTGTTTCCTGTGATGGGGTACAGGTTGATTCCTTCTCACTTAGGGCTCGAAGGAGTTCCAAAGCAGTATCAGCAAGGGGTGGGTTGCTGACTACTCGCTTTGGGGCTGTAGTTCTCTGTTCTTTGGGGGCAGGATGGATGTCCAGAGCTGGAATAGACACCACCTGCGGCCCAATCCGATTCACATCCACGTCTTGTGGAGCGGTGGCAAAGTGTTTTGCCACTCTTGGTGAATCGGGAGAGGATGGAAGGTTCCTCTTCTTTGTGCCATCAGAAGCTAGGCTAGATTTGGGTGAAGAGTTTTCTCTACCGATTGATCGTGGTTTCGGTCGAGGGGGGCTCTTAACCTTTTCAGGTGTGCGTGGAGATGCGGGTTTAGGGTTAGGAGAACCCCTTACCTGTTAAGGCACATCTCTGCGCGGAGACCTGGGTTTTGGTTGTGGAGGACTTCTTGTTTGTTCAGGAGAGCCTGTAGATGGTCTCTGGCTTCTCCCCTTCTTTGGCGTGGCGGTGCGCAGAGCATCCGCGAAGCTCACGCCAGGCTGAACGTAAGTCTCTCTAACTCTTCGTCTAGCCTCTTTATAGCTCACCCTGTTTTTATTTCGAACAGCAATGACCTCTCTCTCGTAGAGGAAGAAGGTGCATTGCTGTGATGTGGCAGAGTGGTCTCCGCCACAATTGGGGCAGCACGGCTGTTTGGAACAGGGTGTTCCGTGAAATTCTGCTGAGCAGTTTACACATATCCTTTCGCTTTTACAAAACTTGCTTACATGGCCAAAGCGTTGGCAATGGAAGCACCGCCGGGGGTTTTCGACGTAAGGCTTGACTGGGATGTTAAGGTAGCCAGCCTTGACGTACTTGGGCGGTTCCAATCTGTTGAAAGTTAGGATTATGGTGGCGGTAGGGACCCTAGCGCCATTCACAAACCTAGAAATGCGATGTGCACTCGTTACTTTCTGATTGGCAAGTTTTGTCACCAACCTGTCAATATCATATTCAATGAGTTCACCCGATCGAATAACACCTTTGGAGGTATTAAATGTCGGGTGAGACGCGGATGATACACTCACTGAGGCTAACTTTTCGAGAGATTGAATTCTCTTTTGCTGCTCATTAGACTTGGCCTCGACAATCAATGCGCCATCATTGCGCGGCCACATTTGAGCAGGTTCGCCACACTTGTTTACGAAGTCGTCAAAGACATCAAAGATGTCAGCTTTGTTAAGAGGACAACGTTCGTTGCTGGATTTGAGTACTATAAAGCGGTCATAATCCAGTTCTTCGTCTACTTCTGATCCAAAAGGATCCAAGCGACGAAGATCTCTGCTATTTTCACGGTGACCAGAGGCCGGCGGTCTCTGGGATGAGTTTTTGGAAAGTTTACCCATAAAATTTTTATTTTTATAAGTGGTGCCTCTGGAGCCGAGGGCATGTACAAAATCGCCATCGTGAGTCCGGAGAGCGCCCATACAGTCCAGACAGGGTAGCCCGCCCCCCGACTCCCACTGTTGTTTCAAAAACAGCGGAGCCGCATAACGGAGTTTTACTGGACTGCGGTGCAAAGACCTCCCGAAAGCAAAACAACGACCCAGGCAACCAAACCTACCTCCGTGGCACGGTCCTGCGGACGATGCCCCCCAGTGGGTACATCCGTCGACTCGTACAGAGTACACATACTGACTAGGACCAAGTGGGCCGAAAGTGTGCTGGGGTTCAGACACACAGTCGCCCCACAAGGTTATTTGGGGATGCCGGAGTGATGCCAGTGTTTGGTCATCAAACCGCCTCATGGGGTTCCCCTCACCCACCTTTTATGTTGGTGTGAGGTCACCTAGCCCTTGTGATGCCATTCACTAACTGCAGGGCCACAGCAAAGACAACCATATGGGCCAGAAGTGTGTTGGTGTCCAAACACACAACTGCCCCAAAAGGTTGGTGGGTACCCTTAGATACCCATACCAGGATATCCCGCCTGGTGTTCGGACGTTGGGCACACGCTCAGTTAAAAAACAGGGGCACCACGTGAAGGTGGTGTGCCAACATTTAGGGAACATAGGCTATGAGTTGCGCGATATTCCCCATCGCCCCCAAACCCGAAGTAAATCCACAGACCTCAGCCGACGCAAATGGGATACCAAGTGAGCTTGCTATCAAGCGTTAAACACAAACATTTAAAAATGAAGACATACTGAATTGCCGTGCCATCCAAAAAGATGGAAGGAGGAGCAAGGAACCCACGACCTCGATAAAAATGCATGACCTTCGTTTTGGTGACGGAAAGACTGAAACTTTCGGAAACAGCACGACCCGACACGGCATCAATTGCCAGCTGTAATCGACGAGCAGCAGAAGGCATACGGGAAGATGAGCAAAACAACGCCAGGTCATCCACGAAGAGAGAAGCCGAAACCCCCTCCGGAAGAGTGGACACCAGACTATAAATAGCATAGGAGGAACATGTTACAGAGGACGGTGGAGCGCCCCGCAACAGGGCACCTCCGCGGAACAAAGCGCTCAGCTGCCTCAAAAATATAAGACCGCTGAATCAACTGTATCAAAGGAACCCCAGGTGGCATCAATAAAGGAAGCCTCCCGGAACTCAACCCAATTTGCTCGCCGCAAATCCCAACGAGGAGGGAGGGAAAGGTAAGGACCAGGAATGGCGGCCAACAGGACGATCAGGAAGTGATCACTCCCCACTCCCATAAAGGTCGTCCCAAATTGACTACCGAAGTCGAGAAAACAGTCGGGAGAACATAAGGACAAGTCTACAGCACTAAAAGAATCCGCATGAACATGATAAGAAGTAGGATCGCCGGAATTTAAAAGACAAAGGGAATCGGATAATAAAAGAGACTAAACCACACCGCCCTGGGGATTACGGGAAGTATCACCTCCAGACGGGTGGCGAGCATTAAAATCACCAAGTAATAAAAACGGGGTAGGAAACTGACTTGTGAGCTCTAAAAGGTCAGACCGACTCAAATTAAAATTCAGGGGGATGTACACAAAACAAACAGTTAAAAACTTGGAAATTAAGACACTCGCAGGAATAGCCTGCTAGGTAGTACGTACGGGAAGTGGCGCAGAAAATAGCGAAGAGAAGCACTACCATGGGACACGCTCCCGGTTGGGGGGATGGAATTAAACACCCGGAAGTGCGAAAGCACCGGGAAAGGGCGAGTCCTAAGCTTATTTTTATGCAAACAGACCACCAAGGGCTTAGCCCTCGAAGGTTCCGACGACTAGAAGACCCAGAGAGGACAAGGGAAAAATTGCGATGAGCCAACGACGCACCCGGCACGGAAATGGCAGCGTGAACGGCGGGAGGCGAAAGCTGAGAGCCAGACCGAACCCCCAACGTGGACGGCTCATGGCCCGGAGGGAAAGGAAAGGAAGATCGAGCAGAGACGGACGAGAACTAAGACGCGAAGAAGATGGAACAGAAGGCGGAACATGGACAGATGGTGAGAAGGGAACAGGATCAGAGGGTAAGGAGGGAATTCGGTTAGATGGAGAGGAAGTAACTAGGTCAGAAGGTGAGGTGGGAACCAGGTCAAAAGGAGATGAAGGGACAGGGGTATGAGGCAAGGAAGACGGAACTGGTACAGGAGGCATGATAGACTTAACAGAGGTAAGGGGCAAGGAAGAGGGAACCGGGTGAGCCTCCGCCCTCACAATGACATCGAAGATGCCAACGGGGGGTGCCAGAGAAGACCGGGGAGGAGAAGGCATCAAAACAGAGGGCGCCCCAACAACCGACTCGGGGACCAAACAAGCTTCATCAGAGGTAGCGCGCTTGGTCTCCGAACGGGGTGAGGAGGAACACCCTCGTTTGCGCTGAGGCAAAAGAAAGGAAGGAACATCGGGGCTGATGCCTGGAGCAACTGCCGGATATCCTCCAGCGTCTCAGCTCGGTCAGTCTCACGGTTTGCAACAGAAGCAAGAACATGAGAAGAGACCAAAGGCAAAGGAGAGGGCGCAACGAAGGTACCACGGGGAGGATTCGAAGGTAAAGGAGAGGGAGTAACAGAGGTACCGCGAGGGGAAGACAAAGAAGGAGCGGCTTGATCGGGAGGGCGGTGGGAACCCGCCTCCCAGAGACAGCGAGCTGCCGCCGCACCCTACGACGGGCATCACGCAAGTCCCGAAGAGCCAGGACCTCCTTCTCAAAAAGGAATACAGGATAAGAATGCGAAGCCGCGCTATGGGAACTTCCACAATTGGCGCAACATTCATGATTCCCACAAGAGGAGCCATGGTAAGCCAACGCACAGGCCACGCATCGACGAACCTACATATGACCAAACTGGTGGCAATTAAAACAACGTCTGGGGAGCTCGACATAACGGGAGACAGGGACACGAAGATAACCAGCACGAACAAACGGGGGCAGATCTGGGCGCTCAAAGGTGACGATGAGTGCACTCGTAGGAACCTTCGCGGGACCAACAGTCTTAGACACCCTATAAACGTCCGTAACCCTCTGGGACGAAAGTTTATCCTATAGTATCGAGACATCATATTACATTAATTCGTTGGAGCGAGGGTGGGGCACAACCGAAGACGGGACCTCCGAAAGGGAGGACAAAGTCCGCATGACGCCACACTGATCTTGCGAAGATAACCACTAAATCGCCACTACCCCTTGCCCACATACGGTGGGGCGCACTACAGCGGGACTCAAACTCATTCAAATCAAAGACGTCCAGTTTAGATTTTTTTTTTCCAGAGCTCATCAGGCGACTGCCTTCTTGGGCATTAGTCGCCGTATTAAAAACTGGCCTAGTACTAGGCTACTTTAAAATAAAATTAAAAAAGACAAAAAAACAACCCCCCCCTCAAAAAAAGGGAAGATGAAGCGAGCAGTAAGCAAGCTCCTGCGTCGGGGGGAGGTCCCCCGGCGCAGGAAAAAAAAACAAAAGCAAAAAAACAAAACAAAGCCCGAGTACAAGGGACAGGCGGTAGCGACCCCGCCCATCCCGGTACCGGGACAGGTAACGTGCGCGAAGATCACCCAGACTGGGACATTCGACAAGAATGTGCCGAACAGTCTGGGGGACGACGTAGTCGTCCCAATAGGGCGCAGGCGAGCGCTTCATCAAATAGCGATGCGTCACACGAGCATGACCGAATCGGAGCGTCCAGTTTAGAAAGCGGAGACCCGGAACTGGAATTCAGCACCAGAAAACGAGGATAATCCAAATTAGGATCTATCTCTTCTGCGAAGGGATCTAACAAGCACGGAAAAGAGGACTTATTGGCAGGCGAAGTAGGAAAAATTTATTATTATTACCCATATAAAGTAAAGTATAAAAAGGGGTGCGAACTCGGGCAGGGCAGTCACTGTCTAACGTCGCAACACCTACTGGGAGAGCTGGCCCAACCAGGAGGGTAAGTCCGTCGATCCTTGATCCAACCATCGTTTTAAAAATGGCCGGCCAGCGATGCAGTGAGAGCTGTTGGCAACTTAAGAGAGAAGCCGGGCTCGCGTGTGGAGGCAAATAATGCACTGTGTACGGTGGCGCAGAGTGAGTTGCATTTCCCCAGCCTCGAAGAGTAGGCTTTCAATGGGGGGAATGTGGAAGGCACTGCATCCGTGGTCAAGCATGGAGCGAACAAAGTATCGATAAAGTAAGGCAGTAGGCCTATCAGCATCCCATGTGCTGAACGTCACTGGACGAAAAATATTCATGGCGCGGGTACAAGAAATCCTAAGGCTACGAATATGAGCCTCCATGGTTAGGCGTCGGTCGAAAACAAGACCAAGGAAACGGTGCGAGTCCACCACTTTCAGGCGCACCCCATTTAGAAACAAGTCAGGGTGGAGCCATGGATGGCAGTAGTTGTGTACCACATCAGTCTTTGCCATGGAAAACCGAAACCTGTGCGCTTCGGCATGACGAGAGACGCAGCTTAATGCTTGTTGGAGTTGACGCTCTAGAGTTGGCATCTGGGCTACACCAAAAAGGATATTTAGGTCGTTCACGTAGAGCGTAGCGATAACCTCTTCCAGCAGCACCGATGTGATACCGTTCATGTTCTTGGCAAAGTGCTTGGCACCCTCTTCTTGTTCTTTTTAGCCGGAGAGGGCTCCCCCACCTCCCGTACACGGAATCGACGATCTGGCAAAAAGATTTTAAAAAATAAAGATTGGGAGGCGTCCCCTCGTCCCTATTAGATGGAGAGTCTCCATGATACCGTATCGCCATGCCGTATCATAGGCCTTCTTCAGATTGAAAAAAACCTGTGGCGTAGTGCTGTCTACGAAGGAAGACCTTACAGATGGTATTTTGTAGTCGGAGCAGAGCATCCGTCGTGGAGTGGAACTTGCGGAAGCGGCACTGTGCAGAAGACAGATGGCTTCCCCTGTCCAAGAAAACGCTAGTCTAACATTTACCAATTTCTCTATCAACTGTCACACGCAGGAGGTTAGAGAGATTGGCCGGAAACCAGCTATGGTGGAGTGATCTCTTCCCGGTTTGGAAAAAGCGAGTAGACTAGTCATTCGACAGGAGTCTGGGAAGATACCCTCTGCCCAGATCCTGTTAAACAAATCTAACAGAGAGGCCAAGCCTCGCCCTCCCAGGTATCGACGCATGACATACGGAACATTGTCCGGAGCAGGGGCGGTGTTAACACACGAAACGAGAGTGGAAAGCAACTCAATCAATGTAAAAATATCGTTGAAAGGTTCTCGGGCTCATGAAGTAAACTCCAGTTGGAGGGCTTCCGCGACATCACGATGGGCATTGAATGCTTGCGGAACAGCATCCCAGCTAGAGAATGCAGTCGCGAAGGACTCCGCCACGGACGCGGGGTCAGAGAAGGTGGTCTCATTCACCTGGAAAACGAGAGGGGGCTCCAACAAGAACTTGCCCCGAATGCCTTTGATACGAGTGCCCACCAGGAAAAGCAGCGGGTGTTCTTCGAAACATACCGGAACCAAGCCCAAACACCAACAGTGAAATCGTTCTTGACGGCGCTTATAGCACATGGAGGCATAATGTTTCTGCTTGAGGGCTGTCTCACACTCGGCTGACCACCAGAGAATCGGTCTGCGTGCAAAACAGCCAGAGGTTCTAGGAATAGTAGTTAGGTCTACGACGATAAGGTTGCCGGAGAAGTACTCAACGGCATCATCCACCGAACTAAACTCGCGGTGGTGCGCGGACGCACCAAAAACCACTGGGGCTGGGGCTCTCAGGCGGCAGCCTTCCAGAAAATATTTGAATGAGAAATTGATCACTACCATGTTACCACGGAGGTCATCTATTGAACCCCCAACAAACAGGCTGTGCATCTGGAGAGCACAAGGATAGACCAAGACAGGGAAATGAAGCAGTTCTCGGGGCAGTGATGCGTAAACTCATCAACATTTAGGACTTCTAACTCCAGCTCGTCGATCAGGTTAACAAGGAAATGACCCCTGGGATTGATCGAATAGTCTCCCCAGAGGTGGTGTCTATCGTTCAAATTCCCGAACAAGAGAAAGGGCCACGGCAACCGTGCCACGACGCGGCACAAGTCCCCAGCGTCGAACTGCAATTCCATTGAAGCAATAAGCCCTCCAGGCCTAGCTAGGAAGAGATGCGGGGACCCTCTTCGAAAACAAGACCCTCACTGGAATGGTCGTACGCTTCTTGGGTGCTGTTCGCCGAACAATAAGCTGAAGGCGCTGTCGCCTTTGAGGACTTATCGGGGGGGGCTCGTCACGCGTCTTTTCCTCCCTCCTCCTCGAAACCTTAGGGAGGCGCGACGGCTTCGAGGACGGGAGTGCCTACTTTGTAGGATCAACCCAGTCTAGCCTTGGGTAGGGGGGGGGGGGATGGGCCAAGCTCCTTTGAGTGCAATCTTTTCGGGTTAGGGGTGGGGGGGGGCAGCTTTAGGACCCCCTTAAGACGGATCCCGACCACATTAAAGGGTGTTGACTCCTGCGAGTATAACGACTGGGTGAAAGCGCGCGGCCGTTTCGCCTTCCCGGAAACAGTCTCGCTGAGGGATGGGTGGGAAGCATAAGTTTTAGCCAAGGCTGGGTGCGAACTCTTTACGCACCCGTTCCCAGGAGAACGGGTTTAGAACACGCAGAAGGGTTCCAAATGTCCTCGTTAAGGACCGTGTTCGTAGGTCTAGAAGGTCTAGGAGCAGAGGGTGTCTTTTTTCCTAACATGGGGGTATAAGACCTCCCAGGCATCGCCGGGCGCGCTAGGACGAAGTCCTTAGCCTCACGTAATGAGACACAATCCGTAGCCTGAACGGCCAGGATTACCTTCTGAAGGAGATACGCCGCGAATTGCTTCGAAGAAGCGGTGTGCAGATCTCCGCAATTTACCCACTTCACTATACACGATTTGGACTTATCGTGTGCGGCCTTGGAGCAACTTACACAGACTTTGGGTAACCCAGACTCTCCACGTTTCTAAGAGCAACTCGTATGGCGGAAGCGGTGGCAGTAGTAGCACCTGCGCAGCAGTGGGATGAATGCTTTCACGCGGTATCGATACCAACCGGCACGCACCGAGTCAGGGAGCTCGTTACATTCGAACGTGACGAAGTGTAGGGGTAGGTCACGAGGCCCCTCCCTCTTTTTTTTCATCCCAGGTTCGACCTTGACCGCTCCTTGGTTAGTCGGCATTAAGGTGATGTCATCTATGGATTAGATGACATCACGAAGTTCATAGTCAAGTGCGGCATCACACTTACCGGTGTGCCATCAAGTATACGAAGGCAGCCTCGGAGTAATTCGATGCATTCACCAGATGGCTCCGGCCGAGAAACAGGTCACCTTCGGCTCTCTACCAATCAGGCTAACTAGTGCTCTCCTCTGAAGGAACTTGTTGCTTTTGGCCAACATGCTGCCATCAGTGACGCGAATAACCTGAAAGCTTTTGAAGCCAGTGGACTCGAAAACGCTAGGTAGTCTTTCAATGAGGGGCCCGATGTAATCGAGGCTCTGATCGGCCCACTTGTGACTTTGGTCTTGGTCTGGGTTTCCCCACCCAGGGAAGTATCGGGACCGGACGTCGATCCTAATAGCCCTCGTGGAGTGAGATGAGCCCTTAGTCCTCTTTGTCTTCGTGTTGGGTGGGTAACGAACCTGCTTTTCTCCACCTTCGGAAGGAGCCCCTAGGTCGG